>JAGFBZ010000648.1:3455000-3892500 GCA_018398805.1 Hirundichthys speculiger
ACCGTCGCCTCCCTAAAAATGCTATTAAAAAGAAAGTGACCAAATTTATATTAATGCCAAGCTATACTACGACTGTGTGAGTGTTTGAAAATAGACCATTCGATTTTAAAAATATATATGATATCAAGCAGTCCAAAAGTCTGAGTCATCTCCTCTGAGAGCAGTATTAATGTGACATACAAGAGAAGTAGTACTTTGATCAGAGACATGCCATACATTATGAATTACATCCCTGTAGACAGAGTGATACAGCTTCAGGACAATGACCCAAATTCAGCACATCTTGAAGGAGTGCTGGCTTTTAGGGATTTCCTTCTCAGTCCCTGATCACAACCCCTCTGAACATTTATGGCGGCACTCCAAGGCTAAACCAGGCATTACTAAAATCACTAAAGACAGAAAAATCATACTGAAGCAGGTGTAAAAGTAATGACAAATTTTACCACTGACATTAACCTATTTTGTTGGTTGTTATCTAGTTTTCTCATCACATGTAAAATCCTTACATTAAACCATTTTATGTTTTTTTTTTTTTTTTTGGTGCATGATTTGTAAACCTGAACAAAGGTGATCAAAAACAGACACCAGACGGTATCATACATTTGATATCAGTTGGTATATTTTTTGATGCCACCCCAGGCAAGGTTCTGAGTGAGCTGAGCTGAAACAAAGACACCATTGTTTTCTAACTTCATAGGAAATCCCCAGAGTGAAAAAAAGAAAAAGGAAGTATTTTTAAAAACAAAAGAAAACTAACCAGCAAATCCACGTCATAGTCGACCAGTTTACAGTATCTCACCTACAGTACATCCTGGTGGTACTACTCACACAAAACTACACCCAGCTGTGCAGAGGCAAACCATGTAAAGGGAAAACACCATCGGTATTATCAAAAGAATAGAAAATAAATTATGTTGATGTTCTGAATGTAAGAGCCTTATTGTTTTTTGGTTGTTGGGTCGCTATGGTCTTCACAATGTTGTAGAAATGTTATAAAGCATTTTTCTACCCACATATGTCAGAAGGTAAGTGTGATCGTAAAGTAAGACAGCACAATAAATGAATACCTTCTTCTGTGAACTTAATCCTTCAGTGAACCGAGGCCTGCATGTGTTCCTCTGAGCTGGTGTGTACCACCTTCAGTATCTGCTGTGCTTCAGCTTTGCATCTCACAAATTGGGTAATAACTTTTTCTTCTCATTATTCCTTGACTAAGTCGAACAAATCCTGCTGCCAGGGAAGATGAGCTTCTGTGATGAAGGTAAAAAAAAAACATTAGCCTCAGACAAACCGAACAATTTAATTAATCACATACCTGACAGCTACTTAGCTGTGTCTCTGCAGTGATGGAAAAAACGCTAAAAACCTAAAACAAAAAGAAAAAAAAAAAGTCACAATTCAGTATGACACCTATTTTCTAATAAGTGTAACATTTTTCCATGTAAATCTCTAAATTTATTTATTTATTGGACATTGTGTCCAACTGTGTGTCTAATAGAGTAACGTTGTTGATACTATATTAAGTACCTGTTTTTACACTGTATAGAAAAACATTTCCTTCCTTTTTCCTGGCACACCGACACTAAAATTCTGTAAATTGAAAAAAAAAAAAAAAAAAAAGGAAACATTCAAGAGAAAATACGAATCATCCCTATTTGGCCAAATATAAGTTAATTCTAATGAGACACAGCTCATTTTTGAATGTTTATGGTGGACTTAACAACTGAGTGACACTGACCTTGATGTGTTGGAGCTAAAGAATCACTGAGTAGATCGTCTTGAACGTGAACTGTAGAAAACTAGACATTTTGTGGGTTTAAGTGAGCTGATCTTGACGAACCAATGACCGAGCAATTATTGTGGAAAAGGTGAGGAGGAAAATGCAGTTTGAGAAATTATACTATCTGACACGCTGGCACAACACCAACAACCCTGCAAATCACTACAAAATGGAAAATGTATCACATTTTAAGAGATTAAGATCAAAACTTTCTTTCTTCGTGGTCCCAGCCTCTCACCTCTGGTTTTCAGGGACTATCCCTCTGTTGCCAAATTTCTTATCAGTCTCTCTAATTACTAAGCAGCCCGCAGCGATGCAGATTGGCTTTGTAAAAATTAGGTCAGGAATGGCTATAAAGCAATTACGATCTTCTAATTGTAGTTTATGGCTGTAGATAACATGGATAAAAGAAATGTGGAATTTCCAAGCTTGAGCTTTTCAACTGTAAATTTCTTCACAGAAATAAAAAAAAGAGACTTCAAACACTTTTAGAGGACTCATAACGTTTCTGCCATGTAATTATCCTTTATTGCTGAATGGGACTAGTCAGTGTTAATTTCCTCCATAGATTAATAGATGATTCTTCTTTGAAGCATCAAGCTGCATCTCGATTTTATATGAATACTTAAGTCAATCATGTATAAGTCAATATCTGTCTACAGGAAGCCTTGGAGGCCACGTTTAATGATGGAAAGCAAACCAGGCATTACATAGTCTACCCGGTAGTAGTATGTGGTGTCTGTGCTGTCGTAATATATTCTACTGACAGGAAACAAAGATTTTGTGATGTTATCTGCATAGAAACCAGTTATTCTGGAGCACAGGATCAAATTAAACTCTTGTTTAAGACCTCCATGTGGAATTCTGACATATGTTGCTTAAAGGACGGATGTGCAATAATCAATTTATTTTTAGATGAAAAACGAAAATCTGTAAACTACAAAATACAGCTGCATGAATATAGAATTATTGCACTCTCCAAGTCAAAAATCTCTATTTCAATAATGTGAGTAATTTGACTTAAGAATAATTAGACCACAGCAGGGACATAAAACTGAAATACTTAAAACTGTAAGTATGGACAGCATGGCACTCTAAAGTCTTATCAAAGGTGACAAGACTAACCAGAATAAGCTAAAATGAGACCTGTTGTTCCCTCTATCACAACTATAAATCACTGTCAGTAATTCACCACATCATACTCAAAAAGTAACTTTAAATGTTTTTTTCGTCATTCACCATTCGTCTTCTAATTCATTATATACAGTATAGCACAAAACATCTGTTTCACAGATTTAAAAATATATGTGATACATCACACTTAAGGTTTCATTTGGTATTCTGCATAATTTATACAGTTTGAGAAATCACAGTTTTATTCATACATTCTTCACTGCACAAGATTAACCAAAGCAGTTGCATTATGGGTCCAGTCTCTACATTAGTGGTGACATGAGAGTCTTGTGGCAAAGTATTGGGACAAAGGTTGGTTGCAGCATATCCAAATATTGGATCATTGAGCCAGAACATATGTTTAGATACCATAACAGCCATAATAGATTAAATTACTTTTTTTCTCCATTGTTTTAAAGATTTTTGTGTAACGTTTTAGGTGATTTTTATTTTTGGCATCACAGACAATTCACAGTCCTAAAGGCTAGCTCCCAGAGGCAGAAAAAGTGAAACTGGCTCTTTAAAAACAGTAATAAATAATAATAATAATAATAATAATAATAATAAATGAGTAAAAATACTGCAAAATGGGTTAAAAAAAAATTAAAATAATAAAGCATTTAGGACTGAAAAGGACATTATTTTACAATTATACAATTTTTCATCAGACAAGTATTTACAACATTGCCCTTACTTTCTTTCTGTGGAGAGCTCTACTTGTAATTTAAATGATCTCATGTTTCTTAATCATGAAGTCCTGTAATTACTCTCCCCTGAACATCTTTCTCCAAGTAACCTTCTAGTTTCTTGACTGGTTACTTAGCAACTTAATCTGCCAGAGCATATACGTGAACAAAAGTTCAGACGCAAAGCAAGAGGGGCAGAATATGTTGTTAAAAAAGGTAAATTTATAGACAGGAAGGTCCAGAAAACATTGGAATGAACCTGGAGATGCGGTGGGACAGAAGCTCGAAAAGACCTTTCAGACAGGTGACTGGGAAAGTGAGATTAGTGCCAAATACGACCAAAATTTGACCATTTTTTTCTGCCTTGTCACCAGTAGCGAGGGCCACAAAATCCACCATCAACTTGGAAAAAAATCATTTTTTTTCTATGAATTCTGCACATTTGTCATGTGTCACCAAGGCAAACATATCTAAATAATTTAGAAAAAGTTCATTTGGTGAAAAGTGGCCGTGTTTTGAGTGCACATAGATTGCCAGAAGTCATAACTACACATGCGCCTAACCCAGCGATTGACAGATGGACAAAACTAAAGACGGACGAATGCAAAAACCTATCACTGAATCTACTCCACAGCAAAATGGATCGTTTTGGTAAATAATCTCATAAAAATACACAACAGAATAGTTAACAAGAAAGAAATAATATTAGTTTTTATAGTAAGCATCATGGAAAAAGAATAAAATGCGCTTTCGTGCTTGTAAATCATATCTGTCAAGTATCCCGTTTTGGCCGGGAAAGTCCCGTATTTTACTCTACTCTCCCGCCGTGCTCCCGTATCAGTATTTTTCCTGTAAATCTCCCGTATTTTAACCTGCGTTATTAAAAAATAATAATACCGCATCATACCAAGCGCGATTCATACGACTCATATGGACAACAAAATACCAAGAGCTCGATGTCCCTCGCCCGGATCAGGGTCACCGGGGCCCCACCCTGGAGCCAGGCCTGGGGGAGGGGCTCGTTCGGGAGCGCCTAGCGGCTGGGCCTTCACCCATGGGGCCCGGCCGGGCTCAACCCGAATGAGTTACATGAGTTCGCCTCCCCGTGGGCCCACCACCCGCAGGGAGGGCCATAGGAGTCGGTTGCAGTGTGGTATGGGTGGCAGCCAAAAGCGTGGGCCTTGGCGTGCCGACCCTCGGCTGACGAAACTGGTTATTGGGACACATCGGGGGAGGCGGGGGACATTGAGTCTGAATGGGCCATGTTCCGCGCCTCCATTGCTGAAGCGGCTGACCGGAGCTTTGGCCGTAAGGTCGTCGGTGCCTCTCGTGGCGGCAATCCTCGAACTCGGTGGTGGACACCTCGGGTGAGAGAAGCCGTCAGACTGAAGAAGGAGTCCTACCAGGCTTGGTTAGCTTGTGGGTCTCCGGAATCAGCAGACAGGTATCGGCAGGCCAAGCGGGCGGCGGCTTTGGTGGTCTCTAAGGCAAAAACTTGGGTGTAGGAGTAGTTCGGTGAGGCCATGGAAAAAGACTTTCGATCGGCTCCTCGGAGATTCTGGCAAACCGTCGGATGGCTCAGGTGGGGAAAGCGGTGCTTCACCAACACTGTGTATAGTGGGGGTGGGGTGCTGCTGACCTCGACTGGGGATTGTCAAGTGACCCAGGTGAAGTTGGAATTATCCCAGCTTTGTTGATGAGATTTTACTGATATAATGTAGTGGATTAACAGAAGAGTGGTAATTAATGTGATTTGTAATCACATTATTCAATGATCAGAAAGATGTATTATTAAATCTATGATTTATTTCTCGTTGGATCAAGAGACTGTGAGTCTGTGCTGTCAGCGGCTGAGGTAAGCTGTTGAAGGTCACTGTGTACTCAGGGGAATAAAAACAACTGATATGTTTAACAAAAACAGGAGTAGGAGATAGCAGCCGCGGGTGAGGTAATGTAAGCACGAGCCGGTAACTAGTCTAAACAAGTGAAGTAACAGAAGGAGAGGTGATTTACGTGATTTGTAAGCAATTCCTAATCAATGAAATGTATGAAATGTGTGTGTGATTAGTCAAGGATCAGAAACAAAATGTATTAGTGATTTTTAATTTTTAACATAGTGTATGTTAGGGAAAACCTATTTTTGTTGGGTCAAAAACGGAGAGAGACAGAGCGGAGCGCATGTTCCTCTCTGGAATGTCAACAGGGCAGGAGAGAGGGCGTAAGTGTAAACATAAGTGACTTCGCCATACACAACACTGGGCCAGGTGTCTGGGTCAAATGACGATGTCATCCGCTCAGCTCAGAAGTGGGCCTTGGCAGAAGTGGCAGAGTCTCTGCTGCAGACGGCAGATCATTTACTGAATTCTGTTATTAAACACGAACCAATCAATCAATCAGTTAATGTAACGTTGGAACATACGTTGGTATGTAGATCGTTAGAAAAAGGGTTAGCGTTAGCTGATAAGCTTTAGCTTAACGAGCTGGATAGCCAAGTAAACAAGGTGACCTTGCGAGGCTTGTGTGTGCCATGATGTCATGATGATTAAGGTGAACGCCCCTGCCAAAGCTGTAAACATGTGAAGTCATTGTGGGATGTGTGTTATGCATGATTATGTAAAATTATGCACGCCTCTGTATATGTGAATAACCAATCAGAAGTGTCATGTGAGTTTGAGGGAAATTATGTATGCATATGCAAAGGTGAGAGAACCAATCAGATGAAGGCTGGTGCAGGGCGAGCAAGGAGAGAGAGAGCACATAAAAAGAGAAGGCAGAAGGACTCTGGGTGGATTCCTGGAGCGATTTTCAGACGAAGAAGGACTAGCTGAAACCTGGACGAGCGACCCCCATCCGAAGGATTAACTGGAAGGATTTACTTCAAGAAAAAGAAGACAGAAAGACGCTTGGAACAGGATCTACGGATTTTTCCCAATTCTTGAAGGAATAATTGGAGCCTTTTTGGTTAGCCTAGCTCACCGCTAGTAAGGAGGAGGGGGGGGGGGCCAACCAGGGTTCCCCGGGGGCCTGACCAGGCGCTCTCTCTCTCCACCCTGCCCAGCGGCCTTGAACCCGCATACTGGCCACATGCGTCTCTCAGCCTGTCCTTGGACCAACCAGATGAACTGATTCGTAAGCCACAGCTTTAATTTGCCTCTGTATGAAGAATTATAAATTGTATAACCAATCAATGCTGTTGCTTAACCTTGCTAATCTGCTTTAATAAATATAAAAACTGTCATAAGACGTCGTTGTGGACATTACATCTGTATTCAGAATTTTGAAGACTTGTTTATGCCTCTGCACTAACACACAGGTTCTTATGGGTTATTTTAGCCACATTTTTGTCAAATTGTCCCTGAGGCTCGCTGTCCGAGCCGCTAAAGTTTCCTAGCCTGTAACAAGAGCCCAGATCGTGAGAGAAGAGCTGCCGTTAACAGACGTGACCGATAGCTGGACTTCGAGCCACCCGGCTATTCCTCTGAAGGACAGTTATTGGAGTGAGCGGGGCATACGTTTGGAAGTAGGCAGTGAGAGCTAGGCGTATCTTCTCGACACCAGCTTAAATAAGTTGAGGAAATCTAGTGAGGGACCTCTCCTAGACCGCAACTTCTTACCCGTAGGATGGAGAGCTGGTCCCGGTGACAGACTCTGCTAGTCAGAGACTGAACCAAAACTGGGGGATTTTTACAGGATGTCGTTCGGCGGTGGAAGGAATACTTCGAGAACCTTCTCAATCCCACCAACATGTCATCCATGGAGGATGCTGAGCCTGTGGACTTGGGGGTGGACTCGTCCATTACTGGAGCTGAGGTCGCTGAAGTAGTTAAGAAGCTGCACGGTGGCCGGGCTCCGGGGGGGTAACGAGATCCGCCCTGATTTCCTGAAGGCTCTGGATGTTGTAGGACTGTCTTGGTTGACACGTCTCTGCAACATCGCATGGAAATCGGGGGCAGTACCTCTGGATTGGCAGACCAGGGTGGTGGTTCCCCTTTTTAAGAAGGGGGACCGGAGGGTGTGTTCCAATTACAGGGGAATCACACTCCTCAGCCTCCCTGGTAAGGTCTATGCAGGGGTGCTGGAGAAGAGAGTTCGATCAGCTGTCGAACCCCAGATTCAGGAAGTACAATGCGGGTTCCATCCTGGTCATGGAACACTGGACCAGCTCTATACCCTCACTAGGGTCCTTGAGGGAACATGGGAATTTGCCCAACCAGTCCACATGTGTTTTGTGGACTTGGAGAAGGCATTTGACTGTGTCCCTCGAAGGGTCCTGTGGGGGGTACTCCAGGAGTATGGGGTGCTGGGCCCGTTGTTACGGGCTGTCCAGTCCCTGTACAAATGGAGTGGGAGCTTGGTCCGCATTGCCGGTTGTAAGTCGGATTCGTTCTCAGTGAGAGTTGGACTCCGCCAGGGCTGCCCTTTGTCACCGATTCTGTTCATAACATTTATGGACAGAATTTCTAGGCGCAGCCAAGGAGCGGAGGGGTTCCAGTTCGGTGGTGTCGGGATCTCATCTCTGCTGTTTGCAGATGACGTGGTCCTGTTGGCGCCATCAGGTGGGGATCTGCAGCTCTTGCTGAAGCTGTTCGCAGCTGATGTGAAGCGGCAGGGATGAGAATCAGCACCTCCAAATCTGAGACCATGGTCCTCAGTCGGAAAAGGGTAGAATGCCTCCTCTGAGTCGGGAGTGAGGTTCTGCCTCAAGTGGAGGAGTTTAAGTATCTCGGGGTCTTGTTCACGAGTGATGGGAGAAAGGAACGGGAGATTGACAGATGGATTGGTGCAGCGTCTGCTATGGTGCGGACTCTGTACCAGTCCGTTGTGGTGAGGAGAGAGCTGAGCCAAAAGACAAGGCTCTCTGTTTATTGGTTGATCTTTGTTCCAACCCTCACCTATGGTCATGAACTGTGGGTAGTGACCGAAAGAATGAGATCGCGGATACAAGCGGCGGAAATGAGTTTTCTCCGCAGGGTGGCTGGACTCTCCCTTAGAGATAGGGTGAGAAGTTCAGTCATTCGGGAGAGACTCAGAGTAGAGCCGCTGCTCCTTCACATCGAGAGGAGCCAGTTGAGGTGGTTCGGGCATCTGGTTAGGATGCCCCCCGGACGCCTCCCGGGAGAGGTGTTTCGGGCATGTCCAACTGGGAGAAGACCACGGGGAAGACCCAGGACCCACTGGAGAGATTATATCTCTCGGCTGGCCTGGGAGCGCCTCGGGATTCTCCCAGAGGAGCTGGTGGAGGCGGCCGAGGGGAGGGAGGTCTGGGCCTCTCAGCTGAAGCTGCTGCCCCCGCGACCCGATTCCGGACCAAGCAGAAGTTAATGGATGGATGGATGGATAATACCGCATCAAGCGAAGTAAAAAGAATAAAATAAAAAAATAAAATTCACAATCTGAGGGAAAAGCTTAGGGAATCCAAGCACAGTGGGACCAAGGGAGCTTCAAGTTGAGTTGACACAATACATGGAAAGATGCTTGAGACAACTGTGGCAACTACAGGCACAAACGTACAGGAGTTCCACAGGAAGAAAGCACTAATAGAATATTAAACAAAATGACAAATACTACTGTGACTGACTGCTTGAGATGCAAAGAAGCAAAGGCAGACCAGAATATGGAATGATGGAGGTGATTTTAGTTAGTTGTGCTTGTAGCTGCTGAGGCTTTGCACATGTTCTCGTTGCCACTCCTGCAATCAAGCACACGCCAGGACACAAAGAGGAAATGACAGAGAGGCTGCAGGCACGATGTGAGTGGAGTGACAAGCAGAGTTCAGGGAATAACAGCACCTTTATGAATTCTATATAGTCTCACCCTATGACACGAGTCTAGAAAATGTATGGATGATGCTGGGGTTTATGGTGAATATGGAGGAAACATTTTTTCTTTCTTTCTTTCTGATGAATCTGTCATAAAGGTTTTATAAGTGTGGTTCTCACTGCACATAAGTGATGCTGTGTGCAGATTTAAGAGTTTCTTAAAGCTGCCTGAAGGTCTTTCACCAGTCTATAATGAGTTTTTGGTCTGCCGGCGTCACTCAGGCCGGATTCTGATGTGTTAACTCTCAGCAGTGGGCAGGCCTGATGTCTGGAATTGCAGTGACAGTCAGTCGCAAGATTAAAATGTCAGGTGATTTGATTGGGTAGCGCCTGCGTCGCCACTCAAGAAGTTAAGCTATTCTCAACTTTCCACAGCAAGATACACTAGCAAAGTAAAGCAACAAGCTCATAATTCAGTTTGGCAGTGCATGACTTCATCTCACTGAACGTGAATGAGAAGTGGGACTGTTGAAGCCTGAAACGTGTATGTGTGAATCCTGTCTGTCAGCCGCCTCCTGGTTTGTGGGCATTGGCTAAATATAATTTCAAAGCAGCTGCATGGGCGATTCCATTGCTGCTAATTGTTTTATAAGGTTTGAGAGCAGTCACCCTTGCATCAGTTTAGACTTTCCTAGCAATGACTGCTTAAACAAGGGTCAAAACAAACACACTGAGGTATGAGGTCTTGACAAAACATATCCTCAGTTCTCGAATCTCTTTGGGGTGCCCAAGGTTTTCCCTTTTTTTTGTATGAAAATGTACATATAAGAAAAAGACACTGGTCTTTCTGCCAATAATTATTTTCATGTCTTTGAAATCAAATGAATTTCCATCTCATCTAACTTTTTACAGCTAAGACTCTGTAAGTCTTCTAAGCCCAAACAGATTTTGAGTGTGTATACCAAATATCAGATGGATAATTATTTCACTGGGTAGGAAAGGAACACTTGCCCCTTCCTTGTTAACATCAGCTTGGCTGATTCATAGCATCATGACATGACATGATATTATAGGGTGACATGCGACACACACAGTGCCCACTAACAAGACCTTAACAAGCAACCCACTCACCTCTGTGAAATGTCAAGGGATGATCACCCTCTTTCTCTCTTTCTTAAATGACACTCCATCATAACACACTAACAGGGTGAGTTATTATCAGGAGCAATGTAGGTAGGCACGGCCATATTTATTAACAAGGTGGGAGCAGCTGTCTGCCAGCTGTTATGGTGGCACAAGGAGACCCTTGACCCTTACGCTGAAGAGACCTGTATTATTCATCTGCAGTCTTACCAACAAGACTAGCATTCAGGAGTACGTGTCTGAAATACAATCCCCAATCCAAAAAAAGTTGTGACACTGTAAAACACAAATAAAAACAGAATGCAATTATTTGGAAATCCCATAAAGCCATATGGCCCTGCAATATACTGGCAACCTGTCTTTCACCCAAAGAGGGCTAAGATAGGCTCCGGCAGATCCCTGTGACCCTGTATAGGACTAAATGAGGATGGATAATGGATGGATGGATGAAGCCATATTTAATTCCCAACAGAACATCCCCTCTTCTTTTAACAGCTGTCTGTAAATGTCTGGGAAGCGCAGAGACTAGTTGGTGAGGTTTTAAGAGTGAACTGTTGTCCCATTCTTCTCTGATGCAGGATTATAGCCGTTCAACCTCCTGGGTCTTCATTGTCGGATTTTCTGTTTTATGATGTGTCAAATAATTTCTGGTGGTGAACAGTCAGGACTGCAGGCAGGCCAGTTCAGCACCCAGACTCTTTTCCGGCAAAATCATGCTGATGGATGCAGTGCGTTCTTTAATATGGTCTTGCTGAAATATGCACAGCATTCCCTGAAGGAGACATTGTCTGGATGGAAGCATATGCTGCTCTAAAATCTCACATATGCCTTCTTGTTTTTCATAATAACTTGCATTTGTGGATTGCACAGAGAATTGTATTCACAGACAGTGACTTTCCGGAAGTGTTCCTGAGCCTTAAATCAAGAATCATGCTTGTTTTTAAAGCAGTGCCACTCGAGGGCCTGAAGATCACATGCATCCAGTTTTGACCTTCAGCCTTGTCCCTTGTGCACAGACCCTTCAGCTGTTTGGATAAACTGTCTACTTTCGCCGTAAAAGTCAACAGGGAGAGAAATCACATTCAGTGTGTTTACATGATATTAGAGAAAAAACACATTATTGCTTGAGTCCAACTAAAACTATAGTTTTATGCCTATATTTTTGCCCTTATGGAGGCAAAAGGAGGAAGCTTGCAAGCCTGAGAAGACCATCCCAACTGTGAAGTGCGGGGGTGGTAGCATCATGTTTTGTATGTGTTTTGCTGCAGGAGGGACTGGTGCACTTTACAAAAGAGATGGCATCATGAAGAAAGAACAAGATGTTGAAATATTAAGGCAACATCTCAATACATCGGCCAGGAAGTTAGCTCTTGGGTGTAAATGGGTCTTCCGAATGGGAAATGACCCTAAGAATACTGACAAATTAGTTATAATATGGCTTAAGGATGAGAGAGTCAATGTTTTGGAGTGACCATCACAAAGCCCTGATCTCAGTCCTACAGAAAATTTGTAGGCAGAATTGAAAAGGCATATGTGAGCAAGGTGGCCTACAAACCTGACTCAGTTCCACCAGTTCTGTCAGGAGGAAGGGACCAAAATTCCAGCAAACTATTGTAAGAAACTTGTGGAAAGTATACCAAAACATTTGACTTAAGTGGTACAGTTTAAAGGCAATGCCACCAAATACTAGGGAAATGTATGCAAGCTTCTGACTTTGAAGAATGAAGTAAACAATTCTCTAAAAAGTTATTTCTTCCATTATTCTGGCATTTAGCAAATAGAAAACATAATGCTTTTGGTAATGCTATCTGACCTAAAACAGGAAAGATGAAGTTTAATTTAATGTCAGATAGTGAGGGGGGGAAAAGGCTGTGTCTGGTGTTGGAGGACTTGCTGCTCTTTTTGGAAAGTCACAGAAAAAGGCACTTTTCCCTCCAGGCATCATCGTACATCATTTGGGAGATGGTACATAAATCCTGGCTCTGATGTATTACTGTTTATTTATTTATATTGCTTAAAGTTAGATTGCCTTTTTTTTCATTTTAATCACTGTGAAATCTATGTTTGAGCAAGGTGCATGTTGTCTGATGGTAACAGAATGAGATCCAACTCAGAAGAGGTGGAAACTGTAAATAAGTATTAGTTTCTAATTTCAAGGTTTTCCTTTCATTTTTGTCTGAATTTATCTTCCCTCTCTCACTTTGGCATATTTGATATGAAATGCCGCTTTGCTTTGTTACATTGTGTTATACAGCTACTAGCCCTCCAGCTGATTCTTGGATAATTCACTGCATTAGTTTTCATTTTGAATCCTGGTTAATAATTCAATGTTCAAGGACCAAGTCTCGATTGTGAGACTCAAGTGTCTGATAGCCACCATTAGAGTCCTGTGAACACACTGTTACCAAACACTGTTAACTCACCAGCATACTAGCTCAGGTCTCCAATGGTTCTCCTTTCATGACAAATTAATTTCTCTCAAATGGTAATATTTTCTGCTAATCCTTGTCACTTTTTCTTTCAGCAGATGAAACTCATAATTACAAGGCCAAAAAGCTGTTAATGATGTAATGATGTGAATGATTAATTCATGTTTTGAATTTATAACTTTTGTCCCATTATGTATTTCAAGTCACTTTTTTTTAACCTCCTAAAGCCTCTGTGATACATGTATTTTGAATGAAGTTTTTAGAATTACTTCCTATTCTCACTAAGCCTTTTCAGTTACCTACTTCTTAACTGTTTTTACTTCATGTTTTCAGACATTTATTCATATTTCACAGATCTTGAATTATTGAGTTGTTAATGTGCAATAAAGCAAAAGCCTGTCCTATTGTTCTAAACCTGACTGCAAATGTTTTTCTATAATTTAAAAGCATCAACGTTATTTGTTAAGAGAATATAGTTGTGGTTTTTTGATGAAATGATTTAAATTATTTTAATATCCCTGCCTTCTGGCTGTCTTGAAAGTCAAATTGCTTGGACAACCCCATTAAAACTGCATCTCCTGCATATTATATAGCCTAAAGGTTATAGACTATGCATATAATGACAGATAAAAGGCTTTATTTCCAGTATAAAAATTTTCCACTGATTTCACTGATCTTTGGGACCAGCCTCTCACCAATATGTGTAGATGAGAGGCTTTCTATGGTGCTGTGGCATTTACAAGAATGAATGTTACAGCACTAAAGACACAGTGTTCGAAGGAAGCAATTTAAGCAAATTAAAAGAGGAGGGAGGAACAGATTGGAAGCTGGTGATTAAGCTTCAGGTGAGTTCCAATTTCTTACTCATTCAGTGAGTCAGACAAATCCCTGGATGGCTTCTTTTACCACTTTACTCCTCGCCAGCAAGTCACAAAATTAGAAGTAACATGTTTTAGCACTTAGCACCAATTCAATGCTCTTAAATTAAAGCAAGACCACGAGAGGAAAAACTGATTGAAAGGAAAGCTTGATGTGGTATGGCAACCCTTCATTTCATATGTAGAACAGATGACAATGTCCCTCGGCTCTGGATGGTGGTACTGTGTTGTAAATATTTAGGGCATCTTTGTTTTTTTAATTTCTTTCCTCTTTTCCTGTTCTGTCTCTAGTTATTTGGTGGTGTTCTTTTTTCCTGTCATGTATTATAACCCATCATAAATGCCTGTCGTGTTGGGAACCTAATAAGAAATATACTGTCAAAAAAAACTACGAGATGACCAAGACTAAATGTTTTGTGTTTATATATATATGTATATATATTATATATATATATATATATATTTATTTTTTTTTTTTTTTTTTTTATTTATTTTTTTTTTTATTCTGTGTCTTAACATTAGAGCAAAGTCTGGGGCAAATTCTTGATGTCACCTGACAAACACTTCATCAGTGCTGAGGTTAGCTGAAATATAGTTCTTTTCGATTCAATTTTCAATTCAATTTTATTTGTATAGTGACAATGCAAATTGTCTCTAGCCGCTTTACAGAGACCCAGAGCATGACCTCCGAGCAAATATCATTAACTAAACTTATAATATTAAATCCAAATCAAGGATAATGACAAGTTAAAAAAAAAAAACTCCCACAGAAGGAGAAAAAAAAACCTTTAAGCCAAACAGCACAACAAACTACAGGAAAGAAAATGGAGCAGTTACAGTAACAAGGTGTTCCTAGTTAACTATGGACAGTGTTGTACCTGAACGCATTCACTTGAACGAAAGTTGACGAACTAGTTCATATTTTTTGCGAATGTGAACTGAGCGCGTTCACTTTCCCCTTCACTAGCGTGGAGCGTGAACGAGTTCATTTGGGCAGTTGTGAACAACGCTCTTTCAAAGTTTACGCACGGTCAAAACCGTACCAGGTTTCCAGCGAACCCCATTTAAAATACACCACAAACGAGCCTGATATGTATCTGAGGAAAGCAATCAAACATGGCAACACGAGCTGTCGCTGCTGTCACGCTAACAATTGTGTCATCAAATGTTTAAAGCGATCATGAAGGAAGATTGTAGGAAGACTAGTTCATTTTTTGAAATGAACTGAACTAGTTCATTTTAATTTCTATGAACTATGAACGAGTTCGTGTAGAAAGTGAACTTGCCCAACACTGACTATGGATTGACCTGGGGGAGGAAGAAGGGAGGAAGAAAGAGAAGGAAAGGGAGAAGAGCAGCATAGCGACGAAGCTGTGATTAAAGGTGGGGTGGGTGTTGTTTTTTTGCAACACTTTTTACAATATTGCCTGAAAACCTTTTCACATTCCCATTGCACCCACTGAAATAAAATGTTTGCAAAAAAAAATAAACATTTTGGTCCAGTCTAGAAGGTATAATCAGAGAAAAACTCTGACCAATCAAAAAAGTGATCATCACTATTTTGATTGGCTGCCTAATACGTCCATCAAATATCACCCCTCCCTCCATCCCTATGTTCATGCAGTCGTGAATCATGTGAAGGCGTGGTTTCGAGGGGTGAGCAAGAGGAGGAGGCGGAGCCTTTGGAGGAGGGAGGGAGTGTATATTTTCAAAATCTCACTTGAGTTGGATTGCTGGAACCGTTTTTCAAACAACACCTACTCCACCTTTAAGGGGAGCCTATGCTAGTCGCAGCCCTAGTCCTAGCTGCAGTTTATTAACTTAAAAAAATGTAGGCCAGTTTGTATGATTTAAGTCCATTTCAGTGTGTTGTCATCCTCTTGTTTTCTCCTCAGCCACATACAATAATCAACCATCGAGCCTGAACATAAAACATTTGTTGTAGTTCATGCTGGAGAAAACCTGCTCACATCAGTATGTGGATCCAAAGATTGACTGGACTCCAAATGCAAACGTCTTCATGTTCATATAAGTGTCGGGAATGGCATTCATGTTTCAAAGACAAATTTGTCAGGTTTGGAAGGTTTCCTATATTGCTCCATTTGTGTGTTACGGCCACAACAGCACACCGACGAGGTGCTGGAAATGTTTCTTTTATTTTGTACGGCGGCACATGAGGAACACATAAAGATGTCCGACGCTAGTCATCGAATGCGCACTCACCTTTATTTTCTTTCCCAGGATGCAACACACAGATACGACCTCCTCGTTGCAGTAACCTGGCAGTATTTTGTGCTGAACACACTCATTCTGCCCCCTGCTGGCGAGCAACCTACAGGACACTACATGTGCTCCAGAATCGCCTTCTGACAGGTTTTCTCCCAAAGCTGCAGAGGGAGCCCTCGTTTAGACTAACTGTAGGCTTTACTGAACAGAAACGTTTTCTATTGTTGTAAATTTTACCTGAGATAGTTATAATTTTTTTGATACAAGGATATTTTTTACTTGTAATGTAGATACAGTTGGTTTAAAATGGAAAGAAATGTGTTTTGTTGAGATGTTTTTTTTTGTGTGTGTGTAGTGGTGTTAGGTATTAATGGTTTTTATCAAAAGGTTCAAGGGCCAGGAGTCAACCCTGAACCTGTGATGGGGACATCCAGCATCTGTATGAGGGACACCTGTTCACCTCATTGAGCTATTTGGCAACCAAATAAATGTTATGCTTATTCAAAAAGAAATGCACAAAATTGAAACTGGATAAACAATACATTTTTTTAAGGAATACCATTTATTTTCTTACATTTAACATGTTTTACACACAGATATTTTGTCAAAAAACTAGCTTTCACTGCACATCAATTGACAAAACAACATCTCTTGCAAAAATAGAAACAAACATACAGGTTGAACAATCTCACCAAACCATGACCTCATGCACCATTTTACCACCAATTGAAAAAAACAAAACAAATAAAAATGGATAAAGACAGTATGGCAGGTTCACTGTTTGTAAGTACATTGTCCTAATCAAGACTCATTTTTTTTTAACAAGTTCCAAGGCTATGTGAAAAAAAGAAGAAATAGCACAGACTTAAGATGTCTGCACATGGCTGTTGTTTTTCTGATGGAATAATAATAATAATTAAAAAAAAAAAACATCCATCTTTGTGGTCGTTCAACATGCAACTGACTCATGTGTCCAGCAGTCAATACAGCTTGTGTCTCTCTTTTCCATAGTTGTTAATAGGTGTTTGCATCTTTCTGTCAGGACTGTATATGAGCAACATTCAGCAGAAGCTTCAGGTTAATCGGTGTCCTTATGTGAATTTCAAGGCTACGGAGAAGGAGGTGTCTTCAGGGAATTACAGGATCCTCCCTGGCTACTACCTGTGGTCCCTGGTACTGGGAAGAAAATGGTAAGAAGAAGCAGACTTAAAACACTGTACCATGGATGTAGAAAAAATACATACTAATGAATTTAAAAAGAAGCCAAATCCCTTAAATAGGCCATAGACAGTGATTCACAATCATAACCAATACAAACAGTTTCTTGGAAATTGGAGACAAAAACACCACCTACAGAGTTACTGCATTTTCTTCTGTTCACCTTCTCTATTGGTTAGTCGTCTGAAAGCAAAATCATGAAAGCTTTTCCACTGACTTACTTGGCATACAAATTTGCCTGCTTTTAAAACATGTAGGAGTACAGTTTTTTACTGTTTTGCAAGAAAATAGGGGATGTGAGTGTAAAATATTCATTTGGTTAGATTAACTATGGTTCCTTAAAAGAAGATTTAGAAATACTTCTGAGAAAGAAATAAGTTGTCTCGGAGTCTCTCAGACATTTGATGTTGATTTACACAAACATTCACAGAAAAGTCACATTTCTAGGCAGAGTGCACTGATCAGACACCATCCTTCATCTTACCAGAGTACCTTCTTCTTTTTTTATGCAGTAATTTGGCAAGCTGTTTTCCTAATGTTGTCTTTGAAGGTCATTAACTCATGAATACCGATTCTTGATGCAGTGACATCTGAAAAATCAGAGCTCACAGGTGTGTCTTTCTTAGGGTTTTACGCTTCTTTCAAAACAACATGTCATATTAAAGTAGGAGCCTGGGAATGGGCTGAAACACTGCAATTCCATCATTAAATGAAGAAGAAGAAATATGGAAATCCCTTCCAACTTTTTCTTTGAGGAACTTGGTGGTTTTCTAATGCCCAATCTTTCCTGCTCCAAGGCCTGAGTCCCACCAGAAATGGCAGTGCCACATGATGCTGTTATCAGTGGTAACGTGAGCGGTTTGGAGGCGACATAGCTGCTTTTAAAGTAGCATAGCAGCTACCAACGATGACAGCCGAACACAGTATAGAGTACATGTTGTATGCTGCATTGTACAATGGATCCAAGCTTTTGTACCGAATCGTTGTCACAATCACCTGTTGGCAACGCCAATTTGATTCTTTTTTCACCTTCTTACTTTTTTTCCCCTTATCCTTTTGTGTTTTTGTGTGTTTTACAGGCTTGAAAGGGAAAAATGGATGTATGATAAGAAAATAAATGAAGTTAGTGAGAAAATATCTTGGGGTAATACTGCAATGAAACTAAAAAAGCACTCGGAGAGCGCAGACCTCCGCCAAGCGCAACAATTATCGAAAATTTGAGAATGATCCAGAATCCAGGATTTCTTCCGGATCACACCCAAAATTTCACATTTCCGACAGCTCCTGAAAATTCCATCAAAATCCATCCATAACTTTTTGAGTTATCTTAAACACAGACAAACAAACAAACAAATAGATAAACGCTGGCAAAAACATAACCTCCTTGGCGGAAGGTAATAAGTCCAAATAACTGTAATGTACATTTCTTTTTGTTGTTTTTTTATTTTATTCCTTTTCCCCTTAGGGCAACAACACATTCTTCACAAAGCTAATTGTACCCCCCCCCCCCCCCCCCACACACACACACACACACACACATACTTTTTAATCTAGTTTTCTTTATCATTAATTGGCTGTTTCCAACAAATGGACAATAAAAGCTTCAAAAAGTAGAGCACCTCCCTACAGGCTGTGATGCATCATTGCACGGGCCATTGTAATAGTATAAGACTGCAAATAATCTACCAGATATTCCACTCCTATTTTGGTTTAAAAAATTTTGAAACACACACAATTTCAAGCTTTTTAGCAGTCTGTTGTTTTGACAGTGTTATATGCAAACAATTGCATTTTTGGATCAACAATAATATATTGTGTTCAAATCCTGGTCAGCCCTCCGTGCTCACACATGGAGACACATGTCACATTCATTACAGAAAAGTCAACTCACCTCAACGAGAGGATGCCAGTGCGCGACAGGTTTTCGGGGATATGTGAGCATTTCATTCCAGTGTTCTCGGCCAAGGCTGTCTGCATCATTGCCAACTCGACACACACCGATGACCTCATTATGGCCTACACTATAGGCACAGGGGTAAAAGAGAGAAAGAATGTGATCAGTGCCTTCGCTGTGTTCTGAAAATAATTCAACATGCACACTGAATGTGGAAAAAAAATAAAGATTAAGACACAATTTTAAAAGAAATCCCTTTTAAATATGTTTTTTTTTCCACATATTTTCTTTCCGACATGAAATGACAATAATGAAAAATGCACATTTTCTAAAGCTGCATAAAGTTTCTAACCGATCATAGTCCATGACTGCTATTAAAAGGCTGATCTGTTCGATGTTCTCCGGAGGGACATCAAAGACAATAGCCTCATTATAAACGGGATTCAGAGTGTTCCTCTTTGTGGATGTCTTCCTCTTCTTCAGCCGCCGACCATCACACATCAGAGAAACCTTCACATATGGATCTGTGAGAATGAGAGAAACGGAGAGGGTAAGCACTCATTTACATTGAGAATACCAGTGTAATTTTGTAGACAGGATCTGATTTTATTTACCAGATGCACCGGTAATATCCATGGCCTTGAGATTTCGAGCCTTTATCATGGTGATAGTCAGTCGACCCGCAGTAGGCAAGTAACAGAGTGAAAACATCAGATCCCCGAGATCCACGTTATCCTAAAAGACATTGCAAACAAGTTCCTTTTCACATAAGCCTCATCAGTTTTATATATAGTTAATTTTGCACATCAGCTAAAGGTTAAGTACCGCGTGATTTTTTTTCCTTTTCTAAACTCACATACTGTATCTCCTCTGTCGCATGGCTTCAGTGACAGCCTTACATATTTTACCCTGTGTGAAAACTTCTTTTCATTTGCAGCTAACATCATCACCTGTGCTTAAAATAACTTTGCCAAAGAAGTGAGAACTAGGAAAACACACAAACATATGCAATAACAGCAACTCCTACAGTCTCTTGCTGTTCTGTTGGTGAGCTGTGAGGAAATTGCATATTTGAATTAGGTGTCACATGGCTTTACATTTTACTGTATTCATTTTCAAAGGGAAGCTTGGTAAGTTTAATGAAAGTAGAAACATAAAAACTCTGAATAAGACAGTGGTTTCAGCAAGGTGCTCAATTCACAGCGAGTGAAATAAAATTGCCATACTATATGTGTTAGTTGCAGACTGAAATATGCCTCTTCTTGTTATGAAAAACTTTAACTTCCAGAAGCTGCAAGGGAAATAAAAGCTTTTGTTTTGTTTTTATTTAATCAATATTAACGGAGCTTTTATCCATCCATCCATTATCTGTACATGTGTCTTCCTGTTCAGTGACACAGGGGTCTGATGGAGCCTATCTCATATGGATTTAGATGAAAGGCAGGGGTACACCAAAAAAAGGCAATATAGAGACAAAAAACCAAACTTCCACAAACTTACACCTATGGGCAATTTAGAATAATCAATTAGTCTAAAATGCATGTCTTTGCACTGTGGGAGTAAATCCACACAACCAAGGGGAGAAGATACAATTCAATTGATCTTATATTTATGCAAAATTTGCTTGGAGGTCAAAGGCTGACTTCTGTGGCCCTGAATAGGACTGAAGCAACAATAGAAAATGAATAGACTGATGAAAGGGTGGTCTATCCCCAAGCAACAGAAATGGCTGCATGTTTAAATGGCTCAACTGCAATAATCCAAGTTTGTCCAAGTTTTCACCTTTCAGCAAGATTTTGGTTTTCAAATTTGGGCTCTTTCTGAGTTTTTTCTGGGTTTGCATGTTATCTTTCTGGTGACCATCTCACCTCAGTGCTGCTACCTGCATCTGTTTATGTTTATGTTGTCATTTCATTCAGTCATTTGTGTGCTCTCCTCTCTTTGTCCTCCATCCTCTCTCAGTCCTGTCTCCCCTCTTTTTTTTCTTTCTCTACCCGGCTGGCCTTCGGCAGGAAGGTCCCCCCATATGAGCCAGGTCCTGCTCAAGGTTTCTTCCTCTTAAAGGGGACTTTTTTCTTGCCACTGTTATGCTTAAAGGTTTTTTTCTCCCTTTGTGGGAGTTTTTTAGTTGCCATTATCCTTGTTTAGGATTTAATATTATAATTTTAGTTAATGATATTTGCTCGGGGGTCATGGTCTGGGTCTCTGTAAAGTGCCCAGAGACAATTGACATTGTAACAGACGCTTTACAAATAAAATTGAATTGAACTGAATTGTAGTGGTCAGTGTTGCAGCAGATCTGAAGAAGCCTCTGACTGAAAACACTCTTGCTGAATCACTGTGTTGTGAAGAGGATGCTCAGGGCTGTCCATGTTCTTTATTTCATGAAGTATCTCCCTTTACCGAATCTGTTCCAAAGGCTCCAGAACAGAGCCAGCCTTCTTTATCAGTTTGTTCTGTTTCTTTAAGTCACTGACTCTGATGCTGCTCCCCCAACAGACGACTGGAGATGAGATTGCACTCTCCACAACAGACTTAAAGAAGATATGCAATATCTTGCTTCAAATACTGAAGGATCTAAGCTTCCTCAAGAAGTTAATGTCACCAGGGATTTGGGGTCTCAGTCTGGGTATATTTTGGCTTCTTGGAACGTCAGTCAGCTGCTCCCACACATAACAACAACTCTCTCATTGCTATGGTTACTCATCATAACAGGTGGTAAAAAATGAAAAGTAACAAGGAAATCCTTCAAGCAGCAAAGCATCTAAACCAGGATGAAAAATGATTTTAATAATAATAAAAAAAAAAGCAATCAATAATAGAGATGAAAAACTCAAAAATATGAAAATACAGTCAGATGGTGCTTCTATAACTATCAAAGGTCCTATCAAAAACTTCAAAACATAATATAAGCAAAGCTAATATAGTAGATAGTTTGGAAAAAAGTAGTATTAACTCTTTCAGCTGCTTTTTGTTCAGGGTTGCCATAGAAGAGCAATCAGTGTGGTTTGATTTGATATAAGTTTTTATACCGCATTCAATTTAAGCCGCAGCTGGGATTCGAACCCAGGCCTCCCGCCTGGTATGTGGAAGCACTGCCCCTTAAACACAAGTACGTTCTTTCACAGACTTCCACTCATGAGTGTGGAGTGGGAGAGGTGGGCCAAACTCCTCTGCTACGGCGGCGTCGACCCGTTCATATAGTCTGCAGCAGCAGTCTAATTTCATGACACAAAGAAATACTGGAAGGCCGATTTAGGTGTCACATTCTGAACACATAAAATATAGATTTGTATAAATTTGGTAAAAATATCAGTATATGAAAATGTCCATGATTTTGTGGTTTATTAGTAAAGTGATATAAACTGTTCAAAAACAGAGGTGAAGCACGTGCTTTGATGCTCAGTACATGGTTTCAAACCTTATATGGTTCTGAGAGAGTGTTAGTGAGTAATGAAGTAGGAGTCCTTTAGCGAAGGCATCGCCTACTTACCATATATGTACCTTTAAATGAGGTATAATATTACCTGTGGTTTTCAGAAAAAAAATAGCAATGGTTTACTTTAGTTGCATGTGAGCCTGCAACGGACTGGCGAGTTTTGCCTGAAAAGAGGTGTGATAGGCTCCAGCAGATTCCTGTGACCCTGCAGAGGACTAAACGGGTATAGATGATGGATGGATGGATGGTTAACGTTAGTTACTGCTGGGTTTTAAACTATTAAAAACAGAAGCTGAAGCAGAGAAAATAGAAAGAAAAAAAACTGCTATGATTTTCCCTCCTGAGACCATTCAACAATATACTACTACAACATATGTTTTAATGTTCATGATAGATTAACTGACAAGTGTTCAAGAAATCTGGTCCACGTCCCAGAGCAATCCTGTGGGGTTTACACGCTTCATGGTCAACAGTTTTTGTCCAAAATTGAGATATAAGTGAGAGGAAAGAGATTTGAGCATGCACTCCAGGATTTGGCTTAAGCAACAAATAATTTGAATAGCTCCTGGCGGAATATCACATTGTGATTTTTCTCAAATTATTACATCTGAGTTATGTAGTGCCATTGTGTCATTCTGAAAATCAGAAAAAAGCACATTTTTCTCCCATTGATATGGAGTCTGCCTCAGTTTTACAGCTAAACAGAGCAAATCTGGTGATGAAGCAACAATATGGTCAATCCCTCTGGCAATCAAGAGCTAATGAATATGAAACAGGCTGCGTTGCAGAGATTACAAATGTATTAGCTTGGTTCTGTTGTCCAAAGATAATTAGCTCATTTATGAGGGGCATCTGTGGAAACGTCTGAGAACGAGCATTTGTTCAAGTCTAATCGCTTCTGTGTACTGTGCGTGTTTGAGTGACTGAGCTCAGGAGTGTAAAAAACAACAGCAACAATCATCGTAAAGACAAGCAGTGTGAGAAGGAAGCATCCCAGATTGTGTGAATCACTGGGTCCCATCAAGCACCTGTCTCTTAGCATTCTGCTCTCAATCAATAACATTGATTAACAATTAATCATGTACATAAGTGCCAGCTCTGACCCTCAAAGCAACTACAATTTGAGAGTTTACACAAAAATATCAATATTTTCATCAATATCCCCTTGAGGTCTCTATCTGGCACACTGACAGGAATAAACATCCCACTGCCATTTTATTCTTGTCCAGCCCCTCCTTGTTTACTACCTGCTCTTCAAGAACCAAGAAAAGAAGTCAAATTGCCTTTTATTAAAACATTTTAGGATTACAAGCACTTTAGGATTGTGATGGAATTGTTGCTTATATCAGAAATAGAGTGAAGTTCAACTTCTCTTTCACAGCACAAGGCTGACTTGTGTCACAAGCAGAAAGAAACCTGACTGGTTGCTTATTGGTTTCACAAACACATGCCATTAACACCCACCATCATGTGTTGCCACGAGCTGGGCGTCGCAACTATCAAAAGATGATTCATAAGTAGAGTTTTGAAACATAATTTCCTTCAAACACTTGAATATCATTGCATTTTTTCAGCGAGTGACATGTGGTGCGTTGGTTAGAACTGTCATATCACAGCAACAATTTTCCTGTTCACATCTCAGCCAGTGGCCTTTCAGTGTGGTGTGTGGATGCCGTCCCTGCTTCTGAGTGGGCTTTCACTGGAGGCTCCAGTTTCCTCCCACGGTCCAAAAAAGTGCATGTTAGGTTGACCGGTGATTCTAAATAGACCAGATGAGTATGAGGCCTGAGTGGGACGTCTTAGCCTAAGAAACTTTCAAAGTATATCAGAGTATAATTTACTTTATTATTTCAAAGTACATATAAATATATATTAAGGATGCAATGGTACTCGGTAAAATACCGAACCGTTCGGTACGACCTGCGCGGGACAATACGCTTTTATGTCCCGCGGTATTTATGTTCCAATAACTTTGCATTGGACTTGCACGTGAGCGTGCGTGCCTTTTAGGCAACAGGCCCACCACTGCATGTTAATGTGCACTCGCCTCTGCTCACTCACAGTGACCAGCCGATCACACTTTGGCCTGATGGTTGCAGCTCATAGACGTACAGACTGACATGTCTGGATGTGACTATTCCGACATCCACCACAACTGCTGACCAGACATCCTCTGACCTCAAGAGAATAAAAACATCTGCAAGTAATACAGTGATGTGTAATCAAAAGGTATAGCCATTTGTTCATGTCCACATGTGACCAGGTGGACGCACATTTACGCCATTTGGAAGAGCTCTTTTATGCGCCGACATGCGAGTTGCGCTTTCTGCAAACTCAGTATCTTGCAATCGCGGGTTTAGGGTAGCGGGTGGTCTGAAACTGTACTGAATGCGTACCGAAACCGTGACACAAAAACCGTGGTACGGACCGTACCGTTGTGCCACCTGTACCACTGCACTAGGGTTGGGCACCGAAAAACAATTCCAAGTAGGAGTCGGTTCCTAACATCCGGTTCTGGAATCGTTTAGAAGATTTTTTTAATTTCGATTCCTTTTTTTGGTTCCTAAATGTACGCGCTATTTATTTTTTTTTTTTTTAATTTATTGCACTAGTTTGTTGATGTTACTCCACCCAGCGTACTCAACTCAGCGCTAGTGTCGACGTCACGTCCGTCGCTGACGGGACTTCACTCGTCCACAACAGGGATCCCAAGAGACGCCGCTCCCGAGTTTGGCTGCATTTCAGTCTGGGAAATGACGGCTACCTGGCGCCGTGAAACACCTGCGGGAAGCGCGTTACTGCCAAACGAGGGTGCACGACTAATATGGCAAAACACCTTCGCCTGCATGGCATCACAAAAATAAACGAGTGTACTGTATTTAATTTACTGCGTTGCTCCCCCGCTTGTAACCCTTCTCATAGATATGTGTACAGGCCTCTTCCACACCTAGAGAACGTGTGTTTTCCACAGCAGGCAACACTATCTGTGCCGAAAGTCCACCTTTGAATTCTGAAAGAGCAGATATGGTCATATATATATATATATGAATATGTATGTGTGTATGTATGTATGTTTGGCGGGATTTGTGACATTTTGAATTTACCAAAAGCTTTTGAGATCACTTGAGAACATGTGATCATTTCAATATTTCTGCTATTATCCTTCTGGGTAGTGTAAAATATTTATTTTATTCTTTTTTTCTTTTTTTTTTTTTTTCACCCCTTATGCCTTGTTGAAACCCTTTGAATAGCTTAGACACAGGTTCAAGTAATGTTGACACACTAATCTGAGACATTTTTTTTGTTTGTTTTTTATCGAGAAAATTGAATGGATTTTCAATGCCATTGTTGTGTCTGACTTCCTGCCAGCTCACACTGCTGTGTGTAAATTGACATGGTTTCGCCACAGCTGAGCACCAAAATAGACTCTTTCTGCATGTTTAACACAGCAAAGTGGATTTTACTTCTGGGATGCTTCTGAACCTCACCACAGTGCTTCTGGTGGGTCTAATCTCATTGACGAAAGTGTGAATTCACAACAACTGGCATAGTCCAGCTGGACCATGAGGCACTTCTGCATCAAGAGGGACCCAGGGATTATTTGCTTTGAAAGTAGTATAGAGGTTCTAACTATAGATACAGTTAGAAGTAAGTATGCCAGGAGTGGTTAAGACAGTATGAACCATTTCAAACAACTCCCTCTCATATACTCACATCTGGCTTCATCTGGCTACTGAGCCAAGATATATATATATATTTATATATTAGGGATGCAACAGTACGCGGTAAAATACTGAACCGTTCAGTACGACCTGCACGGGACAATACGCTTTTATGTCCTGTGGTATTTATGTTCCAATAACTTTGTATTGGACTTGCAGGTGAGCGTGCGTGCCTTTTAGGCAACAGCCCCGCCACTGCATGTCAGTGTCCACTCCCCTCCGCTCACTAACAGTGACCAGCCTATCACACTTTGGCTGGTTGGCTGCAGGCCATAGATGCAGAAAAAGAAAAAAAAAAAACAAGCAGGCATGGCCAGCGGTAGTGGAGAAATTGGGAAAAACTTTTTTTAATCACTGGTGTGGTAGCATTTTGGTTTTGCTGTTGAATACACCGGCGAGGGAGTGAAAACAGTTAACAGTTAACTGAACGCAATCTTCCACCTCCCTAAACCCGGATCTTACCTGGTAAGATCCAGTTGTTACCAGTTGTGCGTCTTGGTGCAGCTGATGTGGGTTTTAAAATACTGCAGAACGAATCCACATATCCAATTTGGTGTTCCATTTGGATGCGCTCTTTTACGCGCCAACATGCGAGTTGCGCTTTCCGCAAATTCGGTATCTTGCTATCGCGGGTTTAGGGTAGCGGGTGGTCTGAAACTGTACCGAATCCGTACCGAAACCGTGACACAAAAACCGAGGTACGTACCGTACCGTGAGCCACCTGTACCATTGCACCCCTAATATATATATATATATATATATATATAGATATATATATATATATATATATATATTATATATAATAATATATATAGATATTATATATATATAATAAATAAATAATAAAGTATTATTATTATTATTTTTTTTTAAAGTGTGACTTATCCATTGACAGCAATTTCAGCAGACAACCATGACAATAGTGAAGAAGCTCAAAGATTGACAGATGGTTCCATGCTTGGAGGATCAAGGGGGAGGTCAAGAGTGGTCTGAGAGTGAGACTGACAGAAAGCCCCTCTAGGGCCAAGAGAGGATGAAGATGATGATGGTGAGTAAAGGAGCACCAAGGGAATCTAGAAAGCACTGTCTGATAATAATATCACCAGTAGTGGCAGTGACAGCAACACTGACGAAGATTCAACATGAAGATCCTCTATTTTAGCACTTGGGGGGATCCAGGGAGAATGCAAGTGAGGAGTGAGAACATGTGAAACAGTTAACAGTGCAGACATGCACAGATGTTAACCAGCAGACACTTTTATAGACAGTACTTTCTATCTCCACAAGCTTGAACCTGAATAACGTCCACACTATATTCCCATAATTTTACTGATAAATAACCTATATTGCCAAAATGACAAACATTCAATCATTTGCACTCAGAACTGTGAAGGTCTGCATTATGCTCTGATGTAGGGAATGACTCTGAGACCTCTTTCCACATCACTTCCTTCTAACCATCCTACAGACAAACTGACTGAGGTCATTTTTCCTTTTGGATTGTTAGATATCCAACTGTAACCAAGAGTTTTTCTGTAGCCTTTTGGCCAAAATAACTGAGGGCTGGTGCCATGTCATGTTTAAGTTCAGATTACTGTGCCCCCTTTTCTGCCTTGGCTTACCAAACTCCATGAGATTAAATAGGAAAACTGTATCAATTAGTGTATGTATATATATATTGATATATTTTTGCTCACCAGCCATGTGGCTATTTTTATCATATATATCTTTATGCTATATTTTTTCTTCTTCATATTCTTGCATATATATATATATATATAAAGATATAATATATATATATATATATATATATATATATATTATATATATATATATATATATATATTATATATATATATATACTATATATATATATATATATGACATCTGAGATATCTGTCAAACTGATCACTGAAAATCTGCTAATAACTCTGCAGGATTTTTTGTTTTATACAGTACATTGTACTTTAATATACTGCAATTTATTGTACTTTCAAATAACTTTAGGTCGTACAAAGAATTACAAACAGAGAAGAGTCAATCAGGAGGCCCTGATGAGTGGACAATCACAGAGGGATGTTTAGCTCCAAGCAAATCCCATATTTTGAATTTGCGAACATTAAAAAAAATATTTATCATACTTATTAAAACATTTATCATTGTAGCGCCAAAATGACTTTACTTACTAAGTAAGATGTGCACACACACACACACTGTTCACTCACTGTTGATAAAGTAATACAAGGGTGCTCTAATTCAGTTCATGGTTAAGAATTCGCTCAGGTTTTTATATCAGTTGCAATTTCATCTGAAGGAATATTTAATTTATTTTTTGCAAGTGTTCTTTAGCTCGTGTCCCTTTATGTCTGTTTTGATAACTATGGATCATTTTAAAGCACTTTGCCATACTTTAATAACAATTAAACTAGCTCACAGAACATCACAGCAGAGGTGACTAAGAGACTCAAGGAAGTTATGACGGAAGAGAAAATGAGAGAGGAGTATAAGTATTTGTGCACTTAAGGTGAAGCCAGCAAACAACACAAAAATGTGAATAATATGGAAGCAAAATACTTATGTGCTTTCCTATTCCCATCAAGCGTGACAGAAATTTGTCGATAAAATATCAAAATTCACAAAACAAAACAGCAGCTGGTAAAAAGATGGAGACAATGATCTTGTGTTGCTTTAATCAACAAATAAAGAGGAAAATATTAAATATGAATTTCAAAGAGCCAGCTAACCTGGCTCTTTACTGTTTAAGAGCCCTATGTGTCTATGGTTCAATCATTCTACTGGATAGGATGGTAGCCTTGATCAGATTGTTCAAATGTGTTTCTTTTAGAAATGAAAATTTGGAAAAAAATTACCTCAGCAACACTGAAACCAATAGTTCTACTTTATATTTTAATATACCATTATATCTACTGTGGGTTATCTGGAGCCTGTTGTGAGATACAGCATAATCCATCATGCAACTCTTGACATTTTTGGCTTGTTTATTGCGCTTTTTTTATACTGTTATCAGAGCTCTCTGTTGTCAGTATATACATGAAGTTTAGTCAACCAAGCCTGTTGATTAGCAAAGCAATCAGTCAAATTTAGCTCACCATTTGTCCTGTGGTTGTCAGCTTTAAAAATATGAAGTGATCTAGCATCTACTCTTCATACCATATGACCAACATGTATCAGTCACGAGTCCACCATTTTTGGAAGTGGAACTTTTCCATCCTTTTCCATCTGTTCTTTATTTAGACCCATTAAAAATATTTTAATGTCCTATTTATTGTCATTGTAAAACCTTACTGTTAAAGGGAAGCACTTTGTTGTTTAGTCAAAGCACAGACATGTCGTAAAAATGTGAAGAGAAGCGCTGACTCACCGTGGAGACATACTGGATGTCTCGGCAGAGTTTTGTCTCCCTGGGGAAGTCTGCCAAGTCCAGGAAGTTGTCCACCACCACTTGACCAATAATGTCATGGCGTGAAAAACGGTCAAAATCATAGACACTGAAGTGGAGTTTACGCGTGGGAAGTTCAGAGTAAGCCACAGGAAACAGGAAGACTTCATCAAACACAGGGTTGAGTGTCTTGCGGTGCACCTTGGTCTGGTGCTTGGTCTTACGATCAGGCAGCAGGTAGATCTTCACATAAGGGTCAGAGGTACCGGAGAAGTCCTTGGCTGGGAGGCCCTCTGCTTTGTGGATTTTAACTATCAACTGCTCCAGGTCACAGTCAAATTTGAGGATGAAGTGGAGACGCCCACAGCCCCCTCCTCTGCGACTGCCTTCATCCCCCTCGAGGGAACGTTGCTTGTAGAGCTCGGGTTTGAGGCGGCCAAGACCCAGCCCCATTCCAGTGAGGGAGTCTTGCCTTTGGAACTGGGCCACATTGAAATCTGGGTTTGAGAGGTTCATATGCCTGCGAATGGACCCTTGACTGTGGACAAAGGAAAGTGAGAAAAGACGTTAAAAAAAAGACAAGGAAAAAGATATTCAGAAGCATCAGTCTTATGTTTTAGGAGGTATATTCATAATGGATATTTCCAAAGATTTTGATTTAAATCTTAAAGCCAACATCACTTTCTGTGGCAGAACGCAATGTGCCTAATAGAGGCAGGCAAAAAACAAAGAATGTGCTGTTTCACTGCCACAAGCTGTCCTTTCCGTGAAGCACATACTGTTATCAGAAAGTAACAATCTCTTAGCAGTGGACACCTATATACTCATATTGGTTGTGATGTCTAACAATACTATAAAATAAATAATATAAAAACCATAAGCAATTTGAATAATACCACATAAAAGATAGATGTGTTACATGTTTTTTTTTCAGGAAAGGTCTAGTGATGATGGAAATGAATAAATCATCAAATAGCTTATACTGACCTAATTTCAGACACTGGTGCGGGGTCCGTGGTCTGCCTCTGCATACGTGGGTTAGTGTGAACCCCATTTTCACGGCTTTTACCCTGGGCATCCAATGGTATGTCTGGTGATGTGTGGCTAATTTTCATAGCTGCCTCTGGTGTGGCCATGGTCACAGGTGGGGGTGATACAGGAGTCACAGGAGCCTCCACTGACACAACAGATGCCACAGGAGTGGATTCTTTGGTGATGGAGCAGTGTGAAGATTTACGGTGGTTGTGCGCTGGAGGGTCCACGGCTGTGTAGACAGGCTGCCTGGGTGCTGGTTGGGAAGGCAAAGGACTCAAGGTGGGATTGATGTGCCCATGAGGCTCCTTGGTGGTAGGAGAGAGTCCACGCTCCCTCCATGGTATCCAGCAGAGCTTCCAAGAGACAAAAAGGGAGACCCCAAACAGGGCCAGACCACAGGCTGTCACTACCAGTGACAGCAGGCTCACTGATATATCTGTGAGGGTAATAAGAGACAGGACTTTGGATTAAATAGTGCATTCAGATAAAGTTTGGTTTGTAGTTGAGCTACACCATCACTATACTAACTGTCATGCAGGTTCTTTTCATAAAGAAGTTATGGGCTTTAACTTCCTGATAACTTCTTGACTTGTCCAGCTTTACAGTAACAGTCAACTGCTTACAAATTAATACATTTTCTCCGATTTTTTTCTTATTTATTTTTTTTGTTAAAATATGCACATTTTAAATTACTAGATAAAAGCACGTCACATGCAAGTGCAGTACATCAGGACTTGGACTTACAGAAATAGTGGGTACTTCTCACTATATCCTGTGGTATTTTTTTTTTTTTTTTTTTATCTTTATTATACTAGAAGAGAAAGATGAATCCAAACAAGAGAAATGGAAACCTGCAGCATTCCTCCTTGGACCACCAATAAACACCAAATGTGTATTTTAGAGCTTATTTTCTCCACTAGTATAAAGCCAAACCCTGTTAAGCTTAAAAGCCCATTATGTTTGACCAATGATTGAAAACAACATCTTTGCATGTCATATTTCTCCCTGAAAATATTGCATCTTAGTTATAGTATCAGTACACTAATGAGAAACGGACACATTATTTTTCCATCCACCTGAAGGATGACCTCAAGGTTCTGTTGGATTTTGTCTTTCCTATTCAAAGAATCCTCAACAAGATGAGCTATGATAAATCACTCAGCATTCATATCTGTCCCCCAAAGTGGAATGTGGCCCAAACTCTAATTTACATAACTTTGCTAATCCCGGAGGCGGAATACGTTAAAATAAAAATAGCAATAACTATCTGCTCATGAGATATACTCATGCACAAACTACAACAGTGAACAAGTATTTCTTTTTTGGCACTAGTGGCCCCCATCGACAGCGAAGATAGACAGGAAGGGGTGCAAAGAGATAACGGGGAGGACATGCAGCAAAGGGCCGCACGTGTTGGGAGTTGAACTCGCGACCGCCGCGTCAAGGACTGCAGCCTCTGCACACAGGGCTGCCCCCCAACCACCACACCACCGGGCGGCCCAAAGTACTTTTTTTTTTTTTTGTAAAGTGAGGTTGGCAACATATTTATAATGAACTGTGATTAAAACTGAAAAGTACTGAGCAAATTATAAAAACAAAGAAAAACATATTACAGGAACAAAACTGACATGGCAGCAACCAAAATGATCTCATTTATCAAAATAAGAAAATCTCTAAAGTCATTCACACTGAGGACGTTTTCAGTCTCTATCTGCTGTTACACAAAGCACAGAGCCTGCCAGCTAACTTAACATGACTGTTTTGTAACGGGTTGTTATTATTTAAAGAATGTTATGCAATCAAACTAGACCCTGAATGTCTTCTGTGTATTCCTGTAACTGGATTCATGCATCATAAATTCATGTTAATGCACTTGTAGGCTGCAGCAATGGCTGTGGGAGTATAAAAGTTTTACAGGTATTTAATTTTAGGCCTAAGTCTGTCAGGTCATGGTTTATAGTTCCAGAGAATGGCTCTAAATATTCCCTCAGAGTGTTTGTTTACACCAGCGCAGGGTGTGCAAGTCACCATGGAAAGAGAGATGAGTTGTGAACCCATCGAGTCACCAGCACCTTTCTGAGTCATTCCTCCTCTCAAGATGTCACTGACTTTTCATAAAAGTGTTGAAGCACTGGGAAAAAAATCAGCTGCTGTACCAGAACACACAAAGAATATCTCCTGGTGATAACGACAGGAATTTTGAAAAGATGAAAATAAAAAGGAATTCATGTCATCAGAGGAAATATTACATGAACTAGGTCCTACTCAAGGTTTCTTCCTCTTAAAATGGAGTTTTTCCTTGCCACTGTTTGGCTTAAAAGGTTTTTTTTCTTCCCACTGTGGGAGTTTTTTACTTGCCATTATCCTTGTTTAAGATTTAATATTATAAATTTAGTTTATGATATTTGCTCAGAGGTCACGCTTTTTAAAGCCCCTAGAACAATTGACATTGTAACAGATATACAAATAAAATTGAATTGTATTGAATTGAATGTAGCACCGTCTCTTTAAGATACAGATTGAAAATACAAGAACCTGGCTCTCTTAAACCTAATTTGGCAGTCACACATTTATTTTAAGTGAAAGTATTGCATTTCCCACATACCATACATTATTACAAATGTTGATTATATGTGCATATAATCCCTTACCCCTCACGCCTCGCTTTCAACATTTCAGATGCTTTGATGCTTATCATTGTTCAGCTTCATCAGAGAGATGTCTGATCTGACCCAAATTCATTGTACAACATGAGAATACCCCAAGCATGTAGTATATTTGCATACTGATGCTAAAATGTCTTCTGCTCGTTTGTCTCCCTGTCACAGAGTACTGTAGTTGGATCTGATTTTAACTGATGGCTCTTGGACAACAGGCTGATTTTTTTTTACCGTTATGCTGGATGTTTTAGGTTTCCAAACAGCTGCCAGTAGACATTCTTGCACTTCAGTCACTACCCACCAAACATGCACTGCTTGTAATTCACCTTCAGCTCAGTCATTCAGCTGGTCTGCACCGGCATCTGACATCAATCTGGACTGCACCACTTACACATCCGTCTAAAAAGTTATTCTTCAGAAGGTCACAGCAACTTTCCAGAGGGGAGCTCCCTATATCAGAAATGTCCATGTTCCCATGGTTTTACTTTTTTTGCCTTCATTCAGATTGTTCTCATCTGTCTGTATGTCTGTATATCCTGATGAGCAGCTTTGTCCTTTAGCACAGCAATCTAATGAATGAAATAGACTCATAAGTCAGTAATTTAAATCTTTTTAAAACATAAAAGCAAAGCAATGTAAGAGTCATTATGTAGGAAAGTGCAACTATTCCTTCAGAAGCACAGGTAGCAATGTCTATTGTAAGACACTGTGAGTACCTCAGCAATTCATCTGCCACTAGAACAATTTTCCAAAACTCAATGCTTCTTATGAAAATAAATGGTGTGTGAAGGTAATTGTACTGTAAGCTCATCAAAGTACTGGGAAGAACCATCATCTTTTAACCAAAGCAAAATGGCAAAGCCAGATAGAGCTGAGGGGTAAATGCCTTTTTTGAAAAAAATAAACTTAATTAAAAAGCCAGACATCTTATAATGACCAGGGGTAGGATTGACATAAACATGTTAAGACCCCCAATCCAGTTCATTTTTGGCAGGAATGTTTTTTTTTTTTCCAAAAACAAGCTGGGCTCATGTGACCATAGCACACTTGGGCATTTTCTGTCTGTCCATCTGAGAAGAGCTTGTGCCTGAAGTGCTCACTGTGTCATTTCTGCACAGAGTTGCTTTTGGGCCTCTCCAATTCCAGGGTACATTTTTTGGATATAGGGGGTGGACAGTCCACAACTTATTGATCATTTTCCAAGGTACTAGTGAGCTAATGAGGCTATATTGATGATAGCATCACATTTTTTTTCCTTTCAAACACAATCCTGACATCCTAATCTTTCACTAAATGATGTGCTAATAGAAAAGTGTTACTTATGTAATTCATTGACTTTTCTGTACTTCGTTGCCTCTCTTCAGAAGTCTCTTGGGTGTGACACTGACTTCAGATTCTATATTGAAAATCAATAGGGGCTACCCAAGTTCTGCAGAATATGACCCGTAAGGGACAGAAACTACACTTTTCCAGGGCTTTGCAGATCTGTGCCTTTCTACTCTATGGCTTCCTCCAGTTATTTCAGTCAAAGTAGAAGGGACCACCAATGACTGATCACCATCATTGATGATCCTTTTCTTGCTGAATTGACAGGAACATAGCCTGGAATACCTTTGACGTTCACCACATCGACATTCGTCCTCATTTTATCCTTACCCTTTCACTAAATAAGTGCCTTCAGAATCAGTGGGAGTTTTGAATGGTTGTTTTCAAAACAGTTTACATGTCTTTCAAAAGCCTTAAATGCACTGGGAATGATAGTTTTCTACTGGTGCTGCCATCTAGTGGCTAGCCCCTATTCAGTTTAGTTCAATTCAGTTTACCTCAATAATAATTTATTAATCCCTGATTTTACATAACATATTTTAAAAGCTTTCTAAATAATAATATTATTAATAATAATAATGGAGATGCTCAGTGAAGACAATGGAAATTATTTTATGTACACGGGTTTCTAAAGTTTCAAATGAATTAACAAGAAACAGATTTGAGAATTTACTACATTTTGGAAAATGTTCCTAATTTTTCTAGAAATGGGCTTTGTTATTGGCATTTTGAAACCATGTTAGCCAGTTTCATCCGTACATATGTTCATGAATCAATCAAAGTCAGGCAAACTGTTTCATCTTGTATAACCGAAAATCTATAGATTGATTAATTTATTTGGGCAAGGAGAAAACACTGGAGATTTAAAATGTATCTTTCTAGAGTGCCCAATGGATAAAACTTGCATATAAACTATATACACATAAAATGTTTACATCTGCACCATGAAAACCTCAAGAAAGTCATCAAAGACTATTAACATTAAAGTCTAAGACTACATCCGAGGCAGCAGACATGACTTAATTAATTCTTCACGATATAAACAGGGCTCGCAATAATGCATCATAACATCTGCAGCCAGATGTTGCTGCATCTAGAATATTTAAATATTTTTAAATTCATGAAGTGAGACCAGATCCTCATGGTACAGATCAGTTTGGAATTGATTCCCAGTGTAGGGAGCAACATTTGAATGCCCATATTTAACCCCATAGTTCATGAGTTATTAAATGTCAAATGGTGTAGAAGTTGCGTGTGATTCGTGGACCTCTGTGGCACAATTGTTCTGGTTCTTTGTTTTGTTATTTACCCAATTCAGCAAAATGCCATTCCCTTAGTGCTCTGTGTAAAAATCTTTTTTTTTCTTTTTTTTTTCTTTTTTTTTGATGATTGTCTGACTTATAACAACTTTTGAATGATATGGTGTTATGATTATTATTATTCTTAGTATTGACTAAAAATAGATTGAAACCAATCTGACTACTAATATTTATTGATAAATATGTAGCAGTGTGGATTCATATTGTCATTTGAAGATGCAATACACTAAAATAAGTTTGGATACATCTACTGATGCTAAAAGTCTTCAGCAAATAAATCATAATTAAACTGAAGCATGCAGCTGGTAAACACCACCATCTCTATATCACCTGGGGATTTTTGCCTCTCAACCGTTCAGCCCCTGGCTGTACACCTGAGCTGTAACCTTCCACCACAGTGCAGTCCCTCATGTGTCAACCTGATGTGTCCTGTTCTGCCACTGTCAAATGTCCCAGGTGCAAGTATTCAAGTGTCTGGGCCTTCCTCCCCTGTGCTTTGAACCGAGCCACCTGATTTCTAAATACACCTGCTTACCTGTTCCTCACTGTCTCTACACACTACAGGTTCTAATGGGCTTTCATCCTCCAACATTTACTTTCACTCACTGTATTTTAACAGCTTAAACCTTTGAAGTAAATCTGTTTTCAAAAAGCTCCATGCAATTTTTTTTTTTTTCCGTAGGGTTAGAGCTAGTCTGTTCTATCCACCTGACCATGTCTATTTTTAGCTATGTGGTTGCATTGATTCATGCCCATGTACTGACTGTTTCTTGTTGGAATGAAGCGGAATGACTTTAGTCTTTCTGTGTAACTATGCACAAAAGAAACTCATGACAGTTTTCATGGAAGTCCAAAAGAAATGGTACTAATGCCTTGTCTATGTAACAGCTTGAATCGGGGCAGTCGGTAAAGTCTTAACAGCGTCTGTAATGTGTAACCTTGTTCGCCAAAAAGATTAAGGAGACTTCCCTTTTTCTCGCAGATGGCATGCTTACCATTCTTATGAATTTCTTTAAGTTTTAATGCAATGTCCGAGACACACTTTGGTCAAAGGTGATACATTATCACATTGCTTTGTACAACAATGCCTTTTTATCTCTGTCCACAGCAGTCAGTTTTAGTGGGTGGAGTCAGCCACTCCATTTCACTCCATCCCTCAGGGGAGGGTGGATGGATGAATTGATAAATAGATAGATGGATAGATATTCACCAGTGTTAAATCCAAGATCTAATCATACTTGTTAATTTCAAGTATGTTTTTTTTTCTATCCTCGGCATGGGAAATAGATTAAAGCAAATGGGAATACATGTGGCACACCACTATGTGAAGTCTTTCAGTCACAATAAATGAAACCGGAAGGAAAAAATTAAATGGGAAAAATAGTTTTAATACTTTTTACTTTACTGTATGGTGTAGCAAAGGCAATCCATCCTCTAGAGCCAGCAGCTTTGCTGAGTGCAAGACTGGCTCTGTGTGTGGGCACTGTCACAAGAGTCAGCACAGGAACTCAGACCAACTGTGCTTTCTAAAGTACTGTGAGATTCTCTCAACACCAGAGAAAGTGTGAGAATTATGAGCGAAGTATGTGGAACAATAATGTTGAGAAACTGAACGATTTGCCATCTGAGGACACTGAGTCCACAGTAAACGTGGCAGGCTGCCCCAGTACTGCCTGGCAAAAAAAGAGTCTATAGACATCTGGGGGAAGTCAGAGACTGCGTCACAACAAGGTGGATGAACCAAATTTAGAGCACAAGACTTTTAAAGGTGCAATAGTGTAGGAGGCAATTAAGTATTAAAAAAGCATTGCTCTACTCACAAGTGGTTATTTTCTCTTAACATAATTCTCAGTTTTGATTAATTGTTTATTTGACATTTCAACTTCTAATTCCACCCATTGATGGACTGGCAGCCTGCCTTAAGGTGTAGCCTCACCTTTAACCCAAAGACAAAAGCATGACCCTGAGGAAGAAGCTGATATGGATACCGGATGTCTGGATGGAGCTCCTCATTCCCATTTCTAATGTTAAAGCCTGGATCCGACCCAGAATATGAGAGTGGACAGCGCAACCATTCAAAGTTATTATTATAGCAAGACACCTCTGTGTTCATTACTGTTTTTCAATATATAGTTTCCTGTTGATAACTGTATATAGATGCTGTACTTAACTAAAAGACATTTGTAAGAGCTGATATTGGCTTGGTCCAAAAGCTTGGAGAAATAACTGTTGAAAAGGACTACGAGGCCTGCGTTTATAGCTGAAGCTAAGTTATGTTTACTTATGTTTAACTCATTATTGGAAATTTATCTGTGACTAACAAAACCATATTGGACACAGGAAGGAAATGTCTTTCCCTCTGTTTTCATTTATGTGTGTTAAGTTAAGCTTTAGAATATATCAAGAACTGAAAATGACATTCTCAACATTTTTTTTTCCTTTAAAGTAGTCTGTTTATGGTTACCTTTGATCAACATCTGCTCCAATTATTTATTTTTTATTTTTTTATTTTTTTTACCAGTATGCAGAAAGATACAATCTGTCTTGTTTGAGGAAAAAAATACATAATTAAAATGCTTTAAAAAAGAAAATCACTTGAGTCCGAGCCAGTCTGATTCCACAGCCCACTCATGCAACTCCACTTTTCAAGCTGTCAGCACAAAAGAAAAGGCAAGATAGGAACGATCTGTATTAGGAAGTGAGGAGAGAACAGGGGGTATCTGGGATTAAGGGAGCAAGAAAAAAAAAAGGATGAAAGCAAGGGATGCCAAAGCGACAGCAAAGACAAAGTGTGACAATTCACAAACGGCTCACGTGGATAAAATCATTTCTCACGATGCAAATCAATCGATGCAAATGAGGCAGGCGTGTGGGAGATTGAAGAAACTGTTTGTTCCATCAAATGATTTTTTTTTTTTTTTTTGCACACTCACGCACGAAGAGTGAAACCACCCAAGAAAGGGTTGTCACCCCAGGTAGATACTGGAGGTGTTGGTACTGATAAAACGAAACCCCGATGTCACATGATGCATTGTGCCTTGTGCTTTGCAGGATCGCGAATTCTTCAAGTTGCGCGCGCCTTTTAGGTCAGAGGAGGAATTAAATCGGAGTAAGTGTGGGATACTATGGTATGCACCGTCATTCCAACCAATGAATACAAGCAGAACTCATCCAGGGAAGAGAACAGCGCAGTGCCAACCCATAACTATATTATGTCATTGAGCTATTCTCATTAATTGTAAGTTCCATGTCAGCCCCACGTTGATGTAAGATGAATTGGAAATTAAAAACAAAGACACGAAAGCGACCTAAAGAAACACATTAATCGAATGAAGCCGTATAGCCAAATGAACTAATTGGGCCAAGGAAAAGTTATGCAGATTGAATTTACAGATATATTAGCCCGTGGAGGTACCTATAAGCATTCCAACAGAGTTTGGGCCACCTATTGTGTTGCAGGCTTTGGTTTTTACTGGAATTAGTCACATGCACATCCATACCTCTTCTGCCCAACGTGAGCTCGCAAAAGATGCCTCACCTGAATCCGAATAGCGTGGCCTGGAGAGGTCTCGGAAATAGTAGATAAAATCCAGACAGTTCTCGTTCTGCACTTCTCCTTTCGAGCAAAGATCTGAGAGGAGTTCAAGTGCTTTTCGACAAATCTCATCATCTTTGGCTCCAGGCATTTCCCACCAACATCCTTATAAATGGAGGGTCTCTTCTGCGCCTCGTCCACGCTGGTCAGCACGGCTTTTGGAGTCAAGCACTCGAAACGGCGGCACGCCTTCCCGCACGGTGGAATCGGTGCTGGGTGAGAAAGAACGTAAAAGCAGTAGTCCGAGTGATCCAGCATGTGGAGAAGCTGAGTTTTTTTTATGTAACAGTCAGTGGAAGAGTCCTCTCACCGCGCCGCTCTGCTGAAAGCCACCGGTTGAATCCACGCACCGCCTCTGCGGCGCCGGGCGCTCTCCAAGGTGCTGAAATACGTGCGCAGGCTCCCGCTGCTATAAATCCTCGCACCTCGCGATCCGCTATCTTTGGGGGCTGCAAGGAATGATGATCTCGGATAGGCTTCAGCAACACTTTGAGGAGCACAGGGAGAAATAAAATGCTGCATCTGCGAGCACCGGTACCCGTAACAAGCCCCTTCCGCTCTGCTCTACAGCTCCGTCAAGCCTGGTGTGGTTTTACGTTCCTGCACGTGGCCAATCAGAGGATGACATTTCGCCTACTTTTTAATACCACTTCTCCCTTTGAGATACAAAAAAAGAATACTTTCTTACTCAAAAAGCAATTCATACGATGTTTCGTGGTTGTTATGGAAGTTGGGGAGCCCCTCCGTTACAATGGAAAACCTGTCACTGCTGACAGAAGTTATGTTTTCACGTCGCGCCCCTGCCATAGGCTGAAAGAATCAGAACACACTGAGTGGGAGAGGGCGTTTATTTATCTCCCTGTCTTTATTTTCTATTATTTGAAATCGTTTCTGGAAGTCCTGGGGCATAATTATAATCAACTGGCTCGCAGCCTCCTATATTTCTCCTGGGACAATCACTGTCAATATCGATGCCAGTGTTTTGTTGTGCTGTCTCTCTTGGTGTGTATTTACTCAACGATCAGTCTTCCTAGGTACAGGCTACGGTCAATTTCACATTCACTGTTTCATTTCAGTGACTTTTGAAATCCAGCAATCGTGGTATGTAGTTTTAGGATGCTTACGATTATTCTTCAGCATATAAAGTACATGTCAGTGTGTGTTAAAGACATGTATCTTATTTCAGTGTAATCTATGGAATATCAATTGAGAAACAATCTATCCTATTATATGAAGCTGTCCTCTAATGGTAATGTTCCAAGGGTAGATATCAAAGAAGATATCAAGCCCCCGACTCCCCCCAACTCACATACCTTTTGTCAATACATTTAACATCTGCAACATGTTGCTACTTATACTTTCAGAAAGGTAAACACACCACTTAAAAAGGAAGAGAATGAAAGAAATTAAGAAATTAAAGGTGGTATTAAGAAAATGGTAGATAAATGGCTTTGCTGGTGATTTTCCTGTGTATTCCTCCAAGAACAAAGAGCCCAGCAGTCACCCAACCATCAAAGATAAACTCAACCTCTAATGAGCTGTCCTCTCCACCTGTTGACCCATCTGGTAAATTAGTTGTGTGCTGCTCTTGTGTTTGAGGGATTTGTGTTGAGAGTTTTTCTCATTTGAACGTAATGTCTCAGGATGACAAGTTGTGCAGTTCTGAAAGCCGCTTGAGACAAATTTCTAATTTGTGATATTCTTTATACACGACTCAATTATTCACAAGTGAGTATTTTGATTCAGTCACATTTTTTTTGCACATTTTCATCTTCAAATCCAAACAAATATGAATAATATTTTTGATTTAATACCTTGTAGATGATGCTTTTGTATTATGGAGGATGAGACTTGAACATATTTGCATCTTATTATACAGATTTGCATAATGATTCTGTTTTATTTATTTCATTTTGTTGAAGGTACATATGGTTAAAAAGAGTCTTTCGTTTATTTTTAACATCCCTTAAATAGTAAAACGTTTGAGGAGTGACCACCAGACAATCAGTTGGAAAGAATCAAAAGTGCAAATCTACTGTGCAATAGCTACAATATTAAGGAGGACTGATCATTTTTATGTTACCAGGAACACAACTCCAGTGCTGCTATATTCCAGAACTGCAGACCACCTGCAGTGTAGTATACGTTTAAAGTGCACAGAATCATTGCAAATGTAATTTAGGCTGAAAAACCATAAGATTTGCAAACTGAAGCATCAGGATTGGGCCAAGAAATGCCTGAAGGTGATACTGCAAGGTTTTATGGGCTGGAGGGGGAGGGGTGACTGGTATGAACTGGTGCTACTAAAAATTAAACTCCCAAACTTGCTGCCATTCTCTGAAAAACACCTTCTTCAAGCCATGGTTCAGGAAGAAGTCCTGGATGCATCCAAGTATTCCACTGCCTGGACCATCAGCAAAGGCCTTAAGGATGACCTAATAATGATCTGGCCTCCTTCTTCTACTGATTCAAATCTTTACGAATTCAAGAGTCCTTCTCATAACTATTATTTATGTTTTTTAAGAAATAGGGCAGCCGTGGCTGCTGCTTCAGAGAAAGTTTATCATGAGCACAATGGAGTCTGTCATGAAACTGTCAGACTCCAATGATGGAAGGATTGACACATAGTCAAAAAAAAATAAATACAAACTGTCAGGCTGCAGCTTTTTTTTTTTTTTTTTAACTTGGTTGTCACATTCTGCTGCACACACACTACCACATGTATTTGTTTATATTCATACTGTAAATGCCCAAATTAAGTTTTACTTTGTTTAATACTGTGAGGTTCAAATAACATTTTACAGTCAGAGCATTGGTTTTTATTCAACAGTTAAATGAATACTGCGAGAATGTTGGTGCAAACACAGTGTAGAAATAAACCTGACTTGTCTTGACATGGCGAGCCTTCCTGGTGGTAATGAGGCCCAAGCAGGTAACCTGAAAAAGATACTTCTGCACAAAACAGTTGAATATTGCTATTTAATTTTCTTTCTTTTTCTGAGCAGTTAAGAGGGCAGGAGCTTTGTAAGTGGATGATGATTATAATTGCTGTAATGTCTGGTTATTGTGTATGTGTGCCTTCCATTAAAAAAAAAAAAAAAAGCGATATGGTAAGTCAGCTTTCTTGGTGTCCATGGCAACTGTAAAAGATAGAAGAGCCTCTATACCCATTATATTCTCTTCAAGTTATTCTTTTAGTTTCCCTCCTCCACACTGTCATTAAAGCTCTGCTTTTCTACTCCCCTTCTCCATGTTATTATTTTCTTCTTGACTCCAATCAGCTGCTTCTTATTTTCTTAGAATGCCTGTTTCTCCCTTTACTTTCTATGAACTATTCATATTTCAGCAGCGCTCCCAGAGCCATATGTGTCACAGTTGTGACATGTATGGCTCGTGACCCTGCACAGCTAGTACCCTCATAATGAACTCTGTCTCTCTGGGAGTGGTGCATCTTCCATCTTACTTTGGTTTCGTAAGAAGAGAATGAGGATTCCCATGAAATTTACCAAAATCTAAAAGTTTCTAGATATCATCAGATAGGAAAGGCTAAATTCATGCAGTGCAGACTGAGAGTCTGATTTAAACCAGCCAGTCTACCATTCACTCAATCAATTGATGCATCCATTACATTTTGGATCAAAAGCTTCAATTTTCTTCCAGTGAAATATGACAAAAAGACAAGCGTTTTTAAGGATGAGAAACATCTTCTCTTGGTTTAATCAGACACAGAGTCAAAAGCTGTTGTGTTCATGTCCAATTAAATATCTTACTTGATCCTTTTGACTGCTACTTCAATTTATTTTATGTGTCATAAATATAACATTCTCTAACAAATGTGAACATTCTTTAATACCAAGTGTCGTGGAAAAATATATTCTTTACATTTCCATGTCTCTGTGACTATATATCTCAAAGTAAGACTGAAAGTAAAGTGATTCAGCCATTGGGTTTGAAGGCCGCAAATTCTGAACCCTCATCCAATAATCTATATGTCCTTACAATGCCGCCGAAAAGTGAAAGTCAGACTGATGTCATTGGCCATAAATTCATTATCCATATCTGTTAGTCCTATCTAGGGTCACGATCTGCTGGAATCTATCCCAGCACTCTTCAAGCAAAAGGCAGGAGTACACCCTAGACAGGTTGCTCATCCATTTCAGGGCTACATATAGATGAACAACCATGCACACTCACAGTCATGTCTTTAGCATATGTATGTAAAACCATCTGACAAAAGACATAACTGAGATAATTAGCATATGAAGAGAAATGATGAGGCACTGATCCCTGCAGGACACCACTGATGATGCTGCATTTCATCCACGATTAATTGTCATAAGCAGCTTATGTATAGCCTGCCATTACATGAGCTGTATTGAATTGCTAAAGACAGGCTCCAATTGATCAGGATGAAGTAGAAAATGGATGGAGGGATGTCTTTTTTTCTTTTTTCCTGGGATGCAGAGTGCCTGCCTTTTTTCCTTTTCTGTGCTAATCAGATTATCCCAATAAAATTATGGCTTGTTTCTGCTCCTGCAGAATTCAAACAGTCCCTTCGGGATTTCTAACTGACCGGACGCCAGTTTGTGGTATAAGCCTGCTGCCTGGCTGCTCGTTATAAGTGGCATTCTCCTCCTCTTCTACTACCATTTTCAAAACCCTCTTGGCTAGAGGAGACAACAGCCTCAAAGCTGCAACAGACACACTGAAATGAGATCCAGCACTTCTGCACTGTGATTGTGACTGATTTATAGAAATAAAACAAGCTTTAGTGTTTCTCCCCAATGCTACAGTGAAAAGGTGGTGCAGCCAAAGCATTTAGTGCTCCTATGAGATCACTTAGCCTATGCTAGTCCAGGACATTTGTGACATGGTGGGACTTATTTTCTGAACGTGTGTATCACTGTGAGACAGGCTGGTCCAAAATCAAAACAAGGGCTATTTTCATGGATGAAAAAAATTCATATGTGACTGATATTTTTAAGCACAGAAAGTTAAATCCATCCAAAATGAGCAGTACAGTGATCTCCGGCTACATTGCAGTTCACCTTTCGTGGTCCGCTATATCATTAATGTATGTATTTTCATTAATATATGTATTTTTCTGTTGCTAAACCCTCGGTATATCGTGGAGATCAGCGGTTTATGGCCATCATGTTTTTTATGGGATTTTACAGCTTTTTAAGCTGAAATAGGCATTTTCTATGCTAACCTATTAATAACAATATAAGAAGAAGAAGTGCCTGCTGAAGAGGTGCCTTCAGGAAAGCTATAAATGCGCTGCTTTGCTGTGCAGTACGTACTCATCTCATTTCTGGAACGTAACTAGACGGGGTAACACTGTATTCAGTTACAATATAAATGGTGCTGAACATAAAATATGGACTTAGTCTCAGTTTCAGTTTCATTTGAATGAATATTTGATTTCTTTTTTTTGACGGGTCATTTAGCTCTTGCCGTCTTCCATCCTTACTATCAACAAAATATGCTCAAAGTAACTTTGGACACTACAAAAAAAAGGGGGGGGGGGGTCTTCAAACAAGATAAAAAAAAAACTACAACTAAGGAAAAACGTACTCAAAACAAGTTAAAAAAAAATCTGTCCATGCAGCAAGATAATTTTACTTGGTAAGATTTCTTAAATTAAGATTGTAGGAACACTTGTTTCTAGATTTAAGAAAGATATAATTTGTTATTGAATCTTAAAACAAGATTTATCTTGATGAGGAGAGGAGATGAGGAGGAGGAAAAACGTAATACATCTTATTTTAAGTGTTAATTTGTCTCATTTTAGGATTCCCTGCCTGTTTGGGACAAAAAAATAAAGTTTTACTTGATATAAAATTATACAAAATATCTAACGCTTCTAAATGTAGGGTTTTTTTTCTTGGTAAAAACCAAATAATTTGCAGTGGACTGCCATTGCAGTCATCTCTTGCAATAAATGTATATTGCTTTAGGGCACTATGTCATCCTTCAGCAACAATGAAACTAGCTCACAAAGTTATAGTGCACATAATGGCAGACGTGAGTGAGAGACTTAAAGTAATGATGGAAGAGAAAACGAGAGACTGACAGAATAGAAGACATAGCAAGAGTAAATCTTGGATAGCATCATGAAACAAACCTGACCTCCATGTCTATAGGGGGACCCTCTGAGTAAAAAAGTTACAAAAGTTCCTTTGTGCAGCTTTAAAGACTCAAGTTAGGCATCAATTGTCATTGACTTGGGATTTTACAGACAAAATTCAATAACAAGACATTAAACTCCCTTATAACTTGGAAAAAAAACACATGACTTATCCTCTGTGTACCGATTATGTATATAGTCTATGTATGGGATCTATGTCGTAGTTGATGTTTTTACTTGTGCAGTGTTGTATTTAAGTCACTGCAATTACACAACCAAATGTCAGAATGCAGTGCATGTGTGCGACCCACTGTAGGTTGCAGCTCTAAACTTTCTTTTATTTACTTCCTTCATGCATCTCAGGCATGGAAACTGAGCAAATGGAGCAGATCTTACATGAGCTGGAGCTGATAAATGTTGAATATCAGTGACTTTTTCTGTCATCACAACAATCTAATGTGGCAAATCAATGAAATTTCCCTCTCAGCATTGAGGTTTTTGTTTGATTTCTCAGTCTTGGGTATTGCTGCTTGATGTAGATGAAAAGGAGAAGAGCAGGAAGCAGCATTTTGACACATAGAAAAGAAAAATCATTCACAGACAGGGCAGAGCAGCATTTATGTGTGATATGACAAGTGTTGATGAGATTCATTACTGATTATTCTCCACAAAATTTCTCATCAACTGCTCAAGCCTCTCAGCCTTCTTTAAATCAAACAAAACACGTTTCTTAGAGGAACTATTTAGAAAAGAAGATGGAATGCAAGTCTTTCATAAAAGTTGCTCTTTCTTTGTCTTTTTTTCTGAAGTATAATTGAAAAGTAGGCCTTGACTACTGAGCTACGAGTATGACAGGAAAAAATGAAACAAAGGAAAAGTCAATACTTTGGTTTACGTGTGTGAGTTAGACAGATGTGTATGTGTAGAACAGATTTGTGAAAAGAGTGAGCGTGTGGGGGAGGAAATCAGAAGGAAAAATTGTGACTAAGGGAAAAAAGTACATTCAGGCATTTCACATGTTCTCAGTCATTTATCATCCTTGCATGAAAATAATGCTTCAATAAGTGATATTTCAGAAATCTAACAGACATACAGATGCACAGTTTTCATACATTTTATATATATATATATATATATATATATATATATATATATATATATATATATATATATATATATATATATATATATATGTATATATATGTATATATATATATATATATATATATATATATATATATATATATATATATATATATGTGTATATGTGTGTGTATGTGTGCACACACACAGTGTCAGATGATAGAAAACAAACACAAAGTATGGATGTTGAGCCACAAATCTTAATTTCTTATGCTGTTAATTTAAGAACAAGAACTTGCACATCCACAGTATTTAGTAATACAGTTTTCTTCAAAAGTACAGTCCTTAAATGCCAATAGTACAAGATAGTTTGCATGTGAAACAATTTACAATGACCACTGACTGACTGTAGAGATCACAGCATAAAATCTCCCAGTGACTGAACAGAATATTGATGAAGGAAAGGACGCTGATAATAGCTCTATTATAAACCTCTGGCCTCTTATAACAACACATAATGTACCATTCTTAATGGTTGAATACGTCAAAACCTTTTTTATAGTTGTACACTTACAACTGAGACACATACAACTGAGGCAAGATGACAGTTCACAAGAAATTTTCTTCACCTGTCAGAACAACATGAACTTGTTTCTTTGATGGGAGCTAAATTTATAGGGATCGTCTGTCTGAGTTGATTAAAGCTAACTTGTATTACTTTTTTGTCTTTCATCATTTTATATATTAATTTTTTTGACAAAACCACATCACATTTTTGTATGTGTACCTAAATTCTGTTGCTGTATCAGGTCAAAAACATCCTGTAAAGATATGACTTCTGTGAAATAGCTGGCCAGTATTCCACAAACCAAAACCGAGGTCAGGTATATCTGCCCAAAAAGAGAGCATGCACAACATACAGTAAAAGAGCAGATAACAGGTACACCACAAGGGTAATCAGCTGATAAGAAGCAAGTGTGGATTAGAAGAAAATCCTTACCCAGTGGAGCCAATGTATAGGTTTAGAAAACAGTTTGATCTGTGAACCTCACCTGAAGGCTTTTTATTCATGCATGCAGTTATCTTTTCTTTTCTTTTTTTTTTTTTTTTTTCAAAACCTTTGAAATTTACTGGACATAACAGATCCGACGAACACAAAGACATAAGGCCAATTGAGCCGTCACTATCCTGCGTTTTTGAGTATAACCTTGTGCTCAACTTCTATGTGAAATCACATGACCTCCTAAATCCCGCTCCCCTGTCGTGAGAAGCTCCCCTTTACCCTGCAGCTGAAGGTTAACTTGATCTCAGCTGCTGCTCTCAGAAAAATATCACATTAACCACGACAGGTCTCTTTTCCTGCATGTTTGCTGAAACCTGATAGAGGCACATTTTAACATGAGTATGTTGATGTACGTATGTTGCACACAAAGACACATATGTCTCACTGTACACACAGATTTTGTTCATATATATATATATATATATATATATATATATATATATATATATATATATATATATATATATATATATACATAATATATATATATATATATATATATATATATATATATAACCGAGTGTCCTGGGTTTGTCTGCGCTGTATGTCTAACCTTCAGAATATAAAAGAGATGGAGACGAGGGTGCAGGTCCGGCAGGTGCCTCACTCTGCCCTTTATTCACAACCCCCCGTGAAACTCTCCCAACACAGCCTACGGCAACTCCCGAGGGACACACCTCCTCGGTCCGAAACTCAAAAGTCCTCACAGTCTGTTACATATATGTATATATATATGTATTTTTATACATATACCCTCATTTAGTCCCTCGCGCTCCTACTTCTATATTTAAGACCAACAGAAAAATACATATTTATTGTACATTATTCACACATTCAGGAAACATGCACGCACAACCATCACGTGCCTTTTGTGATTACTTTCAGCCGAAGCACACTCATATATTTTTTCTACAAATAAATTCTTGCCATTTTTGTTAAATTTTTAGCATGAAGGTATGATTTTAATGCTTTGTCAGTCTGAATATTTTAAAGTGGTTCTTAATGTATCTGGCTCTTCAAGCTCTGTGTTAATATTACAAATAAGCTTCCACTTTTCCAGACAGTTTAACTATGGATCAGCTGAACCTGGGCTTGTTTGTGACATTTCAATCACATTAAATGAACAGTTTCCATCAATTTCACCTAAGTGTTATGCAATGCTGATAGACATTCTGAAATACAGAAGTATATTTGACACTCCACAGGTCTCAGTTAGCAGGTTAATTTTTGTTGTTTAAGTTAGAAATAAACTGAAGAAGATTGTTGGTCAGAGCCGCCCAGTGAATTCATCTTCTATCTGAAACGAACATAGCATCGAGAGTTAGTGTTTCAAAGTCACATCTGAACAAACCACAATATCCTTTGGACAGATGAGACCAAAATGGAGATGTTTGTGTATAAAAACCTCATTCGTTTTTTCAGTCACAAGACTTTGGAACCTTCCAGTCTCTGAGTGGACCATAGACTTCTCTGTGTCCCAAAATATTCTAGAGTCAAAGGATGAGGCCATCTGTATAACAACAGAAAAACCGCCTAATATTAGATCTTGCAGCAGGACAATGATCTCAAGCACATGGGCAAATGTAAAATAGATTGTCTAAGAATAAAGAAGAACTCAGGTGTTGGAGTGGAACAATTAAAGTCAAGACCTCAACCGTATGAAGTGCTGTGGTTGGACCCTAATGAAGCTTTGAATATGCAAATGTAAAACAGTATGATCTTCACGTCAACATCAAGGTACTTAAATGTGTAGGGATATCATCTTCATTATGATTACTGAATCCTTTTTTCCTTTGGTTCCCACTGAACATTCATATGATATTTTGTTTTAAATAAATTATAAAGTGTGCATTAGAATTTTCTATTTCACTGATGTGTGATTTAAGTGTTTCCTCTGAGCAGAGCATATTCATTGCTGCTCCTGTATGCCAGTGGTTAGTGTAGTTAAAACATTAATTCAGCGAGGCAGGTATAAATGCCTGAAGCCATTTTACTTCTTGGAGAAGAATCACCTCTTATTCAGTTGTGGAGGGAAAAAAAGTAAAGCGGGGAAAAAAAGAGACTGATGGATATTTTATCTCATTATGAACATGCACAATTGTTTCACAGCTTTTGGGCCAGCTAAATTAAATAATCCTGATACAATAAGCTGTTCATAATGACCAGTCATCTTTGGCCTGGAGATTTCTTTTAGTGGTATAATAATATCTGAGATCAAGGCTGCATGACTGGTTGCTCGACAAAAATAAAGAATTGTAATACTACTTGTGCTATACAGCGGCATTAACAAAGGATTTTATCATTTCTTCTCAGCCGCAGTATCAGTTTACGATGGGCTAAGAGGAAAAATCTCTCTTTCATATTTGGTTTATGGTTAGCTCTCCTGCGGAGAGAGGAGAGGGAAGAAGAACTATAAAGCTGAGCTCAGCTCCTTTCAGCAAGTAACCTCTAACGGGGAATTTTCCAATTTACTTGTACATCCAAAGACCCAGAATCGCTCAGAGAACTGAAGCAGCCTGAGGTGTAGCACAATATTTTGCCCGTAAATTAGGAACAGTGGAAAATGTTAAAAGCACTGTTTGCATGTCTTTACCGTGAAATAAACCCTGAAAACATTCTGCCACTGGATATGATGGAAGGTGATGAACGTCGACACGAAGAATAGTTTCAATAAGTCATTCTGTGGACATTTTATAATTAATAAAAAATAAAAGTGGTCTGATCTTTTTAGAAAAGTCCCTTTTCTTGCTGGTTGCTGAGGACAAATTACAGTAGAGGCAAATAATATGTCAAATCAAATACTTGCGCAGTGATGATGCGGTACGTACACTGCGTGTATCAGTGCATCGGTTGCACAGGAGAACTGCAGAGTTGTGAGAACAACAGCTACTATGCATATTTAAATCACTTTGCACCACATCAAAAGTTCTTAGCCATTTTGTGTCCAGCTATCTAACTAACTGTATTTTCCCAAGAGTGCAACAAATTGCCAGTTATTTATCTTTCTAAATCCAGCCAACAGATCTAAAGGCCCATTGTGGTGAAGGCTGAGAGAGGGAAATTCAAAACATATGCAAATTGAAAAAGAGGCAATTAATTTCAGCCGTGATAGCATCAACTTTGAAAAGTTCACGGTTAACTGAAAGTAAGCCTGTCCGTAGAGTGCTCTGCATGCCTGAATGCCAAAATAATATTTAAATTACGCTATAAATAGCCGTGAATATCCTCTGTTAGAAAACAGCCAATCAAGCTGTTATCACCCTTATCAGATGATAATTTCAAATGTGGATATTTGTACACAATGTCAACAGGCTAACAACAACAAACGAGTTTAAAGTTCAGGGGTCACCTGACTGTGTCATCAATGTCTTCAGATGGAGTTATGATGGAATGATCAGCTCGATCTCTGAAGATCAGAATGGCAGACTACTGTTCAGCCTGAAGGAACCTCAACAAAGACAGCTAATTATGCTGTATTTGCTCGTTTGAAATATCCTCTCACCTTCTACTGGCGAGACTGAGAATGAGTATGTCCACAGTCATAGATAGGAGGATGACCTGAAAGAAACCCTCAAACACGGATCATGAGATACACCCACCCAGTTGGGAATGCATGCGAGCTCAAACCTTAAGATTTTGTGTGAAGTGTAACCTCATCCTTCTTTTCATTGGACACCAACCTCCAATGATGCATAAATGTCTGTGCAGAGGACATAAAGACACACAAGAAAATTAAAAAAAAAAAAAAAAAATCTCCAATTTTCAGTATCTTAAGCACTTTGCATTGTGGAGCCAATTGTATTGCACTGAGATAACACACCAATGACATGAGACATATTTATAATGATACATGGTTTGGTGGTCCATTTCACGCTGTCCTGGTCCTAAAGCAAATATCCCAACACCGTCTCTGTCTGCGCAACTGATTAAAACATTCTCCCTCTAATTCAGCTCAAAAGCAAAGATGAAAGGTTTTTGTTTTTACTCTGCCACAACTCTGACTTGTTTTACCTTTTAAAACCTTAAAACAATGACTGGAATTTCAACTCATCATCTAAACCAAGTCAGCCTGATATCACAGAAATATGTACCTGTTTAAAAATAAAAATAAAAAATGGACCGAAGACCTTGTCACAAGCCTAACATGGATGTACAGAGAGCATCAGCATCACAACCTGGGGTTAATAACCTGAGAGATTTGTTGCACCAGAAATGCATATTGAGCTGAGATTAAATGTAACTTAAAGGGCATGACGTTTTGTGAACTTGCTGGAAAGTTGATATGTTATTTCCTGAAGAGGAGCAGAGAGTAATATTACTCAGGGACTGAGGGAGGCTCATCTGCCTGTCCATAATCTCCAGATGCATGACTGGCAGACAGCAGATTTCTAAAAGAATGTGAGCTGATGCTCAGCTAGATTGTTAGTTCCCTCAGGAGGGAGCATCCCAGAGAGAGGTTAACACCTGTTAAATCTGCTGAGGCTCATGGGATGCTGCTTCAATAGAAAAGCATTAGTTGGAAGAGTGAAAGATAAATAGAGGAACACATGGATGCACATGCACAGACAGAAACATTTTCTTGCTTCAGATAACATCTGTGCCAAAGGCAAATTAAGATGGCATTAGTGAGACGCCAGCACATGCACAGAAGCTAACCCTAACATGTCATTGCATTTTTATATACGCACAACTTCCTCATGGTGACTTAATGCATTTTAAAACTACATTTTGTGGCAGCCTTTATGCCCTTGTTAATAGCCACACTGTAAGCCTCATAGTGACATTTCCTCCGGATAAATGGTATCAAAAAAACATGCAATTTTTGGAGCTCTCTTGGCAGAAGTGCACAATTTACGTTTATGACACTAAATCCAACAAATGCATCCTTGCCTCAGTATTAACACCCGACCCAATGTATGCTTTAAGAAATGATTTGGTGTATCCCGATGCTTCTTCAGAGCCTCAGACCTGTAAAACCAGATCCATGTCGAGTATTTTGAAACCATAAATTGGTTTGACATCTTAAAGAGTTTCACCATTTTACATTGCCTGGTTGTTCACTGTCTAACAGCCAGGACCTGGGGAACATTGCAGTTCCACTAATCATTACTACAATTATAATCAGCAATCATAATCATGCTCACAGTCATCATTATGTGAGTGACTCCCAGATGTTTCTCATTTGCTCATGATTTGATGGGGTGATTAAAAAGACTTTTTCTTTTCTTTTCACCAACATGGAGAAACAATATGGAACACATCAGAGTCAGAGGTTTTTTTTTTTTTTTTTTTTTTTTTGGAGTTGGTTAGTCTCCTTTAAGTTGATATCTAAAAATAATCGAATAATTGGTAAAAAAAAAAAAAAAAAATTCTCAAAATAAATAAATAAATAATTGGAGGCATTACATTCACGGGGAAAGTTGTCTGCAACCTGTCATGAGCGAGCAGGGAAACACAAACAGCATGTTGATTATGTTGACTGGCTGTTGCAGCCTTCCATTGATCATGTTCAAGCGAGATGCTTATCCTGAGGGCAGTGTGAACGATGTTCCCTCTCTGGTCGTGTGACACATTTCCAGAGCATCAGCAGCATCAACGTGTCTTTGTGAGAGAGCTCTGTAAGTAGATTCCAGGGACCAGGGCGGAGCTAATGTTCACGGTGCTGTGAATGAGTATATGGAAGCTGTCATGTGTTTGTATTAATGTATCCACTTACAGGTACTGTATAATGCATGCTTTCTGGACACATCTGATATTAACTATGCAGTGCAGGCGATCAGGGATCATGAATAATGTCGGGCTTGTGACGGCGTAACCATATCAGTAATAATTTATCAGACAGAGTTAGTGAGGCTCTGTGTGTATGTTGCACATATGTCCTCAGGGGCAGCGTATCAAGGGACGCACGAGAAGCCTTTATGACTGAATGGTCTCAGCATGTGATGATAGAGCAATTGAAAAGCATGGAACATTATAGGACAGAGTTTGAAATACTTGATTTCAATCGCGTTGTCGTGACGTGATATTGTTTATTTGATATGCCCATATATTTGACACATTTTTAAGATTTCCCGTACGTCACGATAAATATAAAAGACATCTGGAACCATGGGGATTTCTAATTTGAAAGATGAGCAAGATTTCCTTAATGGTAAGTTCTGGTATGGTTATTACGTAACACAATAATAAAGGCTTCTTTTCAGGCTCGACAAAATTATCCTCACTTGCATCCTTTGCTATTTTTGTATCATAAATCCACTGAGTCCACAGCAGATAGGGGTAAACTGAAAACCAGGCAGAAGAGCCAACTAAGCTGAGCCATTGCACCAAACCACCAACAGCCAATCTCAGGGAGCCAACGATCATGCCTCGCCCACCATCACTACCCCTACCCTCATGACCTGTTGCCATGGTAACACTGCAGCGAGTACCTCTATAGCTCTTATATCTCTGGTTATGGTTGTCCATTTCCATTCTTGGGTGGTGGAATTGATCCTCGTTCTGCTCACCAAGTTTTGTATCAGTGTAGCGCTGGTGCAGAACAGCTCGGAATGGCCTCAACTGGAATGGACTGACTACCTGCTTCTTACTCCATAAAGCACATGGGAAGGGAGATCTGATTGAGCCACTGATTCACTCGGGGTGGAAATTTATTCCATCCATTTTTTTAGGCATACAGCTAATCTCCCTTTATTTGATTGTTTATTCAACACTATTATAAATAAAACCCATTTCGCTATGAAAACAGCAGAATAAGTGGATACGTGGTAAAACATTTAACTGACACTTTACTAATATTATTTGTCGACATCTGTTCTAACCACATGGTTCAAATGATTGCTTTCCTGCTAATCCTCCTGCTGGTACAGTTGAAATTGCTTAGCAACACTTAGGTAAACTAATTAAGAAATGATGTGACATTGGCTGGCTGTGAAGTACAATGTTATCATCTGGTAACAGGGTTAGTCACAGGGGAGGAAGAACCTGCTAAAGTGCAAAAAACAAAAAAAAAAAAAACCCATTGCATTCAGCTCAAAAAGGAGGAAAAAAAGCTGCTACAACCCATCATGTTTTTGCAGACGTATATCAGCATCATTAGGCTGAATTAGTAACATTGTCTAAAAACATTTAAACATTCAAATATACTGAGAACTGAGCCGGCACTTTTGGACTCACTCATGCACCTGCTGATTTTGGTCTAAATGTTTGGGTGGGGTGGGGGTGGGGGGTTAGGGGTTGATGGGGGGCATATTTTGAACGGCAGCAAAGACGTTATTGCAAAATAGAGAAATCTGCAGTTTGAGGTTCAATTCTTGCTCATGATAACTCTTAATAACCAATAAATAAACATACAAAGCATCGCAGCTAATCCTTGAAGATTAAAATTTCGGCTGCTCCCTGTTTGGGGTTGCCAGAGCAGAGTGATCCACATTATGATGCACATATTTTACACGAGACTCAACCAGGATTTGAACCTGGAACCTCCTGCATGGTGTGCGACAGCAGTACCAGACACTCCGGTTAGATTACTAAAGGAAACATGTTATGGACAATGAATCTCTACTAGAGTGCATATATTTGTTCCTATAAGAGGGATCAATACTAACCCCTCATGGCTGAAATACAGACAAGGGAAAGAAAGCACTTAGAAACAAAATTATCAGTTCAGTATTGTTCTGTCAGTTTGCTTTGTGGTTGTGTGAGCTCATTTTGCTGCTCAGGCAAGGTGTCCGAACTCACTTATGTCAGGTATTCTGAAGCTGTGACAGATTTTGAGTGGGTGACCACACCCCGTAAGACTATGAAAAGAGCTATAACCTCTAAAACTGTCAATACGCATGAATTTCTACTTCTTTTTTTTATGCTTGAAAAACATTTCCAAAAAGTTGGGATATCAAAGCTTTTACCAGTTTGCAATGTTGTCATTCCTTCACATTAAAATAGATTCTGACACCACGCTATGAAGAGCTTCAGTTGTTATTTGGTCCTCGTCGTCCTGAAAACGCATCTGCAAGTGTGCAACAGAAGAGGACGGTTGTTTTCACATGTTACATTTCAAAATTCTCTGCACATTTCTACCGTGGAGAGTCAGTCAAGAATCTGTATCCTTTTCTACCTCAGTCATGCCTTTGTAATGTATGTAGAATTTTCCAAAAGCATTGATAATGCCCTATACGATTATAGAGCCTGTTTATTTTTTTTTTTTAGAGTTGTTGTCTTTTATGCTCTTTGCCTGAGGAAAATAGTGCCCATTTTTCCCAAAAAACATCTACTAATTACTAATCTACTAATTAATCTCAAAACAACACATGTTTTGTATTGAGAGACATCAAGACTGCCTCTAGACAAGTGCCATCTGAAGGATCAGTGGGATCATGGGTGCTCAGTTTAGGATTGCACCCCTGTCCTTTACTCACAAAAAAGGTCTTACACATTTATTGAATAGTTTAATTCATATTTCACTCTGTAGAGATAAGTAAATCACTTCCAATCATCCTTTGAGAAGCATTGTTTTGAGATGTTTTTAATGCTTTTGTTAATAAAATTAGAGATTACTCATCATATTTGCTCCTTTTTGACATTGCCTTTCATGGGTATAGCTTTTGTTCCAGACCATCACAATCACCTATGGACACCACCTGTCATTTTCATTTTTTTTTCTTTCATTTCTTTTGCAGTCTGTACTGGAGAAAAAGGTCAAAGGAAATGTTAAGTATTACTGCATTTCCATATCATTAGAAATGAGGGTTGTAATAATGCTACATCTGTGTTGTAACAGCCACTTATTAAGTGATAAGTTTAAGTGATTTTTAGCTCCACTTTTTTTTTTTTTTTCTTAAATCACATTGTGTTGATTTATTGCAAGTGCAAGAATCCACACTACCTTTTTGTGCACTGGTAAAATGGCAAACTGAGTTTTCTTGCATAGAGTACATACACTTCCTGGGTCTTGTTTTATGCCACTGCCTACACACGCATACACTTCCCACATGCCATACCGGCCTACTTTGTCAAGCAATAACCAAGCCACAGAGTATAAGGAGCTTTAAAGCTTCCATTCAAAGGGAATAACACTAAAGCTGTGTCAGAGAAAATAAACAGCAGGATTTGAAGAAGCAAAAATTATATTCCCTTGGACAAAGAATTCCACCAGGTGGAGAGAATAGTGAAGAGTCAGAGAGCGAGGAACAGATAGTGAGAGGTTTTAAATGATGTGAGCAGGCATTAATAGGAACCATTACATTCTCTGGCACTGCTCTGGGGTCCATTAGCTTGTGTAAACAGCTCATCTCGCCTCAGAGTTCTTCTTATTGATTTGCAGATAATCTGTCTTTGCTCCTCCTACTTACACTAACTGAAAACAGCCCGTTTAGCACTGCAGAGAATATCCATGCTCCCAAATTTGCTGAGGCTGACCCCTTCGGTGTATCCAGTAGCAGTTGATTCAGCTTAATGCATACGGAGACAAGAGTTGAACCTCTGTATTTCTATTCATGTATGCTGTATCTATTCCAGATAATATGTACCAGTAAATTGGTTCCCTTCTTGATATTTAAAAGGATGCATTATTGACAATTCAAACCTCTCTTCATGTCCAATTATACATATCTGCTAGGAGATTGAAGCCTTTCCACAACTTATCACATCAACTTTGATGTGGTGTAGTGTGCCACATGAGATGCTTTCATCCGTCTATTTCTTAAAAATCAGTAGACACAAAACAAACATTTAATATGTGCTTGTTTAATCCAAACACAAGTTATTTCATATGCTCTGAGGAGAGTTCTCTCTGGAAGATGTGTTAGTGATATGAACTAGCATTAAAACAAGAAAGTCCTTTCTGCGCTGCTAGTTCAGAAAGAATGTATCTTCTGGTTCAGTTTTGATCTTAATCACAATAAACACAGTGTCTTTCTTGTTTGCTGTTTTTAAGTGGCATCACTATTAGTACTATTGACAGAAACCATTGACAGTAATTTAGTTTCAAACCAGAAGCAGGCAAGTATTTTGATGGGCGAGTGAGATTGCATCTAAACAGGACAGCAGATACAGACATATGTACACAGAGCAACATCAGTAATTTAATAACATACTGCTAATGTTCCAACAAAGCCCCTTCGAATATTGAGCAGAGCCAAGTTAATTGGAACTATCATCCATATCTCACTGAAAAAAAAAAAAACATGTAAAAGCTACTGGCAACATATCTAAAGGTTGTTGTTTTGCGTAGGACAGCATCCACGTGAGATTAAGAAAACTGTAATCCATGAATATTACAGCAGGCAAGCCCTTGGCATGATTTTTTCTTTCTTTACTTATTTCAATTTCATTTGTGCCATGTGTTTAGAAACCTAGCCATGTATATTTATTCTAACCCCAGGAGTCTATAACTCCATTTTCCAGTGAAAGTGAAGTAAAAGTATGAGGATTAATCAGTGGAAACTATGAAAATGAAAAGACTGTGAGGAATGTTTTGTCAGACATGCAGGGATCACAGACAGCATTCAGAGTAGTAATGATCCAGTTGTCTCCTCTTGCAGGGAGACAGGAGATCAATGCCATCCTCCATATGTCCTTCTAGAAGGACCAACACTAGGGAAAAGTGTCCTTGTCATTGGGTAACTTATTGCAGGTGGACCTGATCATTACACAGTGAGGCTTTTCAGGTAAACACCATCATCATATTGAACATATGCATCATCACATAAGGACCCGTATAAGGCCAAAAAAGTTTCACATTTCTGTCTTTTGAAAGCACTTTGCCTTTGAAAAATGATGTCATTGTACCATTTTAAAACCTCTTTTCTGAAACTGCAACATTTTGTGCAGCAGATTGAATTAGTTTTTTACAGTCAGAACTCCCGTGTCTGTCTCAAGATGGAGCTCCTTTGCCCCGGAGAAAGCTGAGGCCAATTATCCTCCCTAGGGTGCTATTGCACATTTTGACTATTTTTCATGAGTATCACTGGAGGCTACTCTTTTATTAAGAATAAAAGTAAACCTAAATGGTAAATGATCTGCTCTTACAGTTGCATGTCGCCAAGTACCTATTTAACCGTGTCTAGATGCCTTAAAGTGTCGATGTGTTTCTCACTCATGCCATTCACACAAACACTTATATAGCACTTCTTATTTTATACACAACCGATGGTGTAAGAATTCACTCAAGTAACAAAGGAAGAAAAACTGGTGGCAGATCAATAAATGAATAAAAAAGGAGCTTCTGTTTGAGTTGCAAAGAACTTTGGGGAAGATATGCTTCTCGGGCATCTAGAATTGAAGAGCATTAGCTTTTTAATGGATCGGACACAGGGGCGGCAGAGTCTGAATCTGGGAGAACTTGGAAACCAGTTTATGCTAGGTCCCACCTGACATTGCTGGCACGACTGATGAGCTCTGAGGCATTTGTTGAAGCAGTGGTAGCTCTAGAATAGCGCTGCTCATGAGAGAGATTAAACAGACGGCACTCGTCAAACAGTTTTACAACCTGCGGTTGACCTCTGACCCTGGTCCCCTCCTAATCAGATCTGTTTTTGTTTTTAAATCGATCATTGTACCAAAAAACAAACAACACACGAACCCAGAGATACATTAAACTGACAGTTTAATGTTAAACTGACAATTTTACATCAATCTTAACTCACTTATATCTGTTTCTTGTGTTAAACACCTAAACATTTAACACCCACCCACACACACACAGACAAACATCTGTTCCTCCTCTGCTCCTCCTACCCCCCACCACCAACCACCAACACCACCCACACACACATTCACCCACCCCACCCCTTCTTACCCAAAACTTGTGATCTACTCATTAAATTCTATACTTAGACCATGAAACAGCTTTTCATAATTTCTCTGATCAAGTTTTTTTTTTTTTTTGTTTTATGTTAGACCCTAAATTCAAAATTAAATCTCCACTTTTATAACACAATACTAATTACCTAAGGCACAGACCAATGGTTTTTCTGTGCTAGATACCCTACTGCTGCGAAGAACTTTGTGTCCTGGATCTTTTCGTACTCTGCTAGCTATCCCAATGGATGCTGTGAAAAGATGGTGGAGTTTTTCTGAAAAAATCACCTCCCTCTTCCACGGCTGCTGTAAGTGGAATAATGCTTAGTCATTAGAAACACACTTTCCTTTCAGACCACGCCTTAACCACACCCCCCTTGTCAGAGCTTAACCAATCCCATTCGTTAAGGCTTCACAACCCCCATTCACCACGCCTTCGACAGTTCCATTGCTCTGCCTTAGCCACACCCACCACAAAAAAACTTTCTGAACAAAGACTACTTCAGAAACAACTTTGAAACTTTGGCTAGCTTCTAGGAGTGTGCTGATTATTTTTTACACGCTCTAACTACAGTTCTTATATTTTACTGATGACTGAGAGGAAAAAAAAAACAAAAACAACAACAACAAAAAACAAAAAAAATCAAAAAAGAGAAGAAACCTCTTTTTCTTAACATGAAAAAGTGTACATGCCTACTTGTCTCATGTTTTTAAAAACATGAGATTAAAAACAGCAGTGTTTAAAAAAAAAAACACGAGACTGACTACAATGTTGGTGGTGGGGGGGTAGGAGGAGCAGAGGAGGAACAGATGTTTGTCTGTGTGTGGGTGGGTGTTAAATGTTTAGGAGTTTAACACAAGAAACAGATGTAAGTGTGAGTTAAGATTGATGTTAAATTATCAGTTTAACATTAAACTGTCAGTTTAATGTATCTCTGGGTTCCTGTGTTGTTTGTTTTTTGGTACAATGAACAATTTAAAAACAAAAACAGATCTGATTAGGAGGGGACCGGGGTCAGAGGTCAACCACAGGTCGTAAAACTGTCAAAGTTTGACGAGTGCCTTCTGTTTAATCTCTCTCTCATGGTGGCAGCTTAGTAAAGTAACTTTGGCATTTCAATTTATTTTTTATTTTTTTGCTAATTTTGTGCATATTTTTGAGTTTTTCAACACAGTTGTCTTCATCATTAATAATGTTTTTTAAATTAGTTTTCATCCCAGTTTGGATGCTGTGTTGCTTGAGAGATTTCTTTGGGTTCTTTACTCCGTTCTTTTTTTTTTCTCAAACCAACCTGTTATGATGAGTAACCATAGTAACAAGAGAGTTGCTTACAAGCGTGAGCAGCTGATCAAGATTTCAAGAAGTTAAATAATAACCAGACTGAGACCCCAAATCCCAAAAAGAGTTGAAGAGGAGACATGTATGCAGAGCAAGAGCAAAACAGAAAGAGAAAGAGGAGGTTTAAACCAGCACTAGAACGTACAACATGTGTGGTCAGCGATGAAGAAGATCACAGGCTTCAAGCAGAGAGAGGATCAGACTGATGGAAGTCTGAAAAGAGCCAATGAACTGAACTCATTCTTCAACAGGTTCAGTTCAGGAAACAAGCTCAGCATCCTCCTCTCCTCCCCCAGGCAAACAGACCCCCCACCCTGCGTTGACCCACACCTTCCATGCCACATTACAAACTGCTTACATCTCCCACCTTAGTTATCGATCTTCTTCATCAGTGTCTCCAACCACATCCGCAGATGCTGGGCCCCCATCAAGGTTATTATAGTTAACGAAAACGAAGGAAATAACGAAAACTAGAATTGAAAAACATTTTCATTAACTGAAATAAAATAAAAAAAGTTTTTTTAAAAACGATGACTAACTGAAACTGCATTATGTGTTTATAAAACGAACGTCCTTCATTTTTATATTTGTAATTTTTTTTTTCACATAAATATTTTGGGATTTACATGAAATCTATTAACTTCGTTCCACCTTACAACAACAGCAAAAAACACAAAACAAACAAAAAAAAAACAACCTAGAGTGATCAGTGATGGCTGCAGCAAAAGTTGGGAGAAAGCAGCACAGTCCTTGATACTCCGTGCCATGCCATGTCACCCTTTTGGGTGTGATTGTGTGTGTATGTGTCTAGTATGAAGGGTGGGAGGGAAGGGGTTTTATTGTGATCATTTGTTTTTAATTCTGTAAAGCACTTTGTGTTGCATGTTCTAGCATGAAAAGCGCTATACAAAGAAAAATTGATTGATTCAGTCCTATTTGGGACTGTGTTAACGATAAAAATAAGTGCCTTGTTGTAGAAGCAGGTGATCCAATGTGTGGAATACTTCTCAAGGGGAAAAAAACCCACGAATCTGAAAGTCCATTTGAAAAGCTTGCACAAGAAGGCTAACCAAGACTACCTGGATAAGCTAGCCTCGCTGCCCTCCTCCCTGGAAAGAGAAGCTGCAGCTGCAGGCCAGTCAGCGTTGGGAAGGAACGGGAGAAAACTGCAACCATAATGGACTGTTTCCACCAGCGACTAAATAGCTGCTGGTCAGTAAATATGCAGGAACACCACAAGTGGGGAGACGCATTGAAAAATATGTTTGAGACCGGAATGTATACACGACTATTCGATTCGATAGCCTTCAAAAAAGTTCAGTGCTTGACTCGAACCAAAATTAGAACCCTAATTTACAAAATAAAACTAAAAATAACACTGAAACTGATAAAAAATAAACTAAACATTAAAAAATGAATAAAAACTAGCAAAACTGCTCTAAAAACTAATTAAAACTAACTGAATTTGAAAAACGAAACTAAATAAAAACTAAAACTAATGAAAAATCGAAAACTATTATAACCCTGGCCCCCATTCACCTCTCCCTCTTGCATGTCTGTGTCTAGCAGTTTGGCCAAGAGGAGTGACTGAACCGGAACAAGGCTGCTGGTCCAGATGGTGTCATCCCGGGCTCCTGAAAGTCTGTGCAGACCAGCTATGTGGGATTCTACAGCACCTCTTCAACATCACGCTGAGCCAGGAGAAGATTCTGGTGCTGTGGAAGACATCCTGCCTTGTTCCAGTACCAAAAAGATCTCATCCATCTTCTAATGATTATAAACCTGCAGCCCTAACATCCAACATCATGAAAGTCCTGGAGAGACTTTTACCACCTGAATAAGTAAACAAGCACCTTCCAGGACCCACTGCAGTTTGCTTACTATTGTGGGGTTGGAGTTGAAGATGCAATTATACACCTACTTCAACAAACCCACAGTCATCTGGACAAAGCAGGCAGCACTGTGAGAATCATATACTTTGATTTCTGCATTTAACACCGTCTAGCCTGCTTTACTACATAAGAAACTCTAAAAGACACAGGTGGATGCCTCCACAGTCCACCTGGATTACTGACTACCAGACTAACAGACCACAGTTCATGAGACTGAATGGTTGTGTGTGTGACAGCACAAGACCACCACCGTGGACTGTACGTTCACCATTCCTCTTCACTCTGTACACCTCAGAGTTCCAGTACCAGTTGGACTCCTGCCATCTGCAGAAATACTCAGATAACTGCAGTTGTGGGGTTTATCAGTGGTGGATTAAGAGACGGAGTACAGAGAACTGGTGGACCACTTTATGGCGTGGTGTGGGAACAATCATCTCATCTTACAACGCAAATTTGAACAAGACAAAGACAAAGCCAGTGACTTAGTCCTCTGACCATCTCATCTCAGTGCTGCTACCTTCATCTGTTTATATAGTCATTTAATTCAGTCATTTGTGCACTCTCCTCTTTCTGTCCTCCATCCTTCTCTCTGTCTTGTCTCCCTCTCTCTTTTTCTTTCTTTACCCGGCTGGCCTTCAGCAGGAAGGTCACCCCATATGAGCCAGGTTCCTGCTCAAGGATTTCTTCCTCAAAGTGGAGTTTTTCATTGCCACTGTTTGGCCTTAAAGATTTTTTTCTCCCTCTGTGGGAGTTTTTCTACTTGCCATTATCCTTGAAATAGGATTTAATATTAAAACTTTAGTTCATAATTTTTAGTTAGTTTTATCATTACTGTATCTATTGTCTGTTTTTATCCTGTTTTACTGTCTTTTAATCCTTTAGTTTTTAGCTCCAGTGTTTCCTCATGGGGGGCCTCCACACTGGGAGTTGTCTGGTCTGCCCACAGGGGCGTCGTCTTGGAGATCCCTCGGGCCCGGAGGACTGGGGGGCTCTGCACAATGTGTGGGTCTGCCCTGGTCTATCAGGGTTGAGGTGGTTCCTGTGGCGGCGCCCCCTGTAGGTGCGGGCTGTGGCGCCTCTCAGTGTGGATGGCCTCCCATAGGTGGTTCTTCCTCACCTGGATCCTCAGTGCCCTGCCATGTTACGAAACTATTTACCTTGTACTGCGAGTGTGTGCGTGTGTGTGTTTTGTGGGTGAGTGTGTGGGTCTATATGTGGGGGTGAGAGGGATGGGTTTTATTCTCTGTTGTGATCCCGTTTATATATTTTATTTATTTTCATGGTGAAGCATTTTGTGTTGCATTTTTAATATATGAAAAGTGCTATATAAATAAAGTTTGATTTGATTTGATTTGATTTGATAATGATATTTGCTCAGGGGTCCTGCGCTGGGTCTCTGTAAAGCCCCTAGAGACAACTGGTATTGTAACAGATGCTATACAAATAAAACTTGAATTGAAAATTGAATTAAGTCCAACTGTATTTCCATATTGGGAGAAGAAGTGAAGGTGGTGCAGGAGTATAAATACTTCAGTGTTCACCTGGACAACAGACTGGACTGGAGATGCAACACTGATGCTGTTTATAAGAAGAGACAGAGTAGACATTAGCTTCTTGAGGAAGCTTAGGTCCTTCAGTGTTTGAAGCAAGATGTTGCATATCCTCTAGATGTCTGTTGTGGAGAGTGCAATCTTATCTGCAGTCGTCTGTTGGGGGAGCAGCAGCAGAGCCAGTGACTTAAAGAAACTGAGCAAACTGATAAGGCTGGCTCTGTTCTGGGGACTGTTCTGGAGCCTCTGGGTCTACTGGAACTACTGCAACAATGAATTTGCCTTCGGGAATCAATAATTTAATTCAATTCAAAAATACTTTGGCATTTGTACGTACACACACACACACACACACAAAATATCTATCCTGATCAGAGTTGGCGTTGCTAGGCAAACACCATCACTGCACTAAGTGTCCTTTATTGCCTTAAGAAGAACAGCTAGGTGTGCTAGTGTGTACTTCAGTGGTTAGAGCAGGCAGCCCATGTACAGTAGCAACAATCCTGTTGCAATTGTAGGTTCAAATCAAGCCATGCGGCTCTTTGCTGCCTGCCTTAACCTCCTCTCTCTCTTCCCTGGTTTTCTGTCTCTCTAAACTCTCAATAAAGGCTACTAGAGCCACAAAAAACCTTGAAAGAAGAAGAAGAATAGGCAGGAGTAGTGACATCTCCAGGTACTGGGCAGTACATTTTGCACAGCCTTTATATGTTCCCATGAGACGTTTAAATTATTATTGCTGCTGTGTGGAATCCTGCTGTTTGATCTGTCAGAGTTCACCAAACAGCCTTTGCTTGAGCATCATAGTGGTGTCTTTTTGAGAGCTTTCATTACTCAGGATACCCGGTGATGGATTGACTCAGAAATTACTTGAGGGCATTGCTGTAATTTGAAGCACAAGACATCTTCAGCAATATTTTTTATCTTTATTTTTTTTAAATAGGTGCATCAGTCAGTTCAGGTGCACCTGTTGCTTCTTACCTGATATTTGTAAAGCTACATATTTTAATCATACCAGGTAATGGGCTGTATGATGTTTGACTGATTTAATTTTGACATTGTGCTCATGGGTGTATGTATGATTTCTTTTTTATTGTTTTTTTTTTGCCTTTTATTTCCTTTCTTTACAGGTCTTGTCAGTCAGTGTGTAACTTAAAGTTGTCCCTAAACTTTCATTAACTGAGACAAAATATAATGTTAGCTCTCTTTCAAACGCTTTGATAATGACAGGATTAAATATATGTCCTTTATATATTACATTTAATGAGCATTAATTCATGGTGGAAATCACTTTTGCTTGCTAAATAATTGATTTCATGTAAGCTGTAATGATTCTGCAGGGGTCATATTTGCATTGAAGCTTTATTTCATTTTCCAGCAGGTTTTGCTGATAATTAACACTGCAGTGAGGTTCAAAGTTCAGGTTCTTGGAGTTTAGTTTGGAGTTAAACCAGAGTGTGACATTTGAAGCCTCTTATTCCTTGAACTGTGTGGAGCCGTGGTGTAAAGAGGCAGAAGCAGCAGCACTGCAAATACAGCAGCATAGCCAGTGGTTCACTGTCATTTTAATGACATCCAGCCATTTGACTGGTCAACTCTCAAAAAATCTATTGCTTTATATAATTTTACCTGATGAGGTACAAAAAAAAAAAAAAGAAATCACTTCCCGTCATACGTGTGAAATCTAACTCTAGAGACCAAAACCTCATTTGTACCAGGTTGTTTATTGTTTATTTCTGCTGCAAAGTTTGACATTGTAACGAGTGAGCTCAATAGGATTTGCTCTGTTTTGGCGCCAGCACCTAGTGGCCAGTTGATGATCTGCAACTTTTCTTAGTTAAATTAGGTAGTATTGTGTTAAACAGAAGCTAACTTAGCTTGCATGCTAACATGCTAACCGATAGAGCAACTGGCCCTTCCTCTCAGTCCACCACATACACATACATTAAAATAATGTCGGCATCTTCATCATTCACACCTACCAGCCCATACTGCCGGTAAGTGTAGAAGGGTTGCTCGACAGAAAGTACCTTTTTTTTTTTAAAAAACAGTTTAACTACGAATCCAAGTGAAAGTTATTTGGCTGTTCCCGATTATCCACTTTCAATGTAATCCACTGTAAATTTGCAGCACGTAAATTTTCAGTGAAATATGACAGACTGCAAGGAGGAGGACATGAACCATCTGTATATAACCAGATTTTTCTTTAGTAACAGGATTCATAATGATCCATAGTCATTCATCAAATTAATAATAAAAATAGTAATGCATATTATGTTACGTCTCTGTCCATCAGTTCCCTCAAGTAATAAACATGGAAGCTGAATATGAAGGTCAGTTCTTCATTTTAGAATTAAAAGGTTTTTTTTTTTGTTTGTTTTTAATCTTCGAACAAGGATATCACTAAACCTTTAAACCATAATGCACCTGTATTAGGATTTAAATAACGGCAACAGCTGCAACATGACCATTCACACACACACCAAAGATTTATTTCAAGGACAAAAGTAAACAGATGCCAGACCGTTACATCAACAAGGACTTTGATGACACTGGATTCTTTTTCATATTTTGATATGAATTTTGCCCTCCTTTTTGCAGGTTAAACAGCTTCCACTTTTCTTGGGTGGCTTTTCACAAGATTTCTGTAGGAATCAGCAGAGTTGGTGACTTTTATGCAACACGCACCTTGGCAGTTAGACCTGACTCTGTGATCTTTACATGATCTACCACTTACGGCTGAGTCGCTGTTGTTCCTAAGGATTTCCACTATTTAATAATATTGCTCATAATTGACCATGGAATATCCACCAGTGATGAAATTTCACAAACCATCTCATTGCGAAGGTTGAATTGTATGATACTAAGGGTGAATTCCAATTCCTCCCTTAACCCTCAATCTCAAAAATGCGTGCTCCCACTAAATGCAAGTGCTGTCCCGATTCTTAGGAAGTCAAATTGAGCGACAAGTTTGAGGGCCATATCGCCCTCAAAATTGCGATTTTCCGACACCACACTTGGGAGTAAGGGCTACCCAGAAGGCATTGGGTAATTTAGCCAAGACATCGTCGAAAAGGATGGCGACAAAAAAAGCTAGCTACAAATGTAAGTATCTTCGTAGTTCCTTAAAGATATAAATGTTACAAAACCATCTTATTGTCTTTGTTTGAGACTTTTTTCATGGATTAACATCGTTGTTGCGTAACATTTATTTTTTTACTTTATGATGTTTGCCGCCGGTGGTCCCGGTCGGCTTCACGTTACTTGTGTACCTTGTTGTGTAGCGACGGAGGACTGAATAATGTATCCTCTATTGTGTTATTTGCTAATATTATTTGGAGAATATACGGCGCTCTTTTCAATGTTATAACCTGTGTCATTTCAGGGAATACAGAGACAACACGGGCTCTGATACATTTCAGTCTGAAGACGTAACTGCACTCGAGGTGTGTCCCATTTCTAAGTCACAAGATAGCCCTTACACTTACTTTTGAGGATTTAGATTGAGGGCCAAAAATTGAGGGTTAAGGGCGAGGGTTGAGATTGAGGGTTAAGAGAGGAATTGGAATTCGCCCTAACTATGCTTAAAGGCACTAAATTTTTCAGAACGAGGGGACTGCATGGCCAGGTGCTTGATTTTAAATACCTGTGACAACAGGTCAGATCAAGACAATTCTTTAATTAACAGGTATGGCCAAACATTTCAGTCCACATATTACAAATACGCAGGCAGCAAGAAGACTGCATATAACAGTGCATTACATACCAAGGATTTTAAGTGAAGAAGCAAAGCTTTGTTGTAATTTCAAGCTTCAAGGTTTTTCTGGGAATACTGAATGAAATAAAAGCCGACACTTGAGAATGCATTTTTCTCCGGTCAAGTTTGAGATTCCACTAAATCTTTTCATTTCCTTCATGTGCACAAAAAAATAATAGACTGAACGTGGGAGTGATGTTTTTGTCATCCCCAAAGGTGCATAGAGACTTGGTGAAGTTAATTAGACAGACCTCAGGCAATGGAGTAATTAATTCCGTCCTGGTGATCTGGATTTGGAATTGTCTATTCTAAAACAATTACCCTACTTAGCCACACTATCAAAACTGTTGTTATTAACATAACAAATACAGAGACTTGAACCAAATCCATTTTTTTGTTTGTCCTTTTTGTTCTGCACTGTAAAAAGTGATCAAACAGCAAACATGATTTTTCAAAAACTGGAACATTGTTGTTTCATCTGCAAGGTTTAGAATTGTCTTACACTGATGGTACTTTCAGCTTTTATGTGTACGAGTGTGTGTTTGTTTTCTTTTCCTAATTACCTGCTGTATGTTCTAATTTCCTGGCTAACGAGGACGAGAAAAGAGTCGGGAACAGATGAGCGACTGATGCTGGTTTTCTCCGTGCCTCCCCCTGATTCACTGTGACCTGGAGTTATCTGGATAGAGAGGAGGGAATCAACAGCTCTGCTGAGATAAGAAGTTTCCAGCTCTGTCAGACGGGAGCTGCAGAAACATACGACAATACACACCAGAATCTGGAAACACCAGCTGCAGTCCTCTGTTCATCACATACACTGAGCAGAAAATCAAAACAACTGACACATGTTTAATTAGAGGGTGTTGTGCATTATAAAGTAAGCTTGAAAGACTTAATTAAAGCTTTAAAACAGCATGCATTATTCAGTAATAAATAATCATTTCAAACCTCATATTTATCCCCTTAAAGACCATTTGATAAGCTTTCTTAATCACTCCAACAGCTATCTTCTCATTGCAACACAGGGAGAAAGAGTATATGAGCACAACTCTACTCTAAAAAATACACTTTTTAAAATTACACTCACATCAGAAACTGTTCCTTAACAGTTTTTTTTTGAATTCATTTATTTAATTTCTACTGACCCACCATTTTTATTGAAGCCAGCAATAAAATCTGACTCATTAAGGCAATCTTCTACTGACTTGTTGTTGTTGTTTTTCTGTTTTTGTTACTGTCAAATTTGACATCTAAATGAACAAATATGTGCATACTCAAAGTGAAATACATGAGGATACATGTGGACATGATGCCAATCAGATTCAATCAGTCAGTCAGAATATTTTCAATAATTTCCTCACACTACTAGTAATGTAGCTTAGTAGTAACTAGTGCTTTCTGGTTTTTGTACATTACGTCAGTGTGACAGTAGTGACAAAAAGATGGGAAAAGAAAAAAGAGATTGCTGTTTTAGATTTGATCTGATTTGATTTGATCTCAAGTAGATCTGCAACCTGTGCCCGTAAACTCTGCACAGAGAGGCCCCAGTTCTGCCTCACTGATTATAATTGTTTATTATATTAAATATTCTGAATATGCTCTAATGCTAAGGGACATTTCACAGAATAGTTCTGTTCTAAATCTTTCTATAGTGGGCCATAAACTCAGAGGATGTTGATTGTTTCAGCTATAAATTTGTGGAAAACAGCCTTTTGTAGAACTTGCTACCTTATTGATTTCCTTTACAAAGTTAATCAGTTTATGAAACCCTATATTTCCTTTACCCAGTTGGAAGACCAATAAAACAGAAACCTATTCTGTACCTGTATGTTCGTCACTTAAACAAAGAAAAAATAACCCCCCCCCCCCCCCCTTATTCTAATAAGATTATTAGATTATTATTAATAATCAAGCAGAACTCAACATTTTAATTGTCCACTATCACTATCGCATGTGGTGCTTTTCGTCTCCTGTAGTGGGTTTTTTTTTTTTTTTTTGTTGTTATTTTATTTTTCAATTTCTTGCTTACAGATATTCACTTCCTTCCTTTCCCCTGTCAATAAGTCATACATATGTCAGGCTCAGGAAACACTTGCTGAGAGGCAAATTGTTCAATTATTCACCATTTTCTTATCATTTGATATGACTGGTGTACAAGTATGTCTCTAAATATACACAAAGTAACAGGAAAAGGGTACTTGAAAAGTGGGAAATGAAAATAAAATAAGATGTTGCATTGCAACATAATACACAAGGCATTTTGCTAAGAATTTGCACAAACCTGTCTCAGGACAGGTAGTAAAACCGGAGAGGAAACTAAGAGAGACGTCATCTTTCCTGAGACACCGGGACACAATAGGAGGCGAAGATGAAGCGACAGATGAAATCAGTGAATGAGCTTTGATGACCGGCGTGCAGGGAAAGATTCAGATGTCATTTTACTAGTATGAAGCAAAATGGTTGTAAAAAAGGATGATGGAATTGAATAAACATTTTTGCCTAACTGTGATATTCATTGTAGTCTATGAGAATCATCCTGTCATATGATCGCATTTCAAAGTTACGGTAACCCATACGTGGCTTAGTCTTGACCTCACACCATCTTTTGTGTTTTGTTCACTTAATATACTTCATGTTAGAACAAGATGAAAAGCACTAGATTCAGTCCACTGATTCTAACATGCCGTAGAATAAAGACAAATTGAGGCATGACTTAATTCCGACCATCTACGCAAATATTAACATGATCGATCGACACTGATATTTCACTTTAATGATGAACAACAGCATCTATGCTAAATGAAACTATTGGTGCGACAATACATGGAATTCTCATCCATACACGTGGTCTTCTGTGGTATATTTTTATGAAAGGAACAAGTTTTTGGTCATTTAACTAGTTAGTAAAACCCAGAAATGAAAATGCAAAATGGCAATTTACTGCACTTTGATATGATTAGGCATAATTCTGTTCAATTAACATATGATATTGGCAAACATCGAATTGCCATCTAGACACCCCAAATATCGAAATCCCTCAGCTGATTAGTCGACAAAGGTTTTCATCCAGACTGTGCAAAAAAGATCGCCTCATGTCTTTTGTACATTAACTTATTTTTTTAAACCCATAACTCTTTTCTCATGCTGTAGTCTCTAAGGCAGTTTCAGTTTTAGCATCTTAGTCGTGCCTATAATAGTTCCCTCTCCATGTTTCTATTGCCTGTAAAGTGTGTAGGCTTTCCCCATGTGTGATCGTGTTGGCATGGAAACAGGAATAGCATTGTAACGTGTGTATTGAATTTTTCACCCCTGTCCCCAGCGTTCTATTGTGAGGAGAGCCTGACAGCAACCCCTTCCCCCACTTACTACACAAGAGAGGAGGGAGGCAGAATCATTAATGATCTCCACCAGCACATGGACCAAAAAACCTCTCCATCGTTTTCCGTCCTGTATAAGGAGAGACATTTAAAAGGTTCCTCATTTTCTGTCCAGCAAAATAATTTTCCTGTCAAGCTGCTTCTGTTTCAGCGTTCATCCTCAGCTACAAATGAGCAGTTTTTTCATGTAGCAGGAGTTAGCAGATTCAGTCTTGGAGATGACCAGTTTCATTAAGAAGGGACGAGGTTTAAAAGCATGTTGTCGCCATCTAGTGGCAGCACAAGCATGTACAACCTGTAATAACTGCCCGCTGGATGCTTGTAGTCCACTGAATGATGAAACAGATCCATGTGACCAGTTGTCACATTTACTTTTATTGTAAAGGTGATATACCAAAATATTAATATGTTAGAGGAGGAGAGATAAAGAAAAAGAAAATACACTTACAAAACATCTACACGAGACTTTGGTAAGAATCTTCACATTCTTATCAAAAAAATCACACCGCAAAAAAAACGCATGTTCTAATAATGTTCCAAATCATATAGATGTCAATAATGAGGCATCTACATGTACAATAATATAGTTTGGTAAAAAAAAAAAAAAAAAAAAAAAAATCAACTGGGCCTTTTGCGTCCTACAAACGTCTGAACAATTGAAGGCATATAAAACACTGGAATGGCTGGCCACCTGTGCTTAAAGGTTGGATTATACTGCACTACTTAAGGATACCACAAGAGATAACAGTTCTTTTTTTTTTTTAAATCATTGAATCAGTTTACAATTCATAATTATATTTCTCAAGATATATTATACCACAACGAGTTTACAGTAATGTTGCAAAAGAGTCATATGTGTCAGAGCTAGTTTGAAACAACCGAAGAATCGACCAAGTTTAAATCCAGAGTTTACCAAAGAAAACTATAAATTTAATCTTCTTTAAATCGCAGCTGACCTGAGCTCTGGATTTAACCAATACGGGTTCGGGAACATGTCATTTCAGCCCTAAACAGAGTGCACTGGATCATTGTGTGACAGTGTGCTTTGTACTCTTCTCAGGTCCTCTGTCACCCCCCCCCCCCCCCCCCCCCCCCCAAGTCCACATCACCCCCCCCCTTCCTTCACTTCATCCTAGCAGGGATGCACATTGCATGCCCTGATCTCTTTCCTGTCCTTGCAGCTGGACAGCTGGGCAGTCTTAAACTTCTGCTTCACCGTCATGAGTCGCTCTTGAATACCTCCGCCGCAGAGCTTGGTACATTCTGTCCAACTTGACCATGGTCTCATTCTACAGCCTAGAATATTAGAAGTTTGAAGTAAGAAACAAGGAGAAAAAGAGATGCAGTTGGGACAATGTTAATTTCTTTTTTTCAGTGTTATGTGGCGTACTTCTGTTGTACTTCAACCTGAGGAGGGCAGATACCCACCTGGATGCTCAGACGCACCCTCAGCCCTGCCCTGTTTGCTTTTCCGTTTTTCTCGCTGCTCCTTGCGCCGTCGCCTCTCATCACTGGTGCCCTGTCCACGGCTGCACTTCCTAACCTTACACTTCTTCCTCTGGATGGTTTCTGGACAAGGGTCTCCGCCAAACTGAGGCTCCAACATCACATTGCGGATCCGGATTGAGTGACCCTTCCCACATGACTTATTACATTCTGACCACTCGGTCCACTCTGACATGGCACAGTCGATTGCTGAGGACACAAAAATGGACAGAAGGAGAAAGATTTGATAAGCAATGATGGAGTTGACACTTGGTGTAAAAAAACAGAAAAAGAAGATGGACAGAAGCTGTATGGCACAATAATATTGAACCATGCAGGTGACACAACCTGGATGCAGAGACACTTTTTTTTTTTAAATTTGTTTTGTTTCGTTTTCATGGGATAACTGTCTAATTGGACAATAATGCTATTGTGAAGCTTCAGTCGATGTCATGATAGGATTTAGTTGAGTCTTGTTCCCTGATACCCTCATGTTTTTTTCAGAAATGTCTTTTTAGCTTGGTCCTTCGAAAAGTTTACTACTGATCCTAATACTTAACTGAAGCCTGACCAATGTTATTTATGAGGTGGATTTATTTAACATTCCCACTGACTATATAGTTGTGACAAAAAAAAAAAAAATAAAAAAAATCAAGATGTCTTTGTTTTGATACTGTTAGAGAAAAAATGTACCACTCATAGTCCTATTGTATTTTTATGTTGCAAAGCATTTTGGGTATTGAAGTGACAGAGCTGCATGGCCCTTCTCTGGGCACTACAGGGAGATAAATATGCTTAGGACTCAATTTCAACCAGATTTATCAAAAGTTATGAAGACAACACTGACGTGTAGATCAATATGAATAATCAAACAGAGCGGAAGGAAAGAGTGGAGTCTGTGGTGCTTGTGCAACAGAATCTTCTAACGGAGGAGAGTATTTAATGTTCTTAGCTCCACCTTCTATTATTAACTTTTCATTGTAAACAGATTGTAGCAGACCAGTGGGAGCTGACACAGTTTACGCCAGCCACTGCAAAAACCCATCAGACTGTGAAGTTCAAGTTCAAACTGTGCATTTGTGATACAGATGAATGTGATGCATAGGTTTTTCAGTTAATTTAAAATTGTTTGTGGATAAATTTTAACAAAAAATTCCAGATTTCTTTGGGGTAAATCAAGCTCTGTTAACCTGTTAAATAAAAAAGTCTGAGAAATTCAAGTTTGTGCGCATTGTGCCAAAGAAATTCAGGCTGCAAAAGACATATTTTTAATCATATTTTAAAGAGACACGCAGCGAAGCTTAGCTTTCCGTAGCTATACTAACTGAGCATCGACTAAAGGTAGCACTCATTTTTGATGTCACCACCGGAGCAACAATTTGAGACGGGAGGTGCTGCTGTAAATGCCCAGAGGTACCAGCTGCTCTAGACAAGATGAATGTAAAGTAACGTGAATTATCATCCTGGATTACCAGAGTTCTAGATATACAGTTTATGGGTTTAATATGTCTCCTCTGAGCTGATTTCACACATGAAAATGGGAGGGCTTTTTTATTATTAATTATTAATTTGTTTATTTTTTTGTAATATAGAGTGGACCTTTTGGCACAGTTACTGTTCACATAAGCACTTTCCAGTAGGAAATGTTCTGCTGGACATCCACTGTCATGAATAGAAATGTGAGGGGAACATTTGATTTCAGCGCACAGGCTGCAGGACATGATAAAAAAGGATAGCATGGGAATTTTTGTTATCTTGTCAGCAGGTTGAAAAGGTGAATGAGGATTTTTCATTACTGTTTCAACACCACATGCACTTGAAACATACCCACATTGACATTAAAACATATAGGAGAATAGAAAGGAGAAGTGTGTGAATGTGCAGGCTGGTTAGAGTGCTCTGAAGATTAGCTAAAACATTTGCATATTGTCTTGTGCACTCATCTCTCAGGTATTTTACTTGACTGGGTGGAAAATGTCCAGATGAAGTTCAGAATGAATGCTACAAACATGCAAGCATGAAAATGTCTGTGGATACATAAGATTTAACAGAGCGGGGCACTGTGAGCTAAATTCATTATGGTTAAAGTGTGTTTCTGTATTCCTGCATTGAGGAATCCGGTTTAAATTAAAAGAAACAAAAAGATGTTAATACGTTTATTACTTACGACACTCTGGTAGCATGCACTTCTCCACCTGCTCTAATTCTTCGGTACATTCTCCCAGCTCCACAGGTGATTTGAGAATACGCTTGCCGTGTCCTCAAACCCTTCCCGCATGTTACACTGCAGTCACTCCATTCAGACCATGGGGTCAGCAAGCATGGGATTGTATCTATTCATAACGAGAATTACTCAGACATGAATACACAAAGTAAAACTAAAAAAGAAAAAAAAAAAAGCTTAAATTCACAAAAAGGAGATGTCAGGATAGCTGCGGTACTGAAATTGTTGCTACTCACGACATTCTAGCATCATGCACTTGTCTATTTCTAGAACCTCCGCCCCACAAATGGAGCCATCTGCAGGGGGCATCTTCACCATGCGCTCTCGCCGCTTCATGCCAACACCGCATGTGGCACTGCAGACATCCCATTCGCCCCACTCTGTAACGAGGCAACTGCTGGAAGCTAAGGTCAAGAGGGAAAGACAAGGCAAATTAAACACACTAAAACGCCAATACAGCAAAATGTGTTTTAAATGGACCAGGAAAGGGAAAACTCACAGCAGTCCTCATTAACCACACAGTTCTCAGTCTCTTCTGTGGGCAGATTACAGACTGAGCCATCATCAGGAAACTGTTTAACGTAACGTTCCCGGGAACGCGTGCCTGTCCCACAGGTCACAGTGCACGGAGACCAGGTGATCCACTCTGACATCATACAGGTAGAGGCATCTTAAAGTCAAATCCAAAGGATAAAAATAAAGATATTAGTGAGTCTGACGACAGTGATTTTGATAGCATCAACATCGATAACAACATCAAGAATAATAATAACAGGAGGATGAGTGATTAAAAGCTATGATGAATATATATATATCTATATATATATATATATATATATATATATATATATATATATATATGCGCTACAAACATGATAACAATCCAGAACTATGTCTGGCCTCTTTAACAGTCCAATGGCTGCTGAATAAAAACTGTCTTCAGTTTAGATGTCCTTCATTTCACACTTCTGTACCTCCTGCTAGAGGTGCTAGAGGGTAGAAGCGTGAACAGTCTGTGTCGGGTGTGGGTGGATTCCTTGGCAGTGAAGCAGGCTCTTTTGGACTCTGCAGTGATAGATGGCCCGCAGAGAGGGGTAATGGTGTCCTAACGATCCTCTCAGCGGTCTTTACCAGTCTCTACAGTCACTCGTGGCCCAATGCAGTGGTGCTACTATACCACACAGTGATGCATCAAGATGCTCTCAGTGATGCAACTGTAGGAGACACTGATGTTCTGTGATGCGATGACACTCCAAATTTCCTCAGCCTCCTCAGGAAATACAATCACTGAAGTTCTTTCTTCTGATGTGCTGGGTGGTATTAAGTGTCAAGGTCATCATCACTGATGTAGATGCCCAGGAATTGATGTTGAACATACAGGCAAAGCTGAACTTGGGTTGTATGTGAATAATGACAGTTCATGTTTTGTACTGGACTGGAATTTTAAATAACACGGTGACTGAAAAATATGCAGTTTTTTTTGCTTCAATTTCACATTTGTGGGTCATACCAGGAAGAATTAAGCAGAAATATTTGCCCTTCAACGTTCATAATAATGTCAAGATGCCATCTTTGTGGAGCAGATGAGTGAATGCTGTAAACTAGGCCATGCTGAGGAAGGCTGACTTGAATGTTTTACTGAGAGAGGAGGAAGAACTGGTTATCTAATCCATATAATTAGTTCGATATAAGTGGGTTGCAGAGCTTTGCAAAGGGACACAAACATCCACTCACTGGCTCTATCAGGGTGACTCTCGGGTGACGTGGGGCCTGCGGCAGCGGTGAGCAAAGGTGGCCTCTGCCCACGCAGATCTGAGCCTTTCCCACCCAATCACAAGTTGATTGTTTTTGATCTGCAAGTTTAAATTGGGTGACCAAATTTTGTCCACCCAATCAGCAATGGATATTTTTTTTTCATGTATGTTTGGGTGGGAAGATTACCAGCCTCCTCCACAGAGCATTTATTTGACCAGCGTGGTGCGTGCTGTTTTTAACTGCCAGTTACATTTGGAGTGGCGCTACGCTTCCTTGTAGGCTGAGCTCTGTAGGCTCTGCTTTTATTTAATTCACCTAAACAGTCAAGCTCTTTTCACATTCAATGAAGACACATTTTTACTTGACATTTCCAACCAAACTATTCAAATATGATCAAATCACATATTCCAGACTTGACTTCAGTGTATTTGCATACAGTTTAGTTTGACCACACTAAAATAACAGCTTCTTAAAAAAAAAAAAAAACGTCATTTTCTTATACACACCGTAATGTTTGTACATGTCAGCGGTAGCTTTATTGCACACGAGCTTGTTAGGTAACAGTTTGTTGTAAATCAACGGGAAAGGATGCAAATTTCAAAGCTTTAAAAAACTCAACTCTTTACACCTTATTTAAACAATCGGCAGCAAAGTGTTTTCAGGCAACCATCTCCTCACTTTATAGTGCAATAAAGAAATGGCTGTTAACAGGAACAGTTGAGGTGAAGCTGAGGTCTGGCAGACCAATAAAGGCTGTGAAAGTTGGTCGTTTGATTCCTGGCCTTGCAATTTATCTATCAAAGTGTCCTTGGGCACTTGGGACTAAAGCATGATTTATGCTTGTATGTACAGAATCTGCATCGTAGTCGGCCTTTGTACTAGTTGTTGTTTTACTCACTCTGTAGTTACACTGCAAAACACTAGATGGTGGTGCAGGCTCTTTTCAGCAGCGCTGTCACTTGCAGCCCTTAATTTTCCTTCTGTTTACTTCTTTTATGCACCTCAAACACATCAAGGAAGAAAGTGTCAAAAAGAACTACCAGCTGGAAATAAGTTGAAGGAAATGCAACTGGTGCCAAGTGGGTGCATCAAATTTGTTGTGGCCCACACTCGCCCAACACGCTGTTACATTTCTGGGGAGGCGCACGTCAGACTACAATGTAGATTAGGGTGCAGGGTCCACGATTGTGGGAACCACTCCTTCCTTCCCTTGTCACCAAACGTCATATCAGAAGTCTTCAACTAAACAAATAAAACACTTCTGCCTCATTTACCATTTGCTTGATCAACATTTCTTGTGTTTAAAATAGGCCCGTGATGTAAAAACCTGATGACAAGCAAGCCATTGAGTAATGATAAATCTGAAATGGGACTTTTTTTTGCCAAAAGGAGCAAAGATAAGGAGTAAAACAAAAGAATCTAATTATAAGAACACTTCTATAACTGTTAAGAAGGAATAAGGATCAATATAAGGTTTGAGCCAGGAACGGTATACGTCAATAGCAGACAGAAAAATCAATTTGATGTGAATGTTTACGGTGTCTGGACACTGTCAAGACATGCAAGCGGACATTTTTGAAACGGCCCTCGCAAATCTTTGATGTGAAAATCACTGTAGATCTGTGAATGAATCTGAACAAGCAGTGCATGCAAGGCTGGTCAAGGTTCTCAAATATTTGAGGGCTTTTACCGAAAAACATAGGCGATCATTGAAAACTAAGACTCGGCATGTAGAAAAAGTTACAGATTCTACAAAAGGTTACAGGACTACAAAACTTGAAAATGTGAGATGACGTTGTAAGAACTGACTGTGTAAGACGATCAAATGTTTGCTTTTACATAATTTTCCTTTTTGTTATTTTTCAACTGTAAAAGATGTGAGTAAAACTCCAGCTTTGCATAGATAATTTAATTTACTAGTACCATATCAAATTTTTTATACCTATAGAGCACCACATACATAACTTTAAGGTATAAAACAACTTGGAAAAATAAAATAATATGAAAAATATGAAATATAAAATAATATTAAAACTGACTATAAAGTGCTCTTTTCCTGATTTGTTCAGAAAGTCTATCCTGTTTTGAAACTATTATGGATGAAGTTTGGATTCTTCATTACGTTATTTAACAATCTGTTAAATTATAAATTATAACTCCTAATCAGCTGTGGAAAATGTTCATTAAAAATAAAGACACTGCAGTTTTCAATTTACTTTGACATTTGGTTCTTTGCAGATCGTATAAGTCTATGATATTACATGTTTTGTCTTGTCAACGTTGTTTAATGATAACTTACGTTAATATCTGCATTTCAAGCTTGAAGCGCATTCCAAAATAAGTAAAAACGGCACATCGTCGCGACAGCTGCAGATCAGGTTACATCACTTTCTCACATATCAACAAGAAATTGAGGCTAACACACAGAGCTAATTCAGTTTTGGATGTTTTGCATATCACACATCATAGCAGAGGCGACTAATAAAGCACAGTATTGACAGAGGACGTGAGAAAGAGAAAATGAGACTCTCAAGGACGCTTAGTGGATGCCTGATCTTCAGCAAATCGTCTCAGTTCTGATGTTTTTCCCTCATCTACATAGCACACTTGTGTTCAGTCTTCATTTACTGTAGATGCCCACCTTCATCACTGCATCCAGGTCCCATGCATGGCTCAAAATCTTGAGTGTGTGGGCAGGGAACACTACGGTCCAGTTGGGCCTTGAGCATCCTTTGCCTCATCCGCTTGCCCTTTTCACAAGTGGCCGAGCTGCATGCTGACCATGGAGACCAGTTGGAGTAGATGCATGTTTCAGGAGTATCATCTGCAAGACACTTTCTATAGTAAGTCACAATTACTTTTGCCTTTAAGTACTATAAGTAGTGTGTGTGTGTGTGTTTGTGTACACGTATTTGTGTTATCTCATTAAGACCTTACTGATCTTGTTGGGACCAAATTCTGGTCCAAATGAAGGATAATGCCATTTCAAGAGTCCTGGTTATTTTTAGAGCTTAAGCTATGAATTTGGTTAAGATTAGGGATAAACACAATCTTTATAATGATTATGGTAAAGATTAGGCAGTACATGCCAAATGTAAGTCAATGCCATGTCCTAATAAATATGGCTGCATGAATTTGTATGTGTATGTGTGTGTGGGTATCTACGTGTGTTATACCTGCGTGAGGGAGATTGGAACAGGATAAATACCTTCCTCTTTCTCTTCCTGGGCAATATCTGCTACAATGTCATCCACATTGTCCGGCACAATATTGCATTGTTCCCCCTGAGGACAAACAGGCACACTGTGATATTAGTAGACCAACAGACAGTTATGGAAGGCGCATCATAAGCAAGGCAAAGACATAATATATGAGAAAATATAGTCTAAGATTGATTGTTGTGCTTGTGTGTTGCCGAGCAGAGTCCCAGTATCATGTTCCCACAGCTGCCTCTAGATGCCACTGAAGGACTGCTAGCATTTCATCCTTTATGGATCACAGCTGCAGTTATGGAAAACACAAATCAATGTATTTAAACTAAAAGTAGTGTATTTTAATAAAAATTGATATAATTAGACTCTTTGCAACAATCAAAAGTGTATTTTTTTTCTCCTGCTTGAGTACTGCTACATCACGACATAAATTAGAGAATTATCTTGCCTTCCTCTCTTACCTCTACCCAACCTGACACTGTGCTGCACATGTTGTACATCAGAAGTGAGTAGTGCAAAGCTGTAACACTGACTTGAGAGGAGGCACACCTTGTGGGTGGTGATGTGGGTGGGAAAGTGGAAGGGTTTGTATGTAACAAAGATGTAAAGACATGATAGAAAAGGATGCTTTGACCAAAGAATATCATTGACATTGACAAGACTCACCAGAGACCACCAGAAATACATTCAGATTAAGTTTGTTGGCTGGAAACACAACTGAGCAGACGGGGTTAACATCAGCTAAAGTAACCCGGGTATTTGAATATAAAACAGATAGAAAACCACAGCTGAAAGTATCGCGGGCACAGATCAGCTCCTTCAAAGTAACATGTTCAAGACTTACAACATCTGTGGTTAAACAAGCATTGCAGTTTCCCTTTCTTTACCCTCTCTGCTCTGTCAGTTTCTGCCTGCGCCTGCTGAGCTGGATGGAGAGGCACTGGAGTCTGGAATATGTTCCTGCACCCATGTCTGCGTGAAACACCTTATTGTCATGGTAACTACCTCTGATTAGGCAGTCTCATTCTCCCTATTTCTCCTTCCTAGGCTCCCCTACTCTAAGTGTCCTTAATTGCCTAAGTGTTGTAGGTCTGGCCCCGGCTGCAGCCCATCATTCACCTCCTCCATAAATATCTGCTTGATGCTTCCATATGCTACCAGATTGTAAAACTGCTAAACACAGCCTTGTTTAATTTCCAGTCATTTGTTGCAGGATTACCAGCCTTGTCTTTCTTTGTGCCTGGAATAACCAGTACCTGACCCTGCCACAGACTGCCCCTTTTTACTGGAATGATTAACCATATCAAGTAAAGCCATACCAAGTTCTGGACCCAAAAGACATTACCTTACCAGAACATTTACTCATGCAAACAAATTTACCAAAACGTCCTGTGTTTAAAGGAAAGCTCAGGTTACTTCGCTCACATGCAGACAGCTCTCCCCTTGGTTATTGAACATAACAGTAACAGTTATTAAAAAATGTCAAAAATGCCATAAGATATCACTCAGGCAGCACAGAATCAAAACAGCATGGAAAAGTACTTAAAAAAAATAAATATTTTGAGGGATAAAAGAAAAGAAAATCTTAAAGAGATATGAAGAAAAATACAACCAGAGCTACCAAAAAGGCTGCTAGAATGTATGTTTTCATATTATCTTTATTGATTGTAATGTTTTTATTGGTTTACAACAGGTTTCTCTTGAAACTGAGAGCCGCCTTCTCAATGAGACCAACCTGTACAAATAAAGTAATAATAATTTTTAAAAGTGCCATTTTACGTAAAATTGGAATTGATTTATATGTTAAAATTAGGGCCGGGCAACGATTAAAAATTTTAATCGCGATTAATTGCATAATTTCCCTGATTAATCATGATTAATTGCATTGTATACACAAAAATCAAATAATGAATTCAAAAGTAGTGTAAAGGTCACTTTTATTTAAATGTTCTGCTGCCATATGAACTAAAGTGTCATAACATTTGTTGTTCAAACACTTTTAACATCAGCACTTGCCAGTAACACATATTTAGTGTAAATCTCATCTTAAAAAATGTAAAATAAAATAAAGCTTATTGCCACTGCCAGGGCATTAATGTCATCCTGTTTTTTTATGAAAAATAAAAAAAGTCTACCAACAAAATCCTAACAATCTAGAGGCACAATCATAACATTAAAACAGGTAACTTCTGAGGTAACAGCAGAGACTTTTAACGGGGAGTTCAACTTGTCAGTTGTTACAAATAACCTTGTTTCTGTCGAATCCTCCCCTGGGAGAACTTTAAAATAAAAATGTCAATGTTAAAGTTATGTAACTTTATCAATCCCTAATTATCTGTGTATCATTTGTTTTTGTTTTTTTTCCCATTTTCGATTGTCAATCAAAAATTAAAAAAATTAAAAAGTGACTTTTTATTTTTTTCCGTTTTTTAATCTTACGCAAAAAAAGCCAGTTTTTTTATATTTCAATTTTAGCAAACAGGCCACGGGACTGAATTTGTTTTTAATATTTTATTGTCTGGTTTACGTGACCCAGAAATTGCTTTGTTTTATAATCAAGGAATAGACTTTCTGCTGTCATTACTCATCTGTGCCACTAGATGGAGCCACACTGAAGTAACCAGCTAGAGAACAGCACGACAGTGAACACATGGAGCAGATCTGATTATAAATGGAGGAATGACACGATCGTCTTGAACTTTTTTTTTCAGACAGAATTGTTAATATTGGTACCTGAGATGCTACCCGAACTGTAAAGTACACTGATTTTTACCGCTCTCCATGTCTGTTTTAGTTTTGCCTGCCATTTATCTTCCAGTTCCGCAGCAGCCAGTAGCCTTTTTAAAACAAAAGCATGTGAGCAACATGCGTTAACGTGCGATAAAATAAATGTCGGCGTTAATAAATTAATGCGTTAACGCGTTAACTTGCCCAGCCCTAGTTAAAATACTACAAAATACACAGGTTTCAAGGTGACACTCACAAAACTGAAAACTCACTGGTCGGATATAGGTTTGGAAGAAGCCTGTTTGTAGCTCTCTGAACCTTTAACATTGAAGCAAAATACATTATCTCTGTGAAAATGAGCTCTTGAGCTTTCTTTAGAGTAGTTTACAGCTCCACATAGAGAGGTGGTCCGGGCATCTGTGAGGGTGCCTCACAAGGTGACACACATCTTCCTCAGGGGGTTTTATGGGCATGTCCATCTGGGGGGAGGCTCCAACGCAGACCCAGGACATGCTGGAGAGATTAAACCCCTCTGCTGGCCTAAGAACGCCTTGGTATTCCTCTGGAAAAACTGGACGAGGTGGCAAGGGAGGTCTAGGCCTGTCTGTTGCCTCCGCAACATGAATTAAGATAAGTTTAAGTTAATGGATGGAAGGATGGAAAAAGCTCAATATACTAATGTTAATTGAAATTTTGTTCCTATGAGAGGCAAGATAATAAAAAAGCCAAGACTGCAGGCAAATTTATTTTCATTAGTTAATGGTGTAATCTACTCTGATTGTGTGCATTGTAGGGGAAAAAAAAAACAACAATGTTTAGACTTGATGGAAACAGAAATCTGTGTAGATCTCTTTCGACTGCCTGGGTGAACGTGATTCACTCTGCTTTGAGGGCTCAACAAGAAAAGCACTATACAAAAACACTCCAATTATCGTTTAGTTGATGTAATAAATGGTTCATCTTATACCGAAGATACAGTGTAATTTTGTAAAATCTAATAATTTTTTTTCAGTCATTTAAAGTGTTTTAATACTGTATTTTTCCTCCCTAAATTCCCAGCATAGGTGCAGTGCTGCCGGAATGAACCAGAACAGACATCACGTTACATCCATTAAAACAAACCACACAAACTCCAAAATGGCTTAGTGCAATGGGTATTATATGACCCCCTCTAGTTTGTGGCTCCAAATTGATTTACATTTTCTCCTGTCTGTTGAGAATAGCATGGCTTGCCAATCGATGCATCCTGTTAAGGTTTTCTGGAATTCAAAATTACATTTACATAAATGGAGAATCTCTTCTTTTAAAAACTCACCCCCTCTGCCAGTGCTGAGCAATACCTGTGCACCCCTCTTGCAGCAACTAACACAGATATGGTTCTTTTCTGCAGTAAATAATGGTGGAATTAGCAATGAATTCATCACTCGTCATTCACTCTGAGCAAATCATTTAAATATCCCCCACTCTGGAAGGGAAACTTGCCTAAATAAACATACACATGCAGTAGAGCCAAACACAGCAATTCCTTTGTCCAACACCAAAACAGGAATTATGCCATATGCAAACTGAGAGTAAATATGATACAAGGTGTTTGTCTGAAGTAAATACTGTTCTGTGGAGGAACAGTGAGGAGTCCAAACTGACCTGTGATACAAAGAACACACATCCTTACGATAGTGTGTCACACGTGACGTGGCTTGGTTTTAGTGCCAAACTAATTTAACTTATTTATCAGCACAGGTTCAGTAATATGAGATAAATTACTAAGTATGCACACAGAAGAAGCAGTGAAAAAAACAATAATCTTTTCTATTTTAGTGTTTGCTTGATTAGGTAAAAAAAAAAAAAAAAAAAAGTGACTGAGTCTTTTACATTATCCTTTTCTTGTAAGATAAAGAAAAAGAGTCAGTTCCATTCAGTTTCACATTAGCGTTTTCCACTGAAACATGCCTGCATGATTAAGTTTAACAGCATATAATGTTTTGGTGTTACTGGGAGGAAGACAAACAGACCTTCCTGGCAATGCGCTCCACCACTACCCTGGCCACAGGAGTGATGGCACCTCCCTCCGGATCATAAAATGGACTTTGTGGATGATCCAAACTGGTCAGGGGGCGAATCTTGTCCTGGGGCACAATAGGCTTATTGGGAGACTAAAAGAACCACATGGAGGGAAAGAAGAAGAGAAAAGAATAATAGATGGGTTTAGCAGATCTTTAAGATTTTATACAACACACATTAGAAAAAGAGCACACACACACACACACACACACACACACATTTGCAGTATAGTTCAAAGAAGATAGACTCATTAAAGATAAAATACTCAAAAGTCATCTAAAGTAAAAGTTTCAAAGTCAGAAAACAGCTGTGAAGGAGCAATGTTCTTTACAGGGGAGTTAATCTTATTAGTCAACAGTAAAGGTCTGCCAGCATGGGGTTCAGGGAGGCAATGCCAAAGGCAGTCTGGAGGCAGAAGACCAGACCACCCCCCCCCCCCCCCCCTCCCAACTGAGAGAAAAAAAAAAAAGACAGAGCACCAGTGTTTGTGTCTGTGACAGAGAGAGGTAGGGGCAAGGGTAAAATGGCCACTGATTACAGCATACAGTAAAAATAATGACCATAAGGATACATCTCATTGCTCTGTTACATGCCTGTGCTTTTAATGACTTTGTAGCTGAGAGTCAAAGTTTGGATAGACTTTTAAAATGTATTCTTTAGAAAAAAAAAGGCATGATTTTTGTGTTCTTTGCTCGCTCTGTCAAAACAAACAAACAAAAAACAAAACAAAAAAAAAAGACACTTTTTTTTCCTAAAAATCAAAACTGGGATTCAATCCAGAACTGAGCCTCTTATAATGACTGGTGTGTGGCAAACATGAACAAGTAAAAGCCAACTTCATATACGGTCGAGGCAAGGACGAAGCAATGCAAATCTTTCACAAAATCCCTACTAAGGATGTTTTCTATTCAGTTACAATTCAGGATGGATTTTAACTTCCTGTGGTATAGGAAGTATTTGATTTGCAGAAACACCTTCATGTAGTAATTATTCTCTCATTTCCAATCACATCTGTAAATCTGTTTGATAAACAGGCTATGCCCTCTAGTGTTTAATGTATAGTAATCCCCCACACTTCGCGGTTAATGGGGCCTGTGACCCCCCCGCGAATGGTGAAAACCACGATGTGGATGTACATGTACGCGCGTACCCAAAATCTACAGAACGTACACTCACTTTGACGATCTCTCGTCTATGCGTAGCTGACAAGAGCAAGAGATGGGAGATGCGGGGACGCGTGTCAGCCAATCAGCGTACAGACAACTGACGGCACAGTAATGTCTGTCATAGCAGCCAATCACAGGCCTCGATATTCGTTCATGGGGCCTCCCCTGTCGGCTCTTGTTGCTTCCCGAGACTCGTTCTTGATGTGATGGGTTTCACTTCAGCCTCGCGCGCTTCATTTGAATTTTTTTCAATTTTCTTTTCTAATATTTTTTTTTTTATGAATATTTTTGAAACCGCCGCGATGTACTGCGACTGCGAAGTGTGGGGGATTACTGTACAGTCATGCGTTTTTTTTCGGTTCTTGATGAAAGCCCTTCCGTGTGGAGTTAACATGTTCACCCTGTGCCTCTGTGGGTTTTTCCCGGGTGATTTTCGATTTCTCACAGTTCAAACACAAACAAGTTAGACTGATGAGTGATTCTCGGCAACACTGGAGAACCTGTGGCACATCTGTGTTTCTGTCTGTAAAACTGTCAAGGTCTTTGAAATAGTTGGTGGAGAGACATATGTCCAGCAGGGCAGGTTAGGGATGAAACTGGTCCAAATGTTTTAATATCTATGTTACTGCAGCAATTTCCTTACAGCAGTGATTCCCACAGTGAGCCGCGGCCCCCTGGTGGGCGCCGATGTGGTACTGCAGTGGGGCCATGAGCAGGCATTAAAAATAAACCAATATGTTTTAAATCCTCGATTTTTACCTCTGCCAAGGAGGTTATGTTTTTGTTGGCGTTTATCTGTCTGTCTGTTTGTCTGTCTGTGTACAAGATAACTCAAAAAGTTATGGATGGATTTTGATGAAATTTTCAGGAGTTGTCAGAAATGTGAAAAGGAAGAACTGATTTCATTTTGGGTGTGATCTGGAAGAAATCCTGGATTCTGGATCACTTTCAAAATTTCAATAACATTGCGGTCAATGGGGCCGAAAATTTTGTTTCTTAATATCTCTGTTAATAATTGCCCAAAACTCATGAAATTTGACTCAGGGAACCTCTATCAAATTTCAAAGCCTGATCCGGATCTGATTCAGAAGGCGGATTTTATCGCAATCTGTAAATTGCTATATGATGGAACTGTTGTGCTTGGCAGAGGTCTGCTCTCTCTGAGTGCTTTTCTAGTTTCAAAAATGTTTTTAAATACTGTGAAATGTTTATGCCATGATTTAAAAAAAAAATAAAAAAAAATAAAAAAAACCAATTGAGAGTTATTCTACTGTCGTCTTAACTTAATATGACAAGTGTCACCTTATTTGTTGACACCTTACATTAATATTGGAACGTAGCTTCTAGTCTTGTTTGTTGATCACAGTTGTGATTAAAGGTTTGCATGGGCCACTGAGATTTTTCACATTTTAAATTGGGCCTCGGTATTCTGAAGTTTAAGAATGGCTGCCTTAGAGTCTCCCCTACCTCACATATAGGTATACAATGAAAAGTGAGGTAACATCATATCTTGGAAAGCCTGTATGCCTCATGAGTGTTGAGAGCCTGAGAAAGAGAGCCTCCTAAGTGGTACTGTCATTTAATTCTGTGGTTGTTTAGGTACTGTACTGTACTGTCTCGGGGGTTGAGAACCTCAACACATATTCCCTTGTCTGCTGGCAAAACGGTGATGTTATCCTTTCTGCCATGGGAGGTTATAGCCTTCCTTTTCTGATATGACAAGTTGGAGAAGTTTTTGTGCTGGAAAGGGCTGCCTTACCTTAATTCTTAGTCTATGTCCACATTGGTCCGTTTTTGTTCCAAAGCGCCAGTTAAAAATGAAAGATAGCATTCCCATACACAGTAGCCTTTCAGCTCTATGTTACAAAAGATTTTTGTCCACATTTCTCTACCATAAATGAATCTCACTTGGCCATCCATGCTCAATGGGCATGCATGTACAAGTGAAATTGGGTTGAAACCTACTTGAGGTAACCTTTGCCGCAGATTGCTATCACAATGGCTTTCCTCCTGTGCATATAGTTAGTTTCAGTATTATAGTGCACACTGTGGCTACCTCACAGCTAACACCAAGGACAACAAAGTCAGCAGCACTAAGCTGTTGCATCTCCACATTAAATCTGTGGTCATTAAGCCACATCTGTGTGTTCCCTCCAGCAATGGCCACTTGATAAAGGCTTGATGAATCACAGAAGTATAAATGATGACCTGAAGAGCAAATCATTAAGCCAATCTGTGCAACTGTCAGTTGCAGAAGGCAACTGGGGGGTTCAAAAAGAGCTAATAGTTTCCATGAAATGGTAAAATGTCTTAGTTTCAACAGCTGATATGTTCTTTATGATCTGTTGGGAATAAAATATGGGATGATGAGATTTGCAAACAATTGTATTTGGGTTTTACTCTGTCCCAACTGTTTTGGAAATGAGGTTGTACATTTTTCTTTAATTAAGTCTGCTGTACTTAATTTAAGTTTGTGATATACCGTTTATGTTCATTTGTTTCCTTGGAATTTACTGGAAATATCAATTTACCAGATCATTTTTGAAAAATTAAGTCCAGGGAAGGATGACCCCTGACACCTTTAGCTCATTTGAATGCATACTCTTAGTCATACACTATGTTTGGCTAAAAGGTTTTTCTCTCGCTATGAGGACTTTTTTTGCTAGCTATTATTTCATTAATTAAGGTTTAACATGATTAACTATAGTTCCTATTTTTTTCTTGGGGGTCATGCTCTGGGTCTCTGAAAAGTGCCTAGAGCCTTTTTTTTTTTTTTTTATTGTAATGCTGTACAAATAAAGTTGAACTAAACTGAACTAATTTGAATATGTACTACATTACCCTAAAGCACTCTGGAGGGGAACTTTCAAAAGCAGAAATGTATTTACAATTGAGCTCTGGGGTCAACTTATTACTTGTAACTGGTGCAATTACAGACTGTATCAATATGTGTAGGATGTTTGTGTATTCAGATTTGACTGAGTTAGGAGTGAGAGAAGAATACAAATCAGGAAGCAATTCTGAGGGAAGCATCATAACTACTTACAGCCTCTGACTACACAGACAAACGGGCCAAATGATAGGTCCAGTTATGATTCTGCACACTTGATGACACCTGAAATTTGGCAGGCTAGCAGCATGTGAAGAGGTTGCAAAAGGGAATGATAGTAAATATGGGTTCATACGCTGATGAAGAAGAGGCTGTTGGTATAATGACAAGGTCAAAATGTGGGTGAGGGGCAACAGGGACATCTGTGTGTGGGGTAAAAGCTCCAAATGATGTAGGAAAATGGGTTTGTAAACTATGCTGAGTTGCTGTTTGGGGGTTTTCTTTGCATGAGGACATTAGAAGAGAAGACTTTCCTCTTTGCCTGTTTTCAGTGAAAACAGTCAGTTTTCACGGTTCACAATCTTGAGAGAAATACAGGACGCTACGCATCAACTGCAAGTAATGCGTAAAACCTTTCAACATTTCATCATAAAACATTTCAATATTAGAACAAAAACATGCTTAAATAGCACCTTTCTAGTCCAGGAACTATTCAACATTCTTTGACAATTCAAAGCAGATATTAATGATTACAAATTCAATTCAATTTTATTCAAATATAATTTATTTCCTGTAGGAAAATTAATTGTTGCAGTAACTGTCATGATTTAAGTCTCTTCGATGATTCTGTTGCTGGATCACTCTGCTGTGAGGAGGATGTTCAAGGTTGTACATGATATTCTTCTTTTTTTAAGAAGTGTCCTCCTTTTCCCCATCATCTCCAAACCCAAGATATTTATACTCCTCCACCACCCCCACTTCTTCTCCCATGAACACACTTGAGAAACTGAAGAACATGATCCTCACAGTACCACTTATATATATATATATATATATATATATATTCAGGTATATCTTCAACTCCAACCCCACAACAATAAGCAAACTGCAGTGGATCCTGGGAGGTGCTTGTTTGCTTATCCAGGTGGGCCAATAAAAGTCTCTCCACAACTTTCATCATGTAGGACGTTAGGGCTAAAGCTCTATAGTCATTAGGAGAAGATGGGTGAGATCTTTTTGGTACTGGAACTAGACAGGATGCCTTCCATGGCACCAGAACCTTCGCCTGGCTCAGGGTGATGTTGAGGAGGTACTGTCAAATCCCACATAGCTGATCCACAAGTTTTCAGGACTCTAGGGCTGACACCATCTGGACCATCAGCCTTGTTTCTATTCAGTCTCTCCAGCTGTTTCTTCACTTGACTGCTAGAGACAGACTGACAGGAGGGGAAAGGGGCCCCAGCATCTCCTGATGTGGTTGGAGACAATGGAGCAGTAGCAACACTCAAGACTGAGGTGAAACAGGAGACAGTTGAAACGTGACAGGGAAGCTGTGGGTCAAGGGACAGTGTGTGTGTGTGTGTGTGTGTGTGGTGGGGGGGGGGGGGGTGTGTTTGGCTGGAGGCAGGAGAGGAGGATGCTGAGCTTCTCTCTGAACTGAACCTGTTGAAGAATGTTTTCAGTTCATTTGCTCTGTCCAGATTTCCATCTATCTGATCCTCCTGCTTGAAGCCTGCGATCTTCTTCATTCCTGTTGTTCTATATGAGATTGTTCTCCAGCCTTCTCCTGTACACCTCCGTGTTTTCTCTATTCCCCTTCTCCCTCCCTGAAGGCTCTTTTTAGAAGCTCTTTCACATCACTGGTGATCCAGCGTTTGTTATTGGGGAAGCACCTCACTGTTCTCGTGTGGATGCTGTACCTTGCTTTTGTTATGTTTGGCCAGAAAGCTGCTAGATTTGTCGCTACATGCTAATAAATAGATAAATAACTAAATAACAGCAGGTGTTTGAAAAAGAAAAAAATTCTAAAATCTATCAACAAAGTTGGTAGTTGAGGGTAGTTGACAACTGTGTCAGGCTGAAAAAGAACATACTTACTAATTTTAAGGAAACACGAAGAAAGCCCAAAGATAGAAGACCAAAGATAAATATGCAAATAACATGTCAAAATTACAAAATGCATTAGCTACAACTCCAAATCTGAAAATGCTGGGACTATATGGGAAATGCAAATAAGATCAAGATTCAGTGTTTTTTTTCCTAATTAACTTATTAATTAGTTAAAATACTTCCATTATATTGATAATCCATATCAATCTTTCTTTGAGGAGAAAGGTTTTTAAAGCAATATTTTGGGAACATGGGAAATTCAAAGATGAATGTATATCAAACAGTTGAAATTAAGCTGATATTAAAAAGAAAAAGATTCATATTGTCTAAAAAGAAACAAAATTCAAAAAAGTTTATTTTTAATTTGTATTTTTCCAACTTGTTTCAGATTTGGGGTAGTTAAAAAGAGTGTACTGACCTCATATGAAACCCCACTATCAGTTCCTGCATCCCATGGGATCAGGTCCTGGACCACCTTCTGGACCCAACCACAGTCCTTGGTACACAAGTTCTCAGCAGACAAGCCCACATTCCAGTCAGGACTGGGTCCCATCATGGTCAGGAAGGACATGAGGTGACGAGTCCGGTCCACTGAGAATTCAGCTGAAGGGGCAGCACGCCTGAAAAATAGAGCAACATGAGGCCTTTTTTTCTTCTTCTTTTGGAGTAAAAGCAGTTTATGTGAATACACAAAAGAAAAGCTTACATTTCCAATTTTCATCAGAAGCGCATCGCCCTAACAGACAGCTTTGTCGGAGAGGTTTCTTATGTTCAAGCCTCTAACATTACAGTAGTGAACCACAGATTTAGGATAAACAATGTCACGTTTAGAGGCTAAACCTTCAGTCAATGTGACAGTTTGGGAATGCTTCTCAAATCCATCAGTCTGGATGTTGCTCAGGTGTTAGAGCAATTATCTCCCAACTGGAAGACTGGTTCATTTGATTCCTGGCCTTGTAGTTTTATTCCTGCATCTAAATTCCTAACTTATGACAAGTTGTTTCAACTTCTTTCAAGCCATTGTGTAAATAAATAGTTTTGACTTAGAGGTACACATAGATGTTAAAGATTAACCATCTTAATTTAGATTGAAACAAAACATGAAGTTAGTAATAATATTAATATATTTTATTTAAAGGGTTAGGGTTAGGGTTAGGGTTAGGCAACTTTGGTTTTCTCCACATCATCTGTCAGATCATGTCATGTGTGACCCTCTGTCAGCTATCATATAGGCCTTTCTGGTCAGTGTAACATGGTACATGTACAACAAAGTTAAAAAAGCATTGATCAGCCAAAGTGCAGCAGTCATACATGCATTCAACGTTCAACAATATAAGAAAAATACTTAATGGTACAAAAAAATAAAAGAAGCAGTATAAAAACTAACTAAAATAAATCAAACAACCTGTCCCACACACAATCATACATTTCCATCTATTGGACATTCCCATGTAAACAGAGTTTTAGGTTGTTGAATACAGTTAGGGTTGTTGGATAAAAACTGTTTCTCATTGTATTTGATCTTGCTCTGATTGTTCTGTATCGCCAGCCTGATGGTTACAGTTCAAACAGACAGTGTCTGGGGTGTGATCTGTCCTTGAGGATGTTTTGGGCTTTCTTTTCTTTTACAGTGGGAGCTGTGGAGTTCCTCCAGTGTTGGGAAAGAGCAGCCGGTGATCTTCTCAGCCATGTTTATGACCCTCTGGAGTGCTTCTCTCTGAGCCACTGTGAAGCTGGTAAACCATACACCAACGCATTAGGGGCCCGATTCTTCCACCCGTGTAAGTTATGCGATGCCAGTTGCGCTCATTCCGAGCTGCGCAGATTCTGTGGTTGACTTAAGTCTCCCCTTTTATGCATCTTCACTCAAGATACACACAGTAGGTGGAGCGACGTCAAAATGTAGGCGCTCCCTGTAGATTTCACCTGTACGCACATTCTCCCACTGACTTGAGCGCACTTTCACTTATGTGGCTCTGAGCCTGTAGTAAGTCCAATGACGTCTGAAGGTTAAACATTATATTCCACTTTAAGTTCAGATGCAGTTACAATTTACGCCACACATATAACCTACAGAGAGACGCAGAGAGGTGTCTACCTGTGCAGCAGGAAATTGGCCCTGACCAGCAGGATGATCAGCCAGCGTGTGATGGACAGCCACACATGCACATGAAACATCAGGGTAACTTTATTTTCATTTGGATATGTAATTTATAATTTGACCACATGGTAATTTTGATATTAATTTTATAATGGCTGCACACATTTATTTAGTCCTATCAATTGGGAACTTATTTTCTTTTTTTGAGTTTGCTAGTGCATGAGGTGGTTGCTGTATTCTGGAGGGCCATCAGAGAACCACACCTGCATTGCAGGCGTGGAGGCCATGGACTGTACCATCTCCTTCTAGAGTTTGGAGAATGGGAGTTTTAGTTAAATTGTATAGTTTAAAGGTTTTTATTACTTTGGTAGTTCTTATGTGCTTAATAAAGATTACTTTTATTTGAGTAATGAATTAATTTCTGTCTTGTAACTTTTGTAGTTTAGTTTGTAGGTTTGTCTTCCCCATGTGTCTGTGCTGGTGGACTGATCACCCACTATAAATGTTTCCCTTGTGTGTCATTTAGGAGGTCAGTTCAGTTGATGGTTGGTTTGGTTCTTTTCAGTTTGATGGGCCCAGTTTATGATTTGGAAAAACATTTTGAAGTTTTTTTTTTTTTTTACCTATTTTTGTAAATAAATTGGATCCTTTGATGCTTGAAACTCTGTGTCTCCCTAGGCTGTCCACTTGGTCCCTCACACAGTGTTTCAAGACCAAAAAACTGCGGAGAGGGACGCAAGAGTGGACCAAATGATTGTTGATCAGTATTTCTAGGTTTGTAGACAACTGTTGGGATGCTATTACACCACTGAACTGAAGAAGACAAAATACATAAGAATTTATTTATTTATTTTATTTTATTTTTTATTCAGTTTTGTCTGTGACGTCCATCCCTCATCCTTGGAGTGGGGTGTGCGTCATGTTGGACAGTGGAGCGACAGTGCGCTTCCATGGAGGCGCTCAACCAACTCAGCCAGTGTCACTGACTGTTCATATGTTGACACTGGTCAAGGTCTCATGAACTGCCAGAAGTGCTCCTGCTGCTGTCTCTCAGCTCCTGTTTCCATATATGCAAAATGTGAGAGTCAAAACTTGAGGGCAGGAGCGATGTGATGTGACTCAGGACCAGTTTTTAAAGGCACCACATCACCACTGTTGTGCGCGTGACCAGCTGGTAGTCACTCAATCTGGAGATGTAGGATTTTTTGGGGGGACTATGGTGGAGGATTTCAGACGCAACAGTGGACAGGTCGGAGGACTGGTTGAAGATCTTGGTGAAGATTCCAGCCAGCTGATCCCCACAGCCTTTCAGCACCCAGCCAGGGACGCTGTCTGGTCCAGTAGCCGTTCCTCAGGTTGACGGACCTCACTCTCTTCGACTGTCAGGGTTAAGCTGCTGTGGGTCATGAGGTGTGGCGGAGCTGTCTCTGGAGGCTACACCTCAAATTAGACAAAGAAGAGTTTGAGCATCACCTTCCGCAGCTCCGGTGGGTCCTGAAATTTATGAGATGCTGGACTCCCAGCCACACCTGCCTGCTGTTTTTCTGTCCAGGTGGTCCTCTGCCTGTAGTTCAGCCACTCTGATGCCTCTCTTCGGGTTATCTTGGGCTGAGCTGTAGTGAGCCCAATTTCCAGACCTGAAAACGGTGTTCCTCTCTGAGCAGCTGCTGGACCTCCCGGGTCATCCAGGGCTTCGGGTTGTCTATGCCATTCTTTATGTAACACATCACACTGTCTGTGAACACTCCCAGGTCCTGATGTTCAGACATGTCCCAATTTCAGTGGAGATTTCTGGTCTTTCAAACTGGGGAAGCTCATAGTCGAGTACATTATAAAAAGGGGTCAATTTATTTTTTATGTAAATTCTGCCCTTCGTTCCTTTTCTAGAAAATAGGTCTGTGACCCTATCATACCAAGTAGACGTCTTGTGAATGTTAATGTTGATTATTTCAAATACAATGAAACAGAGTGAGTGTTATTTATTTACAATGTAAGAAATGAAGTATTTCACTGTAGAAATGCCAACAAATGGTTGCTGTTTGTCATTCGACTTCGCATGCAAAAATGGGACAAGTTGTGTATGAGACGTGGCAATATATTTATATATATATATATATATCTTGGAAACCTGTCAGTCAAAACTGCATCCAGTTTTCCATCAATCACCATGCAGACTGATCAGCATCCAGGCCAGCCGAGGCCAACCCACAGCTCCATTCACTCCCAGAGATGCTGAGAGTTCGGGGGGCGGGATAACATTGGCATTTAAGTCAATGCCCGTCAAGTTTTGCAGCAATGAAAAAAAATGCTCCACACACTCTCAGAGACTCTCAGCTTCTATGGAGAAATGCATTGACTAGAAAGCAGTTTGGGAAGTATGGACGATATAACTACTTTACCTATGAAGAAGTAGCTGATTCTGAATCAACTCGTCTTCATGTTGAACATGTTCTGACACATTTATAAACAATGAAATGTTAACACAACTGCACATATTAGATCATTTATTTTTTTTTTTGATATTATATAATCTAATATTATGTATTATATTAATGGCAGGGGAAGCTCAGGTTCCCTTGCAGTCTCAGAGGAATCCCCTCTGCCCAGTTTGTCCTATTGAGGCTGCTGAGAGGCACCATCAGGCCAAGATTTAATGGTTTTTGTGCTGGTAAGAGCAGTTTCCCAGAGGGGGGCATGTGGTCAGACTGTGCCAAGTGTAGACGTGATCTCGCCCTGTAGCCCAGCTTGATATTAATGTACACTTTGTCCAGGGTGTTAGCTCCTCTGGTAGCATAATTAACATGTTGGTGGAATCGATGGAGCGCTGCATTCAGGTCCCAGTGGTTAAAATCCCCTGCTATGGTGAGCATAGCGACAGGATACATGTTCTGCTGTTTACAGTCACACAAACAGCAAAATAACTTGAAGACTTACAATTTTGTTCAATTACCTGAACAGCCCAGCAATCTGCTGACTCCAAAAGTTACCTGAAAAACCCCTTACATTTATCCATTTTCTCAACTTTAAAAAAAAAAAAAAAAAAAAAGTAGAGTGTGACAAAGGATTGTTACCAGTGTAGCTTATAGATGTGTTGGTACTTCGGATTATTCCTGTGTGTCAAAGCTACCATTGCACCTTACCTTTTTTTAAGAATCAAATGACAATTTATGCCAAACTATATTAGAGCAGTATAAGTCATTGGGATATATACAAATATAAGGAGAAAGAGATTTTAGAAGGGTTAAACAATTTTGTACAATCTAGGTATTGATTCAGGGGAGCTGCAGTTTCAAGTTTTAGGATTTGATATTTTTAAAGGCATCAGTGAAGACTAAAGCTGAGAAAAGAAGTATAATATTGTGAAATATATGCAAATATATGACATATTTACTTTGAATTGTGACACTATTAGTTATTTTTAGATTTTACAAATCATATTGACCTGTAGCCTCACATTACCAGACCACAGATATATCCACACCACATATGCTCTGCTCCAACTCCAGTGTCGTGCACATGCACGCACACAAATTTATGGCCATCTGTGTTGACCAATGATTGACAGCAAAACTAATTTGAAACAAAAAAAAAGAAAAAGAAAAAAAATCCAGCTAACAGCAGATTAATTAGGAGGGGGAAGCTTGTTGTTGTAATATAGACAAGTGATTTTTCTTCAGCTGTCATCATGCTCATACAAATCCATTTGACTTCAGCCAACACAGTCATGCCCTTGCTCATTCTGCTAATGATGGCCTTGGAGGGTTTGCGATAGCCCTTTTTCCCTGGGAACACACATCTTGACTCAATTCTCCTGGGTTTCTGTTCTTTGAGTAGAGACCCAGGAGAGTTATCTTAGAGAGTCACCTGGACGACACAGAATGTTAAAGCGTAGCTGACACAAAAGAAGAGACAGAGTTAGGTTTGTAGCAATTAGAGTTTGGCCAATAAGGTTCATGGGCCGAGATAAGGTCCATGAAATGCCTCAAGGATTCCAAAATGTTTCTGGTTCATAAATGTTTGCAGGGAAACTTTTGATTTGGTCATTTATACAGTATGTATGTCTATAAGATCTACAGTGTTGCTAAATGGATATTAGGCACTGATGACTCTCGCTCCCATGTATTCCCTTACATTGTATTGTTTTAAACATTACTTATGCTGATGGCTAATCAGGGTTCCTATTTGAGTATGCCAAAGGTAATATTAACCAAGTGGTGACATTGCCTCTTGCTAAACTAAACAAAACAAACAAACAAAAAAAAAAGTGTCACACTTTAAGGTCAAAACTGGCAATTCTGATTGTTGTAATAAGCTGTTTCAGCCAGAAAAGGATTTGACTCCTTGTATATGTTTTCTAGGCATGCAAACAAGGGTGGTTGCAATAATTAGTAGAAAAGAGGTTATCCCAGAAGTGTGGCAATGCTTCACAAATTATTATACCACACAATAGACAGAAACCACCACTATGAAGCTACTTTCTATTCTTTCAGAAGCTCATTATTTAACACTGTGGACAACCAGCTTTCTTTACTAATCACTAACCACGGTAGTCCTCTGGTTATTATGAGGCTGCCTGACAAAAGAGTGTAGGAGAGAACAAGGAGTCAACACGAGTGTCATGAAAGCACTGAAGCTGTCAGGCAACTATTTTTATCCTGAAAAAAAAAAGAGAAGTATCAGAGAGGGGGTGGACAAGTGAAGAGAAGTTAGGTGATGAAACTTAAAGAAGAAATACTGTAATGAAAATGTGATCTAGTGACGAGTGGGAGGGTGTGATGCGAATAAGAAACTGAGGTAGCTTTATGTCAAATTCGAAGTGAAATCTAAGTCTTTAATAATGACACTGAAAAAGACAAGTGTTTTTGTTTTTTAAAATGCATATGGCTGTGTGAGGTATAAATATAAATTAATTGTGGAAAACTATACACATAATTTTGCAGATGTGCCGTCTGGAAAAAGATCCTGCTTAAGACAAATCAGAGAGCATAATAACTTTGTTGATACACTGGTGGAGACTCATTTATCCAGGTCACAGTACCTCTGAAAGGCTTGAATCAAGACAAGTGGACTTCTTTTTCTTTGCTCTTGAGGACCTTTCAACCTTAAATCCAGAGGAGTTTCAAGCTTGTATAAGCAATCAGTTTGAACTGACAAAGTCTTCTGGATGAAAGGTGAAATGTCGTCAAGGACAAAGAGGTCCAGTTGCCTTGATCCACGGCGCCTTGGAGAACCTTGCTGATCTGTTAAATTTGATGAAGAAAGATTAATGGCCTTGTGACAGTTTTGCAACTGTGTATGGTATATATATATCTGCACAATGTTTACTTCACCTCTGACCATATGACAGCTGCAGAAGGCTCTAGTCTGATATTACTTCCTATCTAGGTGAAGATTAGATTGTCCACCAGCCAGAGGAGCATCAATTGTGCAGTGTCTGTGATGCATAGTGGTGTGGACATGCAAGCAATGCCAGATGTCAATTTTCTCTCCCTATCTTTCTCATAAAGGGGGTATTGTCTTGAACAGTAGTAGTAAACATTCATAGTGAGCTCAAATATATTAACGATAACCAAAAATATCCAAACCCCGAATATCCCCTTTTCCCCCAAATGCAGTTCACAGCACTTTTTTTTTTTTCTCAAACGATATTTCCTGATAGACAGGAACAGTGAGTGCTTCAGACAGCTGGGTGTTCAGGAAGCAATCATAGAGCGGATCATGACATTTGTTCACTGCCTCACCTACATTCCTTCAGGATAAGTGCCTTTTAATATCATAGAGTAAGTCATTTGTGTGAGCTGATAAGCATCAGATGGAAAATATCAACGACTGCACTTTCAAGTGCCTGATAATATCTGGACAATAATTCGATAGCAGTAGCTCTATTAGGTAAGCAGACGAGATCCATCTTTCGATCTATGGGACTTCCACATCTTAACTAAATAATCACATTTTTTTTTCCTCAATATATGACGTTACACTCAAATAATTTAAAGAATACCGCCAGTTTGGTCATCTATATAATAAGATATGCCATACCACATGTAATTTAAACCATAGACACAAAAATCTGTTCTAATGTGTTTTACTAACTGATACCATATCCACAGCGAAAATCATAGGAGTTTCACGACTGCAAAATTAGTAAACTGTAAAATGATTATTTCACATTGAGTGTGCATGTGTGTTGCATTATGTGTGTTTTCTGTTTTCAACTTTCACAAAGCTACAAGTAAATAGTTATGGTGAGATATCTAATTATGTCAGTCAGGGGCTTGTCACTCAACAGACCAGGGATTGAGCTCCTTCTGAACCAATATTTACCAAAGATTTTTTTTTTTTTTTTTTTCACTTTACTGTCCTTCCCTACAGGTTCAGTTTAATTCAATAAAAAAAAAAAAAAAAAAAAAAAAACTATATGGTACGTTTTACAAATTAAAAATACTTGGCTAAGGTTAGCCACAAAAAACAGAAAAGAAAAAAGAAAAATCAATAATTAGGTTTAGAAAAACACATGATTCAGATTTGTCCTGCCCTCTACAAAACAGTGGTCATTATATAACATTGCAATCACATTTTTGAGCTTTTATTATTACACATTGACATGTTCTGTGTTGTGACAAGGGGATTCACAGCTGAAGATATAGTACTGTAATATGTGATAAAGGCCGTCACTTCTTTAGCTCACTCCGCTCTCATCTTCCACCTCTGCTCTCCCCCTACTTTTCTGCTCATTTGCCCTTTGTTCCTGCTGTCAATGACTTTAAAGTCAAACAAAATTGGATGCATAATTTAAGAGGAGCCACATCATTTTATAGAAATGACAGCAGCGCGTGTACATTTAATGCACTGAGTTTTATCACATAAAGTTTTATCACTATATAGCTTAAAGTTTTTGTGGCTAAAAATGATTTTGGCATGTTACCAAACTTATCAGTGATCAGTTTATAATCCCCTTTAGCAGAAGTCACTGCTTTACAATATATATTACATTTTTCTACTGTGAGTTAAAGTAGACAAAGAAATGTATGTTGTTTATGTTTATTCTATAGTTGCACTTAAAAAATCACAAATATGAAGAAACTTGTGAACATGTATGTTTCTTCATATTTGTGATTTTTCAAGAGCTTTGATACATAAACATTTTCACTTAAGAAACTTGCTTCCTTACAGTAAATATACGTGTACTGTATGTGTTTTTAATAGGATGATATGTAATTATCATGGAAACTGTAAGGCATTTCCATTTAACTTTAAATCTTCCAATTCAGAGAGGAACATTTTTATTTGACTCTCCAGACTGAGTCCATGGTTCTTCTGTGTAATTAATGACAAATCTCATATTTACATTTTCCTGTTCCAAACCAATATAACTGTACAATCAATGTGTGAATTGATAATTATTTGCATGTGCAGCACACAGTAAGTTAATTAGCCCTGGTGGAAATCATTGTTTCTTTTACTGGCTGTTTTCCTGCTTTGGAGACTAATCTCACAGCTGTCACAGAGCCCCTCTGCTTGAGGAAAGAGCACAACGCTCACATTTACCCACTGAAGTTCCTCCATACCAGCTGAGTCAAAAACGTTCTTGTTTTTTTCTCATGAATAAAAAATTAAATGGCTCCTATGAACTTTTTGAATAAATGAATGTGCACACTGTAAGCGTGTGTAGCTGGCAGTTTCAGTCCTCCATTGGATTTTCTCTGGTCAGCAAACTGTAGGTTCAGCTGTGGAATGATAACCTCAGCTTAAAAACATAACACTGTGGATGCTTGGGCAAAGGAACTACAATGCTTTGAAACTGTTTTACTGCCTTTCAGACCCACATTCATTTCCATCACAGCAGACATATCATCTAAGGGGCATGCTGAGTCCTATGATTTAATGTGGTTTAATATAAGTGACTGATTTGCTGTGACTTCGCACTGAAATCCAGCACAGTTGTCAAATGGGAACAAGGCAGCTGCTGTGTGTTTGAATATACTATTGTAGGCAATATGCCACCCTCGAACTGACAAACAGAACCAAGTCTATGAGATTTCTCTGAGAAAATACAGCCCTTTTTTTCTCTTATACCTTCATTAATCTACAATACTCCAAAGCCAAATCGTTGGATATAAAAGGTTTTAGACTAAGCCAAGCTACTTATTAAGTCTTTTGCTATGGTCAAAAATATATGTTTTATATCTTACACATAAATGTTTGGCTTTCAGTTTTCCTCTGATTTTCATTACTATAGGCAAGGGTACACCCTGGACAGGTCACCAGTCCATTGCGGGGTCACATGGAGGCAAACAACAGCACACACACCAATTCCCTGAGCATACATGCCTCCCCGGAGGCTCAGTGGTACTGTCACCTACCATGTGGGAGGTCTGGGTGGGAGGTCTAGGGTTCCACGCGTACACTACATGTTTTTAATGCGGCTGATATGTAATTATCATGGATATGTAATTATCATTGAAATTGCCGTACTGGATGTCCAGTAAGGACATCCAGCAAAAAAAAAAAAAATATGCCAAATGAAATGAAAAAGAGCAATTCACTTGGCACATATGTTTCTGGACTGTGGGAAGCCCGGACTACCGGAAGAAATCCCATGCGAGCACAATGCATCTTGGCAATAAATCTTTTACAACCGGGAAGCCTGTTTATTTCTCTTTTAGATGGTGTCAAATTGGTAAGGAACATTTGTGAGATGAGCAGCAGGACTGAGTATGTGGCTTCTACTTTACTTGGACACTGAAAAGGGTAAAAATAATATAATGACGAAGTGATGCAGGACTCCTAAGTAACTTCTTTAAGCACCTTTATGTGCTATTCCTCTGAAAGCTCAAAGACAGTTACTAATCTCTGAGTAATCAATAATGGAGGAGTCATTTCTAATTATGTGCTGTTCTCTAGACGGTTTAGAATGAATCCAGGCCACTTCTGAGGTATGAGGACAAAGTTTATTCAGATGTCCCTCAACCCCCATGATCATCGAATGGTGCATGAACACAGAAAACATTAGCCTGTAAGCATGAAAAACTAAATGGTTGTCAATTAAGATTTATTAGGGAATATTTACAAATGAACCCTTAATTATTAAGCTGTTCCTTTTCCATTACTCATGGAATTCATGAAGAACATTAGCTGTTGAATAAAATCTGATCAGGAGTTAATCATTAGGAAAGTAGCTGTTAGTCCCTAGTTCTTATAGTTACCAAGTAACCAATTTGAACTTTGTGCATTGTAATCAATTACTCAGTGTGCATGTAAATTTGTGTTCACTGCCATTTGGTATTTTCTTCACTGCTGATTGGAGCTGAAGTCAATAAGCAGCCGTGGCTATTGTATTCATCTGACCCATGAATGCACCCTTTGCTTTTTAAAGTGGGAGAAAATGCAAAAAACAGTAATCAATCGATCTTTTTAACAGCAATGTGAGAATAGCTTGAAAGGAAATTTCACTACAAACATATATGTCTCAGCACTGTACAAAAGTAAGCCATTATATTTCGCTGCAAAATGATTAAAAAAGTATTCCCGAGCAACACTATAGATGGAATATTCAGAGGATCGTCGGTATGAAAAGTCTTGTAAGTACTAGGCATCGGATTTATCATTTAAAATTTGCTAAACCAGTAGCAGATGTGTGATTCTTAATAAAGTGTATGTCACTTACACATTCAGGGGCTGCCAGGCCGGCCACTGTGCTTTCATTTTGATGACTGTCAGAACCTCTTCACCCTATAATGACAGAGACAGATAAAAAAGACACATATATTTGATATTAATGCACAAAAAAAGCTGCCTTTACTCTATAACATTTGTTGTTTAGGAAAATAATTCTATTTCTATTGACATCACTTTATAAGAAATAGATGTCAACACAAATAGTCAATATAATAGTCAATGCAAATAATACTATATATATACATACATATATATATATATATATATATATATATATATATATATATATATATATATACACACACATACCAGTGTTTCCGCTAGAAAAAGTTGGCACCGGACAATGTGACCGGAAGGTTTTCAATTTACCGGACAAATGTTTGAAATTCCGGTCACATAGGCTATATGAATTTACTCAGGTTAAAAATAAATCATATGCAGTAGTACGATATCAATGCAAGTCATTTAATAGTATTTTTATTGAAAAACAGGCTATTTCAAATAAAATAAATCCCGTCAATTGACTCACGAGCATAACTTCAAAAAATAAATAAATATTTTAGGCGGGAGCCACAGCATCATCTGTGGTAGTCTCCATCTCTTCATATAGCCTTTTAGAGTTAGACTCATCATCACCCTCGCTATTACAGCTTTTTCGTTTTAGAAAATAGCTTTTGAGAGTTCGCCTGTTTCGCCATGTCAAAGACCTCTCTGTTGTGGTGCGCGGTTTGTTAGATTTAATGAAACAAATGCGACAAGTTTCGTTCCGCGCAGAAAAAAAGTTTCGTTCCACATATAGGCTACATTCATTCACACATATACACACACACACACTACTCATTCGTAAAAAAAAGTATATGTTTTTTCATAAAATGATGTGGAAATTACACATTTTATTACAACTGAAATTGTGCTTGGGAGGAGTATTTTCACCGGACATTTTGACCAGAGAGATTATAAAATACCGGACTTCAGCATATTTTACCGGACAAAGTCCGGCAATTACCGGACAACGGAAACCCTGATACATACATATTTAAAAAGAGCTATAAGAACAGCTTCATGAAAAAAATAAGTAGAAAATGTCATATTACAAATATTAAGTTACATTTGAGAGGAAATTTGGTACTGACAATTAAAAAAAAAAAAAGAAAATGGAAAACTAAAACAAAATACTGGACAATGGCTGAAAACCATTAAACAAAACTGACATGTCAGAATTATGTTGTGAATACAAAGAGAAGCAATTGTATCTGCACAGAAAAACAAAAGTTGCAGGTTATAGACCATTTCTGAAGAACATAGGTAGGGTCGATACATCAGCTGGATGCCCCAAACACTAAGTTGGCATTAGAAGCTTCCAGGCCAACGTATCAGAAACACTGCCATGCCAGGGTACAATGGTTTTCCAAAGCAATTCCACAGAAAAACTTAGATGATTGTGTCTATCTTACAGACAACTGAAATGCAAATATTGAGGTCTAAAGATTCTGAAATTGTAGGAAATTAGACATTACAGTAGAAAGAAGATACATTGCATCGATCCTCCTCTTCAGGTCAACTGAAGCAAACGCTAAAATCAACTTGGATGTAAGAGAACTGTTGTCAGGGTAAAGTACCCAATAAATAATTTTAAGGATGGATAAATGTTTCAAATTCATCATCCCATTTGAACAGCAAATTTGTGTGCGTGTTAATTTTAATCTGCTATTGACACTGACACTGACCAGGAACATGGTATTTAACACGGTATTTAAGTTAATTCAGAAGTTAAATACCATCACAGCCATCACTGACATCATTTTGTGGTTATGGCTTTTTCGGTTTTCTCCAAGAGTACAAATAATAACGAAACCTGAGAAAAGTATGGAAACAACACCAGAACATTAAATTAGTTCAAGAGTGAAAACTGAAAAAATGTTATAAAGTTTGACTCAAAGTGGTTTTGTACAGGAACAAAGAACAGATGCTGTAGAGCTGATTTGATGTTGTGTACGTGGTTGTGATGTTCTGCTCACATTCTCTGCTTTCTGCATGTAACACTTCTCTACAATTGCAATTTTTAAAAAAAATACTATTTTTCTGTATTTTATGCATGTTTCAAAAAGAGACAAGGAGGAATGATTGTGTATCGTGATGTAAATAAATCCTTTGCTCTGAGAGGATCGATTGAAATTTCGTTCTTCCCATCAAAAGCCCACTGCTTCCCCAGAGGCCATGAGAAGACGCCATCATACACAAAAAAACAAATCAAAAGTGAGCTCTTGTCATGAAAATGACAACTTCTTACTTGGTAATATATGTAAATATGTGCAAAAATGTACTTAAATGTTGGAGCACTGAGTAATGCTGCTTCCTGTGGGCAGAATATTTTCATAAAACAATGTTTGTAGCAAAGCCTAAATTGTCAGTATCTCTTACTTTGTGTTAGTGAATTCCACTGCAGCAAATCTGACAGGCAAATAATAAGCGTAGCCGGCTAATCCTGTTTCATATTCATGGGGGTTACTGATGTGCTGTGCACGTGCTAACAATTTGCACATTAGGCACTTTACTCATCCTTTACATGTTTCCACAACCGGAGACAGAACTGTATGCTTGAGGAGACTTTGCACCAACAAAACAACAGTTCAAGTGACATAACCAATGATAGACTTGCAAGTTCAAAATAAATTCAATGTGATAATTCTTTCTAAAAGTGGAGGAACCACCCATGCTTCAGATTGTTCAGACATGTTTATCCTCTTTGACGATACACGGCATAGACTATATTGTCCTTGTTGTTGTTGTTTTTGACTATAATGCAGCCTCTGAAATTGCTACAGCAACTATACTCAATCTACACTGAATGATCTTCCTAGTCACAGCATTTTCAATATGCGAATGTCGATGTTAAATGTGATCCAGTTTTTGATCATCCAGCTTCCTCGGTTGAAAAGGTGAAAAGAAAAGTACTTATGAATCCAACTGTGTTTCTCATTTACCCATTCTCGAAAAGCACTCTCGTACTGTAATATGACTGCTGTTAAGATTTTTTTTTTTTTTTTTACTTATACCCCAATGAGCACAATGGGGGGAGAGTTAGACTCCGTGTCCTGCCCAAGGACACTTCAACACAAGTGATCGATCTACTGACCTTCCAGTTAGAGAACAACTGACTCTACTCACTGATCCATGGCCACCCAATAAATATTCTAGCCTAAGCTCGGTTCAGTGATGAATGAGGCCATTTGCTTGCGCAATGCCATGGATTTACATTTTTTTTTTTTTTTTTTTTTTAGTGAATGAAAAGGTACACTTTCCTCAAGCAACAGGCATGTGCAAAAATGTGGAAGTAACTTGTGAATGAAAACGTTAATGGAAATTCATTAATATCAGAAATTTACTGAATCTAAGTCCGCGAAGAAGATGTAGAAGTCCTATGTGTTCATAAGTGAGCAACCCCTGCAAGGTTTAATGTTAGCTTTGAGAAGCTTATAATAACAGTAATAAAAATAAATCAGCATTAAATTGATGTTTCTAATATGTGCCTGAGCCTCTGTATAACATAATACATGTCCACAGTAATTAAGGCACTTCTATTCAAAATATCTATGGGAAACCCTGGGTGGGTGAGTGGAAATAAGTATTAAAAGTGTTGTTAAGACGTTTTAAAAACACATCCTTTGTGAGCAAAGTGATGTTAAGCATTGTCTTGAAGTGCTTGTATCTGCTGAGCTGCTTACATTTTTATTATTATAGAATAAGGTGTGAATGCAACAGTGTTAGGTTTTGCTAATTTGGTGCTATATTTGAAAGTTTTTTTTGTGGCCCAATAGGCTGTCTGTCTCCTGCAATCAGGTCAAAAAACAACTAGAGAAACTGAACCAGAACAAGGCTGCAGGTCCAGACGGTGTCTGTCCCAGAGTTCTCAAGACCTGCTCAATGCAACTATGTCCAATTCTCCAGCACCTCTTCAACACCAGTCTTGAGACAGTAAACAGTTCCTGTGCTGTGGAAAACATCCTGCCTTGTTCCAGTGCCTAAAAAACCACAACCAGCTGAACCTAACGACTACAGACCAGTTGCCCTGACATCTCACATCATGAAAGTCCTGGAGAGGCTCTTACTGGCCCACCTCAACAAGCAGGTCACCACTTTTCAGGACCCATTACAGTTTGCATATTGTAATGGGCTTGGGGTTGAAGACGCCATCATCTACCTGCATCACAGAGCCCACTCTCATCTGGACCAATCAGGCAGCACTTTGAGGGTCATGTTCTTTGATTTCTCAAGTGCTTTTAATATAATTCAGTCTGCGTTGTTATGTGAGAAGCTCCATAAGTTCCAGGTGGGTTCCTCCACAACCTCCTGGATTTATGACTACCTCACAAACAGACCACAGTTTGTGAGACTGAAAGGTTGTGTGTCTGAGATGGAGGTCAGCAGCATTGGAGCACCACAAGGAACTGTTCTCTCACCATTTCTCTTCACGCTCTACACCTCTGACTTCCAGTACAACTCTGAGTCCTGTCATCTGCAGAAATACTCTGATGACTCTGCAGTTGTTGAAACACAGCAGTGTTTCCATCCTGGGAAAGGAGGTGGAGGTGGAGGTGGAAAACAAGTACCTTGGAGTTCAGCTTGACAACAGACTAGGAGTGGAAATGCAACACAGAATACATCTACAAGAAAGGTCAGAGCAGACTCTACTTTTTAAGAAAGCTGAGATCTTTTAATGTCTGCACCAAGATGTTGCACATCTTCTATAGGTCTGTTGTTGAAAGTGCAATCAGCTTTGCAGCCATCTGCTGGGGCAGCAGCATCAGAACCAGAGACCTGAAGAGAATCAACAAACTGATCAAGAAAGCTGGATCTGTGCTGGGTGTAACTCTGGAGCCGCTGGACCTGACTGTACAAAAAAAGAATGCTGCACAAGTTGATGAAGATGATGGAGGACTCTTCACACCCTCTCCATGACACAGTGATCAAACAACAGAGTGTGTTCAGTGAGAGGCTTCTTCAGGTCTGTTGCAAGACGGAAAGATACGGAAGATCATTCCTGCCAGCAGCCATCAGCCTCCACAACAAGACATCCTACTATTATTAATTCAGTATTATTATTGCTGTCATTTATTTATTGTTAAAAAAAAAAAACCCTTACTACAATGTTGAATTTCTCTTCTATAGTTAATAAAGTATTTTTCATTTCATTCCATTTCATGTAGTTTGACTCATGGGAAGGTTTAGGTTAGTAACTCTTTCTGCAAAATAAATAAATAAAAAATAAATAAAATAACAAGAAAGAAATGACAAATATATAAAAATCCACAGATAACACTTCCCTCTTGGTGATGTGTTTAATGAGTGGTATCACAGATACTTATTGGCTTAATGACAAAAATGTGCAACAGATCATTACCACAGAATCTCAAGACTCTAATTGCATTTCTCAAGTAAGAAGTGGTGAATGTCTCTGTTTGTGTCCCCCGCAGTTCTTTTCCATGTTTTCCTATCCAGTGCACCTTTTCCCATGGTTTCCTATGCTGACATTTTCCACCCAGCATCATTTAAATGCCGTATAGGAATAAATAAATAAATAATAAAAACTTGAATCTCCTCTTTGCTAGCTGAATAACTGCTGACTGCTGGTAGGTATATAGATGGATTTTATATTATCATCATTTCCTTTTTGTTCATTTCATTTAAGTCTTTCATTAAATGTATTCTATGATGATGCTTTCTTTTTTATCTTTTTAATTACAATTCTATTTTGGGGTTATTAATCACTTACATATATACAGTATATTTTCAACAACCATATAGCCAACCATAGTTTTGTGTTAAACTGATTTGCTGTGGTCTTTTTTAAAGTACTAAGCTGTCCCGCTGACCTAACCGTGTCTGAATCCACTTTCTGCTTCTACTTCGGTCTGTCAAAGAGAGCAGAGAAAGGTCAAATTCCAAAAATGATGTACAATTTCTCCTGCTTATATATATACACACACTAACGTCTATTTCCACTAATTATAGGGAAGCTGAACCCTTTTAGTAATGAAACCTGGTTCTCCTTCCAAAACACATGCAGTATTTTCAAAGAGCCTGTTATTTCATGCCACAAATTTATTACCAAGGAAAACAAAACTAGGACTCTGTTCGATCCTGTAGGATAGAAGCTAAGAGAGAAATTCTCCGGAACTCATTGGGCTAAATTGAAGAAGTAATATGAGATTTAAACATAATGAATATAAATATATAAAATCTCAAATAATAGAGTATGTATTTAAAATGTCTATGCTTACAAACTTTTATGACTTCAGATCAGTAAAAAAAAGAGAAAAAAAGAAAATAGAAGAAAAGAATGTATTGCTGCTTTAATCTTCAACACAAACTTCGGAGGATGAAAGAACAAAACAGATTAAATTCAGCTGATCTCCCTCTCTCTCTTTTTTCTTCTTTCTCTTCTTTTTTCCTCTTTTTTTAACCGACAGTGAAACACAAAAAGAGAGACCCAGACAGAAGAGAGTGAAAGATGCAGTGTGGTTTTTGATGATGTATTTGGTGTTGTGCAGCGTGGTACCATTTATGTTAATGAACGCATGGTGATTGTGACCCCCCCATATATCATCTCAGAGTTGAAGCAGTCGAGTAGAGAGACACAGAGCAGCAATGTTAACCTTTAACACTTGTTCAGTAACGACTAGTGACCGCAACCAGTACTTCAGACCGAGTCCCAGATGGTGCTGGTGCGTTGGGCCGATTTCATTCAGCAGACTTCCACCGGGGCACTGGATTTCTCCCCAGGCCCCGACAGGACTGTCCAGCCCCCCCACCAGCCACAAGCCTCACCAAGGCAGTGAACCTGCCACACCCCACAGCCAACGAAAAGCAGACCATCCAGCACAACTGGAGCAGCCCAGTAGCACGGAGGCTACAGCATGAGGGCGGTCTCCCTCTCAGTTCAAGCTCTCTTTTAGCAGACTGCAGTTATTGAACAAAAGATAATTATACTTCTGACTTTGAAGAGAAGCTAAGAAAAAAAAATAAATGAATTGCTTACTTTATCTGAAGATGTTTGACTCTGTGGACCATTCCACAAAGAAAAACAGAACAGCATTACATTTACAATCTCACACATATCCAAGTGGAATACAAATCTGTTTTAATCAATTGTTCTGTCTTGGTGCATCATGCGGACCGTCACAAGTCCTGTATCATTAATCAGTGTCAGTTAACAGCAGGCACATCTGCCCGACTGGACCAACAGTCCCACTTGAGCAGGAGTACAAATCACAGCTTATCAGTATGCTCTATAAAATATCAGTTCGCTCTATAAAATAATGCAAAACTGCTTAAAAGTTATTTATGTCAATATTAAAGTCACGTTTATCAACATCAGAAACTGATTGGTTGAATTCACTTCCTGTTTACAAGCTTCCTTTTAATCTAAAATCAGGCTACATGAAGTGGGTGCTGTGTGACAGGAAATACAACGACTGTTCTATTTAATGATTCTTAGGCAGATTTCTCAGCAAATTTGGGAGAAACCATGTCACGCCATCTTCCACGCCATGCTACTAAAACAGAAAGCATTAGAGAGAATGGATATATTTCATATTAAAACTGAAAACCACAGAGGTAGACATGCAATATGCTTAGAACCTGAAATTAAATATATGTATAATAAAGCACAGTGTTTATGAACTATTATATATTAGCTGCTTTTTAGTTGTCATCTCCACTCAGTCATAATTGTCTGACAAAGCACGAGATGCGTTTTTGATTCAATCCCAGCTTGATGCCCTTTAACTTTTCATCAGCATGGGTGTCAGTTAGGAAATTAAAAAAAAAGGCTTTCAAGAAAAACTCACAGGGTCATATAATTATTTACATTATTGCTTTAATTCATCTTTAATATGCATAGGATCTTGCTCTTCTCCTTGTTAAATAGCAACATTATGAGCTGGAAGTGAATGCACAGTCAGAGTCCTCTGCAGCCACGAGGCCAGTCCTTCCTGCTGGGGCAGAATTGACCTGTCGTGCTCCCTCACCCTGAGGATATTAGCCATGAAATTGACTCACAGCAAGCTGAAGGTAAAGTCTTTAAATACGGCCTCAGTGAGGTAATAGCCAAGAAGTATACAATTTTCCCACTGCCTCAGAAAACCCTCACATCTTTTCCCTTTCCCCTTCATTGCCAGGACAACTGTGCATTGTGGTTAAACATCAGGAATCCTTCTGCTACTCAGGGAACACCTCTAGTCACATTAAAAAAATGGCTTAAAAAGAAAAGGTAGTATTTATGATAGTATATAGTTTAGTGCAATTGCATTTATAGGTTTTACATGCTCTTACTTTGAATCTATAACTTGTTTTTTTGCATTATTTTCTCTTGTTTTAATGTAATTATAGAGAAATGTTCTAGACAGAATATTATAAAATGGGGGAACTTTATTACAGAGTTCAACATTGCAGCTACCTGTATTTTCTTATGAGCCCCCCTCATTCAAGATTCAAGTTTCAAGATTCAAGTCTCTTTATTGTCATTATGCAGGCATAACGAAATTTTGCACGACTCCCGGCAGGCACACACATAAATATACACATAAAATACACGCATAAATAAATCACTCAGATAAATAAAAGAAAATATATACATATGCAAGATAAAAAAACAACATTCTTTGTAGATGGTATTTACAGATTGTACATGTTTATTTACAGAGAACTGGCTGTGCAGGGGTTGGTGGGAGAGGTGGGTGGGAATGAAAATGGGGAGATAAAGTGCAACTTGGTGCAAGTCCTGATTGTGACACAGAGGTGTGAATCTGTGATGGAGGTAGGTGTGTGTGTTTGAGGGGGTGATTGTGTGGCTGTGGGGGGAGGGACCATGTTTAGAGTTCTGTGGGGGGGTGGGGGTATGGTGGTTCACTGCAGGGGGGGCTATGGCTTTCACAGCTCTGGAGAAGAAGCTGTCCCTGAGTCTTTTTGTTGTGGCTTTGATGTTTCTGTACCGCTTCCCTGATGGAAGCGGCACAAACAGTGCATTGCCCGGGTGGGTGGGATCGGCTGCCATGCGTCTGGCCCTCCTCTGGACTCGTGCAGTGTAGACCGAGTCCAGATCTGGTAGATGGCAGCCCACAATCCCCTGTGCTGTTCTCACCACCCGGGCTAGGTCCTTTTTGTCCTATGACGTGCAGCTGCCGTACCACACCGTCACACTGAGACACAGGATGCTCTCAACGGTTGCTCTGTAGAAGTTCATGAGCACCTGTGAAGAGAGTCCAGAGCGCTTCAGCTTCCTGAGGAAGAAGAGCCGTTGTTGGGCCTTCCTCACCAGGTGCGAAGTGTTCACAGACCAGGAGAGGTCAGAGGAAATATGGATGCCCAGGAACTTGATGCTGTCTACACGCTCCACTGCCTCTCCATGTATGCAGAGAGGAGCGTGTTCAGTCTTCCTGGACCTCCTGTAATCCACGATGACCTTCCTGGTCTTGCTGGTGTTCAGGATGAGGTTATTCTTGCCACACCACTGTGTGAGCCTCTGGACCTCCTCTCTGTAGTGGGTCTCGTCGTTGTTGGATATGAGACCCACCACGGTGGTGTCATCCGCGAACTTCACAACCATGTTTGTGGAGTGGATGGCAGAGCAGTCCTGTGTGAAGAGGATGAAGAGTGCAGGGCTGAGCACACAACCCTGCGGTGTCCCGGTGTTGAGGATCAGTGGAGCAGAAGTGTACTTCCCTATCCTCACCACCTGGGGCCTGTTGGTGAGGAAGTCACTGATCCAGGAACAGAGTGATGGTGATAAACCCAGGTTGTGGAGCTTCAGGGCCAACACGTCCGGGAGAACAGTATTAAAGGCTGAGCTGAAGTCCACAAACAGCATCCTGACATAGGTGTTGGGATGCTGCAGGTGGGTCAGGGCTGTGTGAAGTGCTAGCGAGACAGCATCCTCCGTAGAACGGCTCTCCCTGTAGGCAAATTGCAGACTGTCCAGGCCTGCAGGGATGACGTCCTTGATGTACTTTAGGAGGATACGCTCGAAGCACTTCATGATGACTGGGGTCAGAGCAACAGGATGGTAGTCGTTGAGGCAGGTGATGTTCGTTTTCTTGGGCACAGGCACAATGATGGAGGACTTCAGGCAGACAGGTACCACAGAAAGCTGCAGCGACAGGTTAAAAATGTCCAGGAAAACCTCTGCCAGTTGGTCCGCACATGACTTCAGGGTCCGACCTGACACCTTATCCGGGCCTGCAGCTTTGTTGGTGTTGATTCTCCTTAGGCTGGAGGTCACCTGGTGCAGCTGCAGGATGAGAGGCTGATGTTGCGCCTCTGGCTGGGGGGGGAGTTCAGCCCTTCTGCTGCTTGGAGAGTCAAAGCGTGCAAAGAAGTTGTTTAAGGTGTCAGGCAGAGTGGGGTCATGGCTGACCTGCCGGTCGCTGCGTTTGTAGTCTGTGATTGTCCTGATGCCTTTCCACATGTTGCGTGTGTTGTTGTCCTTGAAGTGCTCCTCAATGTGCTGCTTGTGCCTGTGTTTTGCCAGCTGGATCCCCCTTTTCAGTTCTTTGCGGGCCCTGCTGTAAGCCAGTTTGTCTCCGGCTCTGTAAGCTGCATCACAGGCTTTCAGCAGGGACCGCACTGTGCCGTCCACCCATGGCTTCTGGTTAGGAAAGACCATGATTGTTTTTGTGGGAAGGACAGCATCAATGCAGAACCGGACGAGGACAGCACAGAAGATGTGTATTCCTCAAGGTCCGTGTCCTCTTTGAATATTCCCCAGTCTGTGTGCTCGAAACAGTCCTGTAGAGCTGAGGAAGCCTCCTCAGTCCAAACCTGGATGGTTCTGATGGTGGGTTTGGTCCTGCAGATCAGAGGTCTGTAGGCAGGGATCAGCTCCACAGAGATGTGGTCTGACATACCAAAGTGTGGAGCTGCTGCAGCCTTGTATGCGCCTGGGATGTTGCAATAGACCTGGTCCAGTATGTTGTTGTCTCTGGTCGGAAAGTTTATGAATTTATGAAATTTGGGTAGGACAGCTTTTAATTCCACATGGTTAAAGTCCCCAGCCACGATCACAGCCGCCTCTGGATTCGCGTTCATTTGGCCGCTGACCAGGCAGTACAGCTCCTCCAGTGCTAACTTAGCATTAGCTTTCGTTGGTATGTAGACTGCTATGATCGTGATAGAGCTGAGTTCTCTAACCAGTTTAAAAGGTCTGCACTTCACTGCCAGATATTCCAGGTCGGGGGAGCAGAAGGTTCCAATTATGCTTGTAGATGTACACCACGAGTTGTGGATGTACAGTGCCAAACCTCCGCCTCTGGTCTTGTCTGAGGCTGCTGTCCTGTCGGCGCGGAACAGAGAGCGCCCCGCTAGCTCCACCGCTGCGTCGGGGATGTTGTTGTCCAGCCAGGTCTCGGTGAAAATTGTTACACAGCTGTCGGTCTTACGTGAGACGATTCTCAGTCTGATTTCGTCCAGTTTGTTGGCAAGTGACCTGACGTTGGCGAGGAGGAGACTGGGCAGAGCTGGTCTGTGTGGGTTAGCTCGTAGCCTAGCCCGCAGCCTGCTCCGCTTGCCCCGCTTTTGTTTACGGTGTCTCCTCCGTCTCCTAGGCCACAGAGGGGGGATGGTGGGAGCCTCCGTGGTCCGCTGTATTTCTGGAGGAATGAAGTCAAGCTTTGGGGGTGCAAAAAGTCCGTACTTTTTCCCCAAATCCGTCAATTCAGCCTTTCCATATTGTATCAAGGCTTCGAGTGCGGGTGAAAACACAAACAAAAACACGGAAAACAGCAAAAAAAACATAGATAGCCGGGAGCCTAGAGCCGCTGCGTCCGCACGCGCCGCCATCGCCATCGCGATATATGGTGCCAAAGTAGCTTGAACACTGTGTGGGGGTGTACTGTGATGTTTAGTATCACTGATATTAGACCCTCTGGATTCTTTGGGCTACAATGCGCGGCCCCGGAGTATCCAGAAAATGCCACAAATGTTCACCAGACTGGGATCTGAACTGAGATGTGGGTTCATGTTGTTTTTTTTTTTTACACTGTAACCACGTAAAGATACTCTCTTAACATTCAGTAAGATCCAGTCTGGCTCTTTATTTTCTGCCCAAACAAGTCTTTCACTTGTTTGGGCAAAAGTCTAAATCTAAAAGTAATTCATACTTAAAATAAAGAACTCCAGTTCTTTTATTTATTTATTTATTTATTTTGCCTGCATTTACATTCATTGTTAGGGCCATCATCTAACAAAAGCTTCTAGTATGTATATGCAATTTAATCTTGTAGCAGACATTTTTTGTGGGAGTGTGAAAGGTGAATGTGTCCAAGGAAATTGTCACCACTATTACCATCACCACTCTCCTTATCTTAGTCCATCTCAAATCGGGTGAAAAAAAACGCCAGCTAACTCCCACCACCTCAGTACCAGACTGGCCCGAGAGGAGCCTAAAGATCCAGGGGCAAACACCCCGGAGGCATACGCCCACTGACAGGGGAGCAAGGCAGGGCACTCAGAAGGCCAGAACCAAAGGCCAGAAAGGCCAGAACCGCCCACATCCCAGCCCCCACACCCATCAGGCCCCAGCCCACAGCAGCAGCACCACAGAAAATGCAGACCCAGTAGCCGTCATCCCATGCAGCCCAGGGACAGCCAAGTTCCCCCGCCACCCACCAACCACCGACAGAGAGCGGAAGGAGGAGACGGGTGAGACAGATAGAGAGAAGGAGGGGAAAACCAGGGGGACGCGACCCCCCCAGGTGAGTCGAGACAGCCACCACCCCCTGCCCGCCACCCACCCACAGCACAACAGTGGCGACAAAGGAGGGGGAGCAGCCCGCACCAGAGGGCCGGGTCAGGACAGCCGCACTGCACCCCCCAACACCACAGTGCGCCAGCCCGCCAGCCAGGCAGGTGGGGGGCTGGGCTGAGCTCCAGTTCTTTAAGTTATTAAGTAATCTCAAATTCAGGGTTTTTTTTTTCTATTTGTTTGTTTGCTTTTTAGGGGGAGGAGGGTTGTTTTTTTTTTTTTTTTTTTTTTTTCATTTTGATAGCATCGAGCCAGAAGTTAATGTTTATTTCTTGTATTTTAGTCTGTATTTTTGCAGTGCGGCTGCTGCCATGCAAAGTCTTGACAATGTTTGAATTAGTGGGAAATGTTAAGTTCCTATCCAAATAAATGTCAGGGCCCAAGGTTTCTCTTCATTTAACTCACTTCGCTTGTCAGTGGAAGATACTGTCAAGGTTGTTTATATGAAAACGAATGTATGCATGAATTTGCATGTGTAATGTGTGCACTTGTGCATGATGATCAGCTGAAGCTTTCATCGATAGCTTGGCACGATTACATGCCTGTCATTGAATAAGTAGTGGAATATCCTAAACACAAGATCTGTTTCAGAATATGAGATCATGTTGAGCTAAGTGTGAGTTGTTTTTTTTTTCTGCAAGCCTACAGATACTTATGTTGCCCTTTAACTGATTTCTTACGTTGTGACAGATGGAAAGACACAAACTGACAGAAAAGGAAGTAGACTCCTTGTAGCAATTAATGCAGAAAACACAGCTGTGTTGGGTTTTTAAAAACTCTGATAGCAGCCAAATGATTGTAGAAAAATAAAAGATCTGGACTGCAATCAAGCATTAAAATTCTTATTCCGTGCAGAATGTGGTTTGGCATTGGTTTTTTTGTTTGTTTGTTTGTTTCTGAAAAAAAAAAGCAAGATCTAACAAGGTTCATATAACCACGAGTATCTGTTACTATGACATTCAACATTTACATTTCCAGTTTTATACTTGCTCACATGGGAGGAAAGCATGAATTTATTATTTTTTTTTAACTGAAAAAAATCCTTTAAGTGGCTATTTGATTCAATGGCATGGTTAGTATATTATTGCACATTTCAAACACAAAGGCAACTCAAAGTGCTTTACAAACGTATTGAGATAAAAAGAATAGACAAATCAATAAATACAGCATAAGAATCAAAGGAAAATACATGAAATAACAAAATATAGATTTGGATTAAAAAAAAAGAAAATAAAGAACAGAAAGTAAGAACAGTATAGGGACAGGAGCAGCATTAAATTAGACTAAACAAAGACACGGGAAAACAGCAAAATTTTCAGTTTAACTTTAAACGTGGAACACTGAGGCACATTTAAATGTATTGAGTGAAAGTGGGATTGACAACAAACTGGACTGGGCAAAGAACAGTGATGCCCTCTACAGGAGGGGTCAGAGTCATCTCTACTTTCTGAGGCAACTGAGGTCCTTCAACATCTGCCGGACAATCCTCAGGATTTTCTATGAAGTCTGTGGTGGCTAGTGCTATTCTCTATGCTGTTGCATGCTGGGGCAGCAGGCTGAGGATGGTGGATGCCAACAGACTCAACAAACTGATCCGCAAGTCCAGTAACGTTGTAGGAATGTAGTGTGACTCTCTGGCGGTGGTGTCAGAGAGGAGGATGCTGACAAAGCTACGGACCATCATGGACAACATCTCACACCCACTTCATGATGTGCTGGTCAGACACAAGAGTACTTTCAGTAAGAAAGCACTCTTGTTTTATATTCATATTTTAGTATATATATTTTTGTTTATATTCATATTTTATTTCATGTTCTCTTCTTATTGCACTACATGTTAAATTTCTTCTGTTTCTTATTTCTTCTGTTCATGTAAGGAGCACCTGCGACGAAAACTATTTCCCTTCGGGGATCAATAAAGTATTTCTGATTCTGATTACTTACAGTGGTTACAGTGGTTAATGTGGAACTGAACTAGTCAAACCCCTGTATGTAGGATAAAACAGCTTTTGAGCTTCCCACTGAAATAAGCGATGCCTGAAATGGTCAAAGTAGAATAAAAAAAAAAAAAAAAAGATTACGCTGCAATTCAGCTCAAGAAGGCAAACCACTCCCTTGAAGAGCTACAGCAGTCCTGTTTTTTGTTTTTGTTTTTTTTGTTATTTGTTTTTCTAAAAAGCTTTCTCCATGGTTATATGCGACTGATACAAATTAAGTACTTTCAAAATTAGCATAAATTACAAACAACACTGGTGGAGAATATTAAAGTTTAACTTTAGGTGCAAGGCAAAAAATTAAAACGATCAAAGCCCAAAGTAAAAGCACGAATTAATTAACTCAAAGCATTCTGCCTTACATGAAACTATTTACTGCAGATATAAAACAGGGCATCAAGGCAATTCTCCTTGTCATTTAAAATAAAAAATGTGTGGCAATAACCAAACCTAAACATAGCCTAGCAGGTACCAGGCAGTCTATGAGGCTTTCTTTAATCCTCTTTTAAACCAGGCCTAATCATTTAGTTTTCTTCCTTGTCTTAAATATGTTTTTGAAAGCATCTCAATTGTAAATAATCTTTCTCACTGAAAGAAATATGGTCTCTAAACATGAAATAGCCTAATGGCCCTCATGACGGCCAGTAACAATTGCTTTTCTAATATCATTGCTGACATCTTTCCTCCTCGTTAATACACCTCTGAATGCTCCAGACCGAGACACTGTCAAAAATCTCTGCTTTTCCAAGTTCCTTCTAGTCCTGAAAACTGCAAAGAACCTTCATTTGTGATTGTGATTGAACAGTTGTAATTCCACATTAGACAACTGCTACCCTCTGCGACAGGTAATCACACCTGTATCTCCCTGCACATATGAATATGTTCTTACTTGCACTGCCAGAGCTTATATTCTTCTGTCAAAATAAAATTATACTACTAATATTTTTCTAAGTTTTTATTGTTTTAGTTGTATGTGTGTAGGTATTATTGTTATTACTAATATTATGTTGAATAGTTGTATTATTGTTTGTTAAATGCACTACATCTGCATTACTTCATCATTTTTTCATTATTGTTATACCTTTGCCTTCTATCTGTCTATCCATCCATCTATCTATCTCTGTGAAAGAAATGGTTAGGAACAGAGTTGAAATGACTTGATATGGGTTTCTTTACTGACATTTGGAGCAGCTTAATATGCACATGCCCAGGAAGGCTGCCAAGCAGTAGTTTATGTCATTTTCCACTGCAGAATAAACAATCAAAAACCTCCTACAATATATTTGTCTCAAATCTGCACTGTGCTGAAGCTGAAATGCAGCAGTTATTTTATGATGTGGACATTCATTTTCTTTCTACATTAAGAAATGGCTGCAAATATTTCTTCATAACCTGTTTGGCACAGAAGACTATAGCTCTGCTACATTTTGTATTATAATATAGGGATTTCTCAAGTTTATATAAAATCACCCCTACATGGAATGTAACACCCCCAAATGAAAAAGGTGGCTGACATCAGAAAAAAATACCAGTGGCTGGAAAAACCCAGGACTGAAAGACAGCACAGAGGCACTGATCATGGCTGCATTAGAGCAGGCCCTAAACACAAGATCAATAGAGCCGGGATCTACCACACCAGACAGGACCCCAGATGGAGGCTGTGCAAAGACGCCCCTGAAACAGTGGAGCACATCACAGCAGGATGTAAGATGCTGGCAGGTAAAGCATACATGGAACAACACAACCAGGTAGCAGGCATAATACACAGAAACATCTGTACCGAGTATGGACTGGAGGTCACAGGGTCAAGATGGGGGACACCTCCAAAGGGGAAAACGAGTGGGTCAAGATCCTGTTGGACTTCCAGATCCAAACTGACTAACTGGTGCTGGCTAATCAGCCTGACATAATGGTTGTGGATAAACATCAGAGGACAGCAGTGGTGGTGGATGTGGTCATTCCCAAGAGATGGAAACATCAGAAAGAAGGAACACGAGAAGTTTGAGAAATACTAAGGACAGAAGGAAGAACTGGAAAAAATGTGAGGGTGTGAAGACAGCAGTGGTGCCAACAGAGATCAGGGCACTGGGAACTGTAACTTCCAAGATGAATTGGTGCTCCAGCAGATACCAGGAACAACATCTGAGATCTCTGTCCAGAGGAGTGAATTACTGGGAACAGATAAGGTCCCGGACTTCAGGGCCTGAGCTTGAAACAGGACTGCCAGAGTGATGTATATATACACACCACCTTGGGCATATGCCTATAGATAGATAGATAACCACCAAAAAAGAAAATAAAAGTTGACACAGAAGTTATTCCCCATCTCAAATCCCCAGTGAATGAATTTTGTATTCTATTTAAAAGTTAAAAAAAACACCTTCCAACCACTCAGGGTGACACCACCGGCTTTCAATGTGGAGAATAAACACAAAACCACCGTAAAATCTAGAAGAATAAACTGGCAGTGAAGGCCTGAGTTTACTGAACCTTTAATTGATGCAATGGATGAATTAAAACTGACTTTTGAGTTAGTTCAGTGTTCTATTTATATGTTCTATTTGCAATGTCTTGAGAATGTCGCCAGTCGAATTGTGACAAAACTTTAACCAAAACAGGAACTGCAACAATCCAGCTGTGGCTTAACAACAGATGAAAATAATTTTAGAAAAAAAAGTATGGACTGCAGTATGTTGCAATAAAAGGCTTAAGAGGCTTAGACTTTATTGTCCATTCATTATACAACTGGTGTAAACTGAATGAATTCCATTGCAGATGGCTCAACACAGAATTTAAATAAGCAAGAATATTAAAAAAACAAACAAAAAAAAAATCTGAAATAGAAAGCAGGGGCGCAGATAGGATTTTTAAATTGGGGGGACTGAACTGTCATTAGAATTGTGGGTTTTCTAACTGAATTAATATTGGTAGAAAAAGGCCTATCTAGTTAACACTCGCCTTACATGATCAACTTGTTATTTGTCTGGTGAGTTAATCAAGCTCCAAAACTAATGTCTTCTGCATGATTTATTTAAACAGTTGCTGATTTCAGCAGGATAAAGAATCTCATTACAGAAACTATAACTGTAACTTCTAAGAAAAAGGGAATATCCCAAAACGTATAAAAAATTAAAATTTAAATGATTCACACTTGTGCCTTCATATAAATGATTAGAAACATTACAATATGTGTGAAACCAAAAGTATAAGAACTTGAACAACAGATTCATACAATAAAAATAAAAAGTATTTTTTTTCTAATTAACAAAATTGATCAGAAAAAGAGGGTTTAGGATAAATGAAATGAAAAATACTTTATTTATCCCAGAAGGGAAATTCAACATTGTAGTAAGGGTTTTTTTTTTTAACAATAAATAAATGACAGCAATTATAATAATAATAATAATATTGAATTGATAATAATAATAGTAGGTTTTATGTCTTGTTGTGGAGGCTGATGGCTGCTGGCAGGAATGATCTTCTGTATCTTTCTGTCTTGCAACGGACCTGAAGAAGCCTCTCACTGAACACACTCTGTTGTTTGAGATAGGGATCAATATAAATCTGGGGGGGCATGTCCCCCCCATCCCCAGTGCCATCTGCGCCCTTGATAGAAAGATATACTTCATCAAAAAAAAAAAAAAAATAGTACAACATTAAAAGTGACCTGTAAAAGTCAACAGTGCAAAGAAATGTTTATATAAAATTTAAATAAGTAATTGAAACAGTGTGGTAAGTGTGCAAAACGTACATGGAAACCCCCAGGAACTTAAATGTGCACCCTCAGGAACTTGGTGCAACTCACTGCCTCCACAGCTGTGCTGTTGATGAGAAGTGGGGCGTGGCTGAAGTTGACAATGACCTCTTTGGGATTCTACATGTTTAGGATCAGGTTCCTTTCTCTCCACCAGCCTGTAGGCCAGGTCATTGTTGTCACTGATGAGGCAGCGCTGGGGACGCAGTCGTGTCTCATCAAAGTAAACAGCAGAAGGCTCAGGACACGTCCCTGATGGGAACCTGTACTGAGAGTGACAACACTGGAGGTGTTCTGTCCGACCCGTGCTGGCTGTGGTCTTTCAGTGAGGAAGTCTAGCAGCCAGTTACACAGAGGAGTTGCTGAAGCCCAAGGGTCCCAGTTTGTCTACCGGATACTGTATTGAGTGATGTGATTTGAGGTTTTTTGGCACTGGGATGATGGTGACAGTAAAACATGATGGAACTTTGGCTCGATCCAGTGAAGTGTTAAAAATGCCCATTAGGACACAGGCATAGTATAGCCTACTCATTAAATAGGGAGCTGGGATCCTCTCTGAGGTATTTTAAACATAGCATGTCACAGACATCCCATAAAGAAATTCTGGTAAGTTGTGAAATTAGTTGTGTGAAAAAAGCATGTCTCCTTAAACAGTTATCGAAACCAATTCCCTTTGAACTGAAATTGGTGGTTTAAATGGCATTCACTCTACAAAACACTTCACAGTATATTTCTCATTCACCCATAGAGCACTTAATTATTCTGTGTAGGCACTCTAATTGGGCAAAGTGGGTTTCTACGGAGCCTGGCAAGTGTCAGTCGGTTAAAAAAAATAAAGCCAATAAAAACCTGTGCGCACGGTTTACTAAATTGTGCTCTCAGTTTTCCAATCCGTGCGCGCGCTTTATCAAATCGTGCTCTCAGTTTTCCAATCCGTGCGCGCGCTTTATCAAATCTCCAGAAGTTCTTGCGAGAGCAGCGGCGGTTGGATGAGACTGTAATTGCCAACTTGATCAATGAGAAGGTATGTGACACATTTAAAGTAAAGTATAACTCATTGAAAATTATTGATACTTTAGATCCACTTTAGAAATTGCAAATTGCAAATTGCAAGATAGAGGCTGTCACAAAGGGGGCTGGTAAACATTTAAGAGGAGTAGAACAAACACTTTCAGAGAATATGCATAGTTAAAAAAAAAAAAAAAAAAGATTTGTGTGTGTGTCATGTATAATTATTGCTGACATGTCCATACATTGTCTCATGGGTTATGGATGATTCCTTATAAATCCCCACACAACATCCAGAATGAACGCTATTGACATTTTGTGTTTTTTACATGCTTGTTCTCAAGTACATTTTAGGGCTCCATTTCACTTGTGAAAGTGGTCTCTGACCAAAGGTATACAGAATTAGTACATGTACATTAAAGCAGGAAACATTAAAGCGGCATGTAATGTTTGCAATTTATGGCATACCATTATATTTACTTTTTTGATATGTCTTTAGTGTTAAAACAAGTTCTTCTGCTCTCTTTGCAGGTACCGGTACATACATTTTCTACACAAAATGCAAGCCTACAGATTTTCCCATCACCTGCTCCTTGTTTGATGTTCTCCTCACAAGGTTTCATGGAATATGGATATTTGCCATTGGAGTTTGTTTTCTGTTCAGATTGCATGTTTTGGGGAAGTAGTTCACAGGCACAGTAATTGTCATTTGCAGCAATGTTAGCTTCAGAGCCTGAAACTTTCCAATTGTTGATGTTCAAAAAACAAAAGTAAAACTTTTTGTTTGAGCACAACCAAAAGATACTTTTTTTAACTGATATTTAGAAATCTTTCAATATAGCTGTCAGTATCTACTGGTTTCAAAAGTAAATAAATGTATATGCAGGATCCAATTTGTTTTTCGTTGTGTTTTTTTACTTGAAAAATGGGAGATGATGCAGTAAATTAGTTTTTGTTTTTAAAAATACACTCAATGACCTGAAACATTTAAGGGTGCATTATTATTGTGAATAGTTATTTAGATATTCTAAATGTTTAAAATTTGGTATAGATGCGTACTATGAGGGAACTCAGTCCAGGTTTTAAAAAAAAAAAATTATTGCACTATACTGTGCACAAAATATGACTATGACTAGGCTTGTAAGGGTAAAATTAAATGACTGGCACTTATTTGTCAACACTTTATTTTGTGAATACATGAAATTTCCTGAAAGATGCAGGTTGCCTCCTGTTTGTTTCAGCACCATGGAATATTGTGTGCTGAGAACAGCCCAATCAGCTGCCACATCATTTGCTTGTTCATTATTGAATACCTAAGCATCCCTTTAATATATGTATCTAATTGAATCAGCTGCATAGAGTGGCACAATATTTCTGCAAAAAATCTTATTGACCAAGCTGCCTTCAGTAATATACATGCATGTGACTTGGGAAGACAAGGTACAAGCTGAAATCAAGGTTTCTCAAAAAGCTCCCATTCAAACCATGGTGTCACATCACCTCTCTGGTTCTAATAGTGTTACAGACCAAATACTAAACATGACACAGAATAACTATATAAGCAGGGGAAAAAATAAACTATTAAAGATGCAAATATGAAGATAGTGGACACATATCAAAAGTATCTGGATAACTTACAAAAAGAGTCATTTTTAGATTGAACACATTCATTTTTGTCAGAAACTATTCAACTACTAGACAGTAGGGATGTTCCTGGAGACTAATTTCCCTGTCGACTAAATGAAAATTTTAATTAAGACTAGTCGACTAGTCTAAAAAAAAGATGTGCTCCAGCCTGGAAGTTATCAGTTTGCGTCCCGGTACGGTGTATTCGGGCTCAACATATTCCATTAGCTTCCTGAAGCCTTTACCTTCTACAAAGTTAAGTGGAAGCATATCTTGCGAAGTCATTATCGTGATGAACTGCGTTATCCTCTCAGACCGGACCGGACTGGGTAAACAATGTCAAATCGGCCTGAGTGTGGCTAGCACCGCTAGCATCAGCAGCCGTCGTCTCATGCAGATTAACATCCAAATTGAGTCGAATGTGGTTGCGCATTGCTCCAGTCGAGTGATTGTATGCCAGTTGTTTCTGACACAGTCTACATACTACCTTGTTTTCATTTTCTAGATTAAAGTTCCACCAAACCGTGCTGATTTTGCGAGCCCATCTTCCCACCGTGCCGTTTTAAAACTCCAGTCTACTCGAGCATTGCTGCAGAGGGGGCTGCTGTCTGACGGCTCTGTAGCCCCGACTAGTGGAGGGCGGCTGTATGACAGTTAAGCGGCCTTGTACATGAATAAAACACAAATTGGTTTAAATGACTAATATTTCTGGTGCTGACTAGTAAGTGAGCGGACGATAAATCGTTTAGATGACTAATCGTGTGCATCTCTACTAGACAGGTGTGGTTGAATGTTCATTTAGACAGAGTCTGATCACCCCTTAAGTCCAGAACCTGGGGCATGACACTACAAATCTTAAAAACCAAATTGTATGCATTTCAGGAAGTGAGAATGACTTGGTTTGTTTCCATCTGAAAAAAAATTATTTGACATTATCAATCAATGTTTAAAAGTGTGATCAGTTCTCCTCTTAAGAAAAGGTAGAGGTCAATGGCCCTGTACACATCAACAGGAACATGGAGACTGTTTTGTGCCATGATGTGGGTGCAGAGGGTGAACACGTCATCATCACAAGCAATGTCACTGCGGTGGATCCAGTCATCTTCACATCTGGTGAGATCTTCCTCTGACACTTGGCACAAATGGTCCTCAGTCTCATAAAGTTCAGGAATCAAGTACATTGCATTAGGACGGCCATGAGGAACATGTTTATTAGTTGATGGACGAATCACATGGCTGTTCCATGATTCCATGGTGGAATTCAACTCATCCTGCAGAGGTGACAAAAAATATCAGGATTCATTAACAAACTTTTTTTTTTTTTTTTTAATATGACCCATTTTCTGCCCTCACCAGTCTCACTTTCAGTTTTACGGAGGTATATTTCCTCATCCTTTTATCATAATGCAATCAAGATGAGGTATTTTGGAGATAAAGCTCCAAGTACTGCACGTATGTCATACCCATTTCTTTTCACTTTGAGATAAAAACAAAAAAAGTAGACTTGACATATACAGGGCACGATTCAGTTTTGCCACTTACTTGTATCAAACCAAGGAAGCAGAACAGCATGAGGTTCTTGTCCAAAAAGTCTCCGACGTAAGTCCCCTCATGTTTCAGTCGATGAAAGTGGTCAAGCCAAAAGTTCATACACTCTTTGCGGAGAAAGCTCCACCAACTCTCAATCCTCTGATTCGCTGTGCTTCTTCCCCAAATAAAGCTTTTGTCAGCAGCATGATCATCATCATCATTGCGACAAAGATAACGTTGCATATCCCGTATAGAGCTGTTTTCTGTCCCCATATCTGTCCTCAGGATACGAGCACATCCACCTAACTCTCTTCTGGTCTTAAGGAAATAACCTCCAATAACTTTAGGATCACTGCTGGTATGGTATGCATTCAGCCATAGTATCCTTCTTGAAAATCCATCGATGGCTCCGTTGATGCATATACCAAAGGGTTTCAGTTTGTCATACAAGTCAACATGCCATACAAAATTTGGTCCCTTGGCAAAGTACGCTCATCTATGCAGTCTTCTACTTCTTCGTGCTTCTGTGCTCTCTGGGTCAAGAATTGAAAGAATAAGACGTACATCCTCTTTTCTGATGTGCAAACCATTTTCTTTACATTTAGCATACATCCACCTGTAGCCATGCAAAGCACCTGAACCTTGGAGCTGCTCTCTAATGAACCCAACAGGTTCCTCTAAACCAGTGATTCCCAAAGCGTGGGCCGCGGCCCCCTGGTGGGCCGTCGTGGTACTACAGGGCCGTGAGAGGTCATTAAAATTAAACAAATGTGTTTTAAATCCTTGATCTTTTTAAAATATGTTTTTAATTACTGTAAAATATTCATGACATGATAAAAAAAAAGTCATTAAGAAGTAATAAAACAAACCAGTTAAGTGTTATTCTACCGTCATCTTAACTGAATAAGACAAGTGTCACCTTATTTGTTGACCCCTCACATTAATGTCAGAACATGGTTCCTAGTCCTGTATGTTGATCACAGTTGTGATTAAAGGTTTCAGTGGGATGCGGAGATTTTTCACATTTCAAATCGGGCCTTGGTATTCTGAAGTTTGGGAATGGCTGCTCTAAACTATCAAAATGGATTTGGCAAAACAGTCCGTTCTTTTTCAAAATTTGTTTTAGGGTTCTCAAGCTGAGAGTGATTCTATGTTTTGTACTCATGATATGAAGGATGTCCTTATAGTCAAGGCCTAAGTTAAAGTAAAGTTATATTAGGTCCAGCTTCTCCATCGCAGGATAATGGATCAAGGGTGAAGGACTGAGATGTCAAGGTCAAATTAGTCAAATTACCTAGGGGAAGAAAGGGTAAAAGGAAAAAGATTACCAGTAATATTAAAAAAAAAAAAAAATACAAAGAAAAAAATCCCCATATTATTTTAGCCCAACAAACACTAACTTAGCAGTTCTGTTTTCAGAAATCCACAATGATCTAATAATTGGAAATCAGTTTGAATATTTAACATTGAACATTTGTTTTAAAAACTGACCATGCAGGTTGACTGAATTTTTGATAGGTGCATATGTTTTAACAGAAATTGTGTTCCATCGATCCATCTACATTGGTGAGATTCCTGTCACTCATTTGTATTAACACTAGCTGTTCAACATGATTATGAACTGCCTCCACAAATAAGACAAAAAATAAAGGCTTTTGAGAGTCTGGTGGTCTGTATTTCATTCCACGTTTTGTTTAATCTGATACAACAAATGAAGTTTTAACTTTCATCCTGTGTAACCTCTAGTATTAAAAGTTTGAAAACTGGTCTGTGTTAGATCCAGGGAACGTTGTGAATTGGGATATGTGGCTGATGTGGTTAACGAGGACACCAGTGGTGGACACAATTAACCACCAAGTTAGCTTCAATAACCGCTCTTACGCTAACCAAAACGTTAAATTAACGTTATCTGCTTTCATCATGATATTTTAAACGTTTGATCTCAGTGAAACATATCTATACAGTCATACTGCCGTGAAGTTTGCTGATTAAAAGATGACAATGCGTTGAGTTTATATATGACAATGGATCTGCTGTACTTACCTCGCAGGTGTGGGCCATGCGTCTCAGGTGATGTCCATGAGCAGTCTGTGCGCACGAACTGCGACATCGAGAGCGCAATTTAATAAACCGTGCGCACGGATTGGAAAACTAAGAGCACGATTTGATAAAGCGCGCGCAGGGATTGGAAAACTGAGAGCACAATTTAGTAAACCGTGCGCATGGGTTTTTCTTGGCTTTGTTTTTTTTAACCGACTGACATTTGCCGGGCTCCGTAGGTTTCAATGTCTTGCCCAAGGACAATTTAGCAATCGCTAAATTGTCGATTACAAAAAATTGAATCGACTGACAGCCCATATATATATATACAGTCATGGAAAAAATTATTAGACCACCCTTGTTTTCTTCAGTTTCTTGTTCATTTTAATGCCTGGTACAACTAAAGGTACATTTGTTTGGACAAACATAACGATAACCACAAAGATTGCTCATAATAGTTTTATTTAAGAGCTGATATCTTACCATTTTCCATGGTTTTCTTGATTATAACCTAAATCACTTAAGTTTTTACATCAATAGCTATGGCGTTGTACTGCCAAAAACACTGCTTTTATGCATTCAGTGTTTTCTTTTCTGTCTGTTTTAGTCACATGATGACGTTTAGTGGTACCAGGTATTAAAATGAACAAGAAAGTGAAGAAAAAATGGTGGTCTAATAATTTTTTCCATGACTGTATATATATATATATATATATATTATATATATATATATATATATATATATATATATATATATATATATATATATATATATATATATATATATATACATACATACATACATACATACATACATACACATATTTAATGAGCATTTACTGTTTTTTTTTTTAAATCAGGTATTTATGAAATATCTCTCTTTTTTTTTTTGATCTTTATGGTTGATTTTGAACTCAAATTATCTGGTTCCCAGAGTGTTGCTTCAGAACCAGAAGAGGTGGTGCAGAGGACCAGATCGTCAATGCTTTAAAATTATCTTTCATGCCAACAAAGCCAAGCTGTCACTGAATCAGAGGCAGGATGGAGACCATTGGAGAAATTTGTTTGAGCCAAAATTTGACTAATGGATGATTCGTTTTCCTGGTGGCAGTGCTAACGTGGAGGTTGTATCCTCATACTCGCTGCAATAGCAGGAAGACATCTGTGAGGCAGCAGCAGCTTCTTTTCAAATGCCTGTGGAATATCAGTGACAACAAACACTTGCGTAATCATCATGCAAAGATAATCAGCTAATTAGCGCTAATTACCATGCAAATACCTCTGTCTCCCTTTCTTCCTTCATTGTATTATTGGAAAAGCTTATTTCCTCTGTGTGTAGAATTATGCAGATGATGTCCCCATTATAATATATCAGCATGGCGTGAATTAGAAGATTGTGAATTTTTAACTGTACCTCCTACTACCTTGTGAATGTGAAATTCCAAAGTGAGATGCAGAAAAAAGATTAACAAAACAAACACTGCTTATGTCATGATTGCATAAAATTGTATTTAATTGTGTGTCAGAGGGCGAAGATAGTAGAATATGCAATTTTCTACAGAATGCAGTCAAAGTATTCCATAGCACTTTACAATTATGTGAAATTCTAATTTGTTTTCTGCCTACAAGCTTGAGCTCCACTTTGTCTACAGCAGCCTTTTCCAAGGCTGAGATAAGAGCTCTTCTGATGTTGTAATCAAAGTTCTGTGCAGGAGTATCTGATCTGTCTGTCCCAGCAAGTACACCAAACCATTAATAGACATTAAAAAAAAATGTTTCCAAATTCCATTTGGATGTGAGCTGGGTGTTATCAGTGCATAGCGTGAAAGGCTTACACAGCCTTCAGGTGTTAATTAGATCTCCTCTGACATTCCCATATCCTGCCTCGCAGAATAGGCTGCAGTACAGATATTGCGTTAGGTGAAGTCGTTTCAGTCACACCAATCTTGCTCAAACGAAGACAGGAGAACATCCCACGAGGAGGTCACAAAATGCGGTGACAAGAGATTCATAGATGAGTTTGCAAGCGCTACTTCTCTAGAGAGCCATGAATTGATTTGCTGACCGTGGTTGTCCTCAGTGGCAATCTCTGTGTTGGTGCATAGTGTGGAAGGCTACAGTTCAGCCTGGCACACTCATTCATCAAGCAGCCTGAGCCATCATACAGGCAGCTCCAGCAGACCTGGGCCCAGGGCTGGGGGATATTATTAGAGATGAACTGAGGTTACTACTGTTGATGACCCAGTTCAGGGTGTCTGAAGCTCTCTAAGCTTTTCTTCTGTTTTACTAACTTTCCTTAAAACTTTTGTAATTTGTGCTCTATAAGGAGGTCAGTGGCCACTGTGGTTAGATGTGCTGCACTGCAGAATATGTGATGATCCTGTAACTGCTTGCTACTGGAAGAAAAGCATGATTTGTGTTTTCTAATCAAAAACCATCCATACTATGATCCGCCCATACATTTACCAAACAGGTACTTTTACATGTTTCCTGATGTATTACATCACAAACAGCTTTGCATCAGAATACAAAATTGGTAAAAACTAATAAGAAGATCGAAACAGAGCAATACCTCACAAAAGCAAAAGAATGAGCACAAATAACCTAAAGGCAAAATATTACTTAGGAGATAGATTTTCCTAAAACAGAGAAACTGTAAGAGCTACAGTATATTTCTTGACAGAATCTATATGTATCCATTTTTTACCAAAGAAAACAGAACTCTACTGTGGTACAAAGGTGTTTGCAGCAGGGCTACAAAAATACCATCAGCTTGCTATGAAAGAAATATCATGGATTAAAATAAAAACCGTGGACTCTCCACTTCTATCCATCCATTCATCTTTAACACCCGCTTTATCCACTTTTGGGGGCTGGTGCCAATCCCAGCGGGCATTATGCAAGAGGCGGTGGACACAACAGGCAGGTTGCCAGTCCATCATGGGCTAACACAGCCGCATATGAGACAAATCACTCACATTCACGCCTGCGGTCCATTTAGAATATCTCGTCTAACAAACATGGATTACTTTGAGTAGTTTGAGGAAACCAGAGCACATGGAGAAAATTCAAGCAGACACTGGGAGAACATTAAAATTCCCCCTACAAATGCTCAAATTGAGGTTCACACAAGAAACCAGTACCAGATTACCAGTGCACTGTCGGCATACCTCATTCCATGGTGCCCAATTTCAATCAGCCACTCAGAGTAATCTTAACATTAACAAGCTAAGAAAAACAGCAAATAAAGAGAGTTAATTATAAGTAGGCACCAACAACACTGTTATGGGTAAAACATATCTTCAAAAGACATAACATAAATCAAAATAAGATGTTATCACATATGATGACTAAGACATACTACTGCCTCTCCCACACAATGAGAAGCAAAAGCCAGGGAGGCAAAGCAAATACATAAATGATGCGCATTTGTTGGTATTTCCAAAATCAGACAAAAATCATAAAGAGTCTGTGTCTGCTCATCTGCTTGTGTGCTGTCCACACGCACAGAGACAGACAGACAGACAGACAGAGAGAGAGCGAGAGAGATAGAGAAAGCGAGCAATGAGCTTTTTAATGCATCTGTGGCAAAATAATGCATTAGAAATGAAAAATGCTGTTCTAAAACTAATGGAATAAGCACTAACCTGAAATTAGCTGGAGTTATACAAAAACAACAGTGTTTCTGGATAATACTATAACTGCTGTCTTTCATGAAATTTACAAAAATGCTATTTTAGACTAATTACATTGAAAAAAAAACAGCTAAAGCTGAAAGCATTTTCTCACATACTTCAGTTCTTTTCCTGATTCATTTTCCATTATAGGAAAATGATATAAAATCTGAAATGTTGTAAGATTGAACTTTATTTATTGTGGGGATCAGGCTTCTCCGTATCACAATCTGGCCTATATGACCTTTAAGAATTTTTCCAGAGACAACAAACTTTTAGTGGGGTCACAGTCCCGAAGCCCCTCCATTTACACCAGGGACTAAACAAAGAACCAGGGAGCTGTTTTACCCCTGATACTGCCCGGGTCAGTCCACATCATTACGAAGTTGGACTGGCACTGCTGAACATTTCTGATGGGTTGAGTCATTTTACAGATTTTTTTTTCTTCCTCATAACTTCCAAAAAACATCTTAATTTAAAGTGTACCGTGGGGTTACTGTAGGTGTTTGTAAAAATGATTCTCAAAATCAGCCACTCAAGACCACTTCAACCAGCATTAACTTTTCTATTCAAGTGAGTTAGAGAAAGTCCAGATAGATATTAAACAGTGTTAGTGAATAGCATCCAAGTGTGTGTTAATACAAAGCCAAAGAGGAAGGATTGTTGTCAATCAGTCTGGGAGGGATAACAAGGTAGGTTCAAAACAATTTAGATTCTATTATTATACAGTAAGATCATGGTTAATTCTTAAAGGCTTGAATAAAGAAACTTGAATTTCCTTTTCTGGATTCTAGAAGATGATTCGACTTCCATCTAGAAGGCTGTCAATTGCATTGGCAAGAATCAAGAAAAGGAAGTCTAGTTGGCTTGATTCAAGCCTTTGAGAACAAGAAGTAAAATTATTCAGAAGTAGAAAACATTCAAGACAGTTGGATGTATTCCCAGAAGCTGAATTCTCTGCAAGCTCATCCAAGGGTCAGACAGTGTAAAACTTAGAGAAATCACACATACCCAGGATGCATCTCAGAAATTTCAGGTCTCAGATAGCTGAATTTAAAAGTCCATGACCATACAGACAGAAAAAGACTAAACAAGTATGACCTATTTGGAAGGGTTGCCAGGAAAGTTTATTCTCTCAAAAGACCAAGGTAGCATACTTTACAAATTGCAAAACAGAATCTGTACAAACCACCTGACGCCTGGTCCTTTAGAAAGACAAGACCAAAGTTGGGATGTTTGGTGATGATGCACAACGTTATGCTTGGACAAAACCAAAGACAGCATATCAGCACAACCACCCCATGAATGTCAGCATGGTGGTGAAAGGGTAAAAATGTGCCTTTTTATTTATTATTCTAGATGTTTGTCTACCTGTCTGTGTGGATGAAATTGACTGAAGTTAATTTTTGAAAATTCCATGATCAGTGATCCTGAGAACACCAGCAAGACGAGAACAGCGAAGTTAAAGGAGCTGTATGTAAGAAGATTAATAAAACGAATCATAAAATGACCCTGATATGTCAAAAGACATTTAAAAATCATGTTCATTTCAAATACTTATGTCACTGACAACAGCACTCAAGCCAGGATATTCCCTTTTAAAAAGAGGACTTGAGGGCTGCAAGTCTTGTTTTTGTTGTCATTTCGTGTTTTGGCCTGAAGCGCCACCCTCCACCTATCTCCCAATCAGGAAGTCAGTAGTGTTTCTACATCCGGGTTGCCAGCTCCGCTCTCATTATCGCAGCAGCCGCTACGAACGTGTTGGATGTGAAAATGGCTAGTTTACCAAAACAAAAAAGACCTCGTTATGAATCCGAGTTACGTCGTGACAAGGTCCGCAATAAAACAAGGATTTGTATAGGAGATGCTTTTGATAGATGGAGACGGCTGAAAGCGGAGAAGAATTTGAAGACAGACGCCACCGTTGCAGATTTTCTCCTGGACAGGTAAGATTCATAGCTAAATGTTTGGCTAACGCTAATTTACTTGGACAAGGTAACAGAACAAGGTAACAAAGAAATTTCAGTATTCACTACGTCGGAGTATTCACTAGTTAAACAAAGTTATGCATGTTCGTGCACAGTAACGCTAGCGCATAACGTTATGGAGCAGGTGGGTCATCGAATTGAAAAGGTAAATAATTATTATTTAGAATATAAAAACGGTGACTGATATTGCTAACACTAGCAATGTAACGTTAGGCTAATAAGCGGAGCTCGTCAGTCATCGTGCCGTGGAAAACATTAGCATGGCCATGGTAATGTGAAACCTCATTGAGACAGTAGCCTAACGTTACCACGGTAAAACGATTTCTTATTCATTCTTTGCATATATTGTGTATTACACGTGCTGCAAATTGACCCATCTGACCATTGCTAACGTTAGTTATTAGTGTCAGTCTTTTCTGATGGAACTGATAAAAAACGTTAGCCATTGATGACGAATGCAGACGTAACTTTCCCCGCATTATCTTTGGTTAGACACTAGTCTGTGGTAAATGTGTTGGTTGTTGCATATTATGGTAAATGTGTAGAGTGTTCCATAATTATGACAAAAACGCTTGTGTCTTCAGCTGTTATGGCCCAAGCACTTCAACCCCAAGTAAAAGACAGTGGAAGAAGCACCACCTGACTGCACCACCATTTCCAGTATTGGACATGCATCGTCTGAAACGCTTTCAAATCGGTCAGTGATCAGTGCCACGTTGTTTTCATTTTCATTTCATATTTGGAAGCATTTTTTGTCTAAAACAACTAAACTATTTATAGAGAAGACCTGCCACCTACAGAGGAAGCATTGGAAGATGAGGAGTGCACCATGGATGCCTCAGAAGTTCTAGAGGAGAGGTATATAAATACTCTCAAGCTTTCGAATTTGTCTAAATATAAGAAATAATTTTGGTGGTGCTGCAAAACAGCTGATTCCTGCCAAGAGTTTCTTGTAAGTTGTTATAGTTTGAAAAATAGTTGTCAATAATGTATGAAACTAACATGCAAGATGTTACCTTGATGTTGGATATTAGCTTATTGATTACCATAAGTACCTATCCAGAGGTGTCATTGTGGTCAATCAGATGACCCACTTACATTACTAACAATCATCATCATTAGCAGTAAATAATGTTCAATTGCCATGCTTTTTGTGTCTGTCCATTATATTTCTGTATTATTTTGTAGGAGCTGTGGCTTGGGCTCCTACACCATGTCACAAATGAACACAGGTGGGTTCTGGGAGTCTGCCAGCATGCAGACTTGGAATCAGGGGGAACTCAAGAGTGGCTTGAGCAAGGCTCCATGGCACACGAGGCCCTGAAGAGTATTGTGTGAAACAAGCGATGGCTCAACAAAGTTCACAAATACCTGAACTTCAGGTAATTTAATGAGTGTGTACACATACTGTACCTAGAAAGTGATTTTCAAAAAAATCAAAAAATGTCTCTATGTCCCACCCCCACAGGTCCACTGCTGATCTGGAGTCCTTCCAAAACCATATTTTAATGTATGCCAGCAAGCGCTCAGCATTTAGCCCTCCTGTCTTTGAGGCCAGGATGCTCCTCGCAGCGATGGATTACAACTACCACAAGGACCGCCCAGAGTTGTGCAAGTCTGATGGAAGCAAGCAGTAAGTGACATGCTCATTTCTACATGTTGGATGTTGGGAACCATTTTACCCTGATTACACCATTGAAACTCTATATAAAACACTGTACTGTAAAACAATCTATTTTCTCTGCTTTTATTTTAGGTACAGGAGGCTGTACAAGAAAAATGCCCAAAGGTATATGCTGTACACTAAGAAGACATCGAAGACCTATGGCTACATCCCAGAACTGCAAACAGAAGATTCTGCAAAAGAGGCTAGCTGGCAAGGGAACGCCCAGGCGGAGGAGTCTTCGGCCCGATGAACCCCAGAAAAGTACGGCCCTCTTCCCCCTGTGCCGGCACCAACCAAGGAGGAACTCCTGCGCACCCAAGTCAGGAGAGGTCTTGGTAGGTAGAATACCAGTTTATTTCTTTTGCATCTGCGGCTACATACCACACACCAAGTTAGATGTAATGCATATTACATTTAATTTTAAAATAATCTAATTTCTGTTTTTATTTTGCTCTCCTCAGTGTCAGCATTCCAGAGTGAAGACCAGTGAAACCCGTTTCCAGAGCCTCTCAGCCCTTGTCATTTCCATTTTCTGCCACAAGCTGCTTTTAAACCATTTCATAAAGTTTCCACAGTACAGAGCAGTTAATTGTTCAATAGTTATTTATACTATTTATACTGTTTATCCCTCGTTTTATTTATTTATTTATTTTTTACTGTTCCTCTATATCGTAAATAGGAAAGCATTGTTATTATAAATAAACTTTTTTATTGAACAAGGAAGAAGGCTCTTTACAAACTTGGAACAAAACAAAACAATTTGTAAAAACAAAGTATATACAACAAGTAACTTCAAGTAAACTGGAGTCGGTAAAGTTTGTTTCAAATTGTGGGTAGAAAGCCAGTGTACTGGCCTTGAGGGTCAGGGTATTTGTCCCTTATTCTCAAATGCAGCAGCTGGGGATAACACGACGGTTACCCTGGCCCAGTGATCCATGCTGCCAAAAGGTGTACTGGCGATAAGCAGCATATCTAAAACTGTCCTATTATCATCACCTGGCTCTGTAACTTCTGCTACCACCAAACACATCATTCCTGTAGTCTCTGTGTATACGCAAATAGCCATCTTCCAAGCAGTAAAGCTCGAAATGAGGCAATTTGCTTATGCAGTGCTCAAGCCCCTGGCCACAGCATTTCCTTTCTGCATCTGTGGCCATCTCCCTGCAGTTCCCACAGGTACACCATGGAAGAGCAGCTGCGGGTGGGAGAGTGGTGCTGTCCAATGGAGGCAGGGCATCAAAAACCAATCCAGGGTTCCGGGAGAAGATCCGGGTTGCTAGTGCTCGTAGCCCCATTTCACTCATGTTTTGAATGAGTTCCTAAGTAAACAAACCACAAAATAGCATTTGGCATTTACATTTGATTAAAACTACATAAGATGCTGACATAGATACAGATGGTGATATTACAAGTCATAATTTTACTGCCCAGCTTTCATCAGCCTCAAGAGAGTGTACCTCAAAAGTGAGGTCTAAATCAGGCTGAAAACAAGTGAGAGCAGTACAAGCAAAGATCATCTGGTACAAGTGCTAGGCTACCTTGACATAAACGTGTGTTCTAAGCATATTCTATCTTTTAGCCTGTGCAATAATTTAGTGTTAGTTTGGAAGTATCAGGCGTAATTCCACGGCAACATCCTCAATACCAAAAGCGCATAATTTGGTCCACATACATAGAACTTTTGGACATGTTTTTGATTTAAATTCTACACGTCATGTAATTTTTCATATAGCCTGATGTATTTTAGGAAAATTACCCTCGACTTTACATGTGGTATTGTCGACGTTACAAAAAGTTACCATCGATATGAGCCTATAGTGTTTCCAACCAAACAATAAATTACTGCATAGCCCAAAATTAGAATTTGCATGGATTTCTCAAATGCGTTCATAAAAAGCTTTACATCGCAACACTAGCCTAATAAAGACATTTTTAACAGGGTAACTAACTGAAAACTTATGCTCCGACTGAAATGTGGTAACATTTACGATTCTATTTGGCTAATCGCCATTAGTAAATTTTGCAGTACATTATTACTTCGCAAAAGATCTTTCATAAAGCAATAAATATAATTAACAGAAAATAAACTTACTGTGTAGGACTCGTCGCTTGCCATGGCAGCCTACGTTCCTGCTGCATTCTGCAGCCTACCTGGCAACCTCTGGTCGGGGAGGAGGGGGAGGGTACACGCCGCTCAACAGTAATTTGAAAGTGACTGCAGTACCAGTTTTGGCCATAATCTTACAAACGGCTCCTTTAACAAAGAGAAGGACTGAGATGTTGCAGTGGTGCACAGTCTTTAACCTGATTGGAATACTCCTGTAGGACCTTTAGACGCCTGTGCATAATCCATGCCTGTAAACATCATTAAGCCAAAATAAGTTTGTGAAGCCTGAAATTCCTGAGGTAGGCTTAGATTTTACACACTGCTTCTGCTTTTTGGTTGACATTTTGTTAAAAAATGACTGACTTTCTAATGAGTTTCTTTCTTTCTTCTGTTTTTTTTTTTAATTACGATCTGAAATGTTAAACATAAAAAAATGAATTGAAAGAACATATGATGTATTTTTGTTCACTTAACTGTATGTGGCCAAGTCTAAATACTCTGTCAACCCAGCTGTCAGTCAGTGTATGTCTCCTTCATCTGTTTGACCCACGAGACAGCAGAGACAGACTTGAGGTCCCAAACTTCCTAAATGATATGGAGATTGCAGCGAATGGGGGCTCAGAGCTTTAGTCTCATTTACATAGGTACAACAGAAAGGGCACCACCATCACTGAAAACAGATTTATCAAGGCCACCTCATGAATAAAAGATTACAGATCTATTATTAAAGTTTATTGCATTTAGTTGGCCTTGATCTTCTGAAGAACTAATGGAAAAAAAGAGCAAGCCTTGATTCCACTGTCCATAAGTTTAGAACAATCAGCCTTTTTAATGTGAAAAAAGTCCACAAACCTTCCACTGTAAGTTCACAACATATTGTTTTGATGGTTTCTGCAAAAACCATTAGGACAAGCATTTCATCTTGTCATTAGGGCATGTTATGATCAGCCAGTCCTTAAGAAATGAGAAGAAAGCAAAAGAAGAAAGTCGTCTATGGTTGGTAAAGAATGAGAAGAACATTTGGCTTCAGGCATTTTTCTCTGAAAGCATGTTTACTACCCTGCAACTCAGTATGTGGTCATTGGAAACACTCTCACAATCTTTTTTCCCCAGTTCCATTGTGCTACCTTCTGTAGTAGGCTTCACAAACACAATTCACAAACCAATAACCAATGTGTGCTCATAAAATTATTAACACATGAAACACCACTGAAGCTGTAAACAATATGTAAACTTGGTTTATAACTGATAAAAGAGGGAAAGATTCCCATTGGAGAATACAGATAGCACACTGCATCAAAACATCCTAATGTTTAGCATAAATTTAAATTCAAATTTTCTTAAACTGTGTCATCTCACACTCACAGGAACTGGCAAATATTACATTAAGTTCTGGGACACTCAAACAAGGAGAAATCTTTTGGAGCTATGGTGCACTAACATCAGCAACTGGGGCAGCATCCACTTCTCTTTCTTTTTGTTGCATGCCACTACTCTTCTATTGCATTTAGCTCTTTGGACACTAGGATGGCCTTATCAAACTTGCCCCTGGGCCAAGATGTCTCAGACTCCAGAATAATCCAGCTTGGATCTGAGTCACCCAGCTGCACCGAGGAACGGTTACGTCAACATTCAGACCACATACACATGCTGATACAGATGACCCTGACTTCCTGTAGGGGAATTTTTACATAATGCATTCCCTTTCCTCTCATCCTGACTTCAACTATCAGAACTGTTCTTTTACCCTAATACAAAATGTAACCCAATTTAAGATCCATCTCTAAAAGCATAGATTAAGTCTCAAAATGCAGTTAATGGGGGCTGAAACTTCAATTTAACAAAAAAAGGAGTAGAAAAATAATTCCAATAATTTACAGAAATATTATAAAATAGAGGACAAATGCACATGTCTATATAAATGTGCCTCTAAATCACTCATTTTATGACCTGATGGCATTGTGACCTGTGTGCCTTAATTAATAAATAACTAAGTGAAAATACAAAACTCGCTCAAATATCCAAACTATACACACACACACGCACACACACACACACAGATATGCACCAAGCTCAGACTGGCTCACTCTTGCCCAATGCTTTGCATGTGCTTGCTTCCAGCTGTTCTGTTTGATTTAAGCAATCATAATAAGAGTTCTAGGAGCCAAGACAGGCATTAAGGTTTTTTGAGAGCTTTGTTTTCCCAAACAGGAATATCTCTGCTGGGCTCAAAAAAAAAAAAAAAGAAAAAAAAAACTGGCTTGACAGGCCAAGAGGAAAACTGCAAGCTGAAATTAGAGAATTATTCCTTCCCAAGCCCAAGTATTTTCAGTTTTTATTTCTTAAATAGACGGTCAAGAAATAAGAAAGAAAAAATAATAATAATCAGAAAACAAAGCCATCAGCAAACACAAGAGCAGCATAGCAAGGGAAAATTAGCCTAGGAGGATTGTGATTAAATAAATAAATAAATATATAAGAAAAAAAAAATCCTGGATGCTCTTTTAGCCACTGTGTTTTGGCACGGTCCACCATGGCTTGGCAAGGTTGAATACAGAGCTGAGTTCAAGACCTCAACCTTTTGCAAGGCCCTTTACTGCCAACACAGCACAGAAAAACTCCATGCAGCACCACGACAAGTCCTCATGTCCTGATGCAGCACCAGAAAATGAGAAAAGATAAGCAAGGTATACAAGGAACATGATAAACCATTTACTGAAAGAGATAAAAGTCAGCACAATAACAGAAACAGTGAGAGATAAAGACTGCAGCTTGTGTGGGATCCATCATGTTAACATCTTGGGTATCTAAATGAGTTGTGTACGGAGGTTAACGTAAGAAAGCATTTTGAAGAGTAAACTGTCAAATTTCTACCATAGCTCTGTTCTACAGGCTCAGTTCTACATAACATACACTACCTCAGTTAAAAAAAAAAAAAAAAGTCTTAACACGTGGATGCCGAAAATGCAAAGTCTCACCAACATTCAGTGTTTTTGCACATAAAAAGAACTTTTTTTTTTAAAGGCAATCCATGTTACCATTTCAGTTCACATTAAGCTGCTAAACCCACAATAAAATTGGGAGATGTTTCTCTGGCAAAGATTTAATACATGGTATCCTTTAAAAGGGTGTAATGGGTGAGCTTCCACACTCCAAGCTTTACTATATTCTAACATAAGTAAGTTAAGTATGGATTTAGCTCAAAGGCACTCAAGAGTAAAAATCTGTGTCACTGTGAAACCAAACAGCATTTAACCCCCACCCCCACCGGCTCCTGCACAACTTGACCCCTTTGAGCAAACCACTTCTTTCAATGACTTGATATAGTATAGAGAACACATCACACTGTGTCTGCCGCACGAGTCTCAAACATATTTACAATCACATTCATGTCAACTGTCAACACAGTTTTTATTAACTCATAAATATTCATCCCCATAGATTTTATCTTTTTTTTTTTTTTTTTTAATAAAATCTTTCAAATCTAAAAGCTGTTTCTCTGTTAAAGGTCTGCAAAACAACAGTGCCTCAAGCAAGGGCTTAAAACCTGGACCTCATTATCCTAATTGCTTCAATGACTGAACCTGCGCAGGTGTGGCTGATCTTCATGTATACCATGTATCCTTCCAAAAGAGAGCTCTACATACTTGCTGCTGTTTGCCATGTGATTAGCGTTGCTTTTTCAAAGACTCTTGATGTGAGTTTTCTTTAATGACAAAATCTATATTTTCGGTGTCCTGTTTTGTGGAACAAAAAAAAAAAAAAAAACAATCTACTGGTCAAAATTCCTTCCTCCTGCTCTCCTGCTCTTCTGCATTTGGGTCCAGAATAGATGACACTATGTTACCACAGTGAATCTGACTTTATTCATTAAAATTACAGAACTCGGCAAATCCAGTCTAATTAAAACTCCTTTGTATTCTCATATTAGTTCTTTGTAAGGTGCGCTTAGGGAGGACCAAAGAATAAAAAATGGAATAAAGCTTATACCGTTAGCAGCTAGCACTATAATGTGTTCCCCACATTGGCATGACCTAAGTTTGGCTCACCACTTCACCTTCATCAGCCTACATTGCTTGCATTAGCCCTGTCAATAAAAATAAGAATGTGGGTTATTTCTTGTTCTCGCTGGTCAAAATATTTCAAATTCATGATTGCTACCTAGCATTAAAACTGGCTAAATTCCATGACATGGATAATTATGGAATGCACGTCAACATCAATCACCTGATTTTGGTAATTTTAAAAAAAGAAAAAAAGGTGGTTTTTTTTAATAGTGAAGAGAATGAAAATAGCATGAAAATGTTGAAAGAATGGGTCAAACTGAAAGAGAGAAACTACTTAAAAGAGTGTTTTTTTTTCCCGAATGTGTATTTTGAGTAGCGATACGAATTATAGCTACTCAAACATAAAAGGGAAAGGTTTTCATTGATGTATCATACATGTTTCTGCGGTGCATGGACTAGAAGATACACCCTTCTAATCCAAAGCAGCACAAGATAATTAGTTGGTCAAGGAATTAATGAAGTGTGTGGGTTGAAACTGCAATTCTGAATGACATCAAGGTGAGGAATAGTTTGATCTCTCACTGTTTGAAGAGAGACCAGCTCTAAAGATGGCATTACAAGACTTCCTGATGCAAGAAAATTACAAAGGCTCTAACTCATTCAGTTCTCACAAATGTGTCATCCAAAGATGTCTATAAAGTAGATGAGGAGACAATTCAATTGAGTGTCAACATATGTTCAATATCTCAAGGCTAGAATGAAACTTGTAATACAAGTTTGACTTCAAGCGACATTACTGCTTTTACACAAGTTGATTTGGGCTAGCTGGATAATATAAAATGATTTTATTTTATTCCTCATCAAAAATGATTAGATTAATAAAACAAACAGCAGTTTCTCCCTGTGAGGATGTTAAATAACAACTGTCTAGACATACCAATCACTAATGTGCTTTCTGAATATTTAGTGCTAACACATTTATTTCAAATAAAATAAAAATGCATTGTAAATACAAATTCCAGTGCAGTGAAAAGAAGCTGTAAAGATATCCTCTGCTTACAAGAAAAGCCACACACCTGCTCATTGAGTCAGAGTCAAGGATCCTTTATGTGCATTATTCTCTTCCCACGCTGCAGGCCTTCCACATAAATATAGCAGACATAAAAATTAATAACAGGTTAACAGTAGGGCTGCCCCAAATGCCAATTTATGGGCTTCTGAGCTTCAACAGAAGATTGCAATAGATATATGAGCCTTTGCTTTCTGCATGTGGGCCAGAGTAGGGCGGGGGTTGGGGGCATGGAGGGTGTGTGCATTCTGTGATGCACATGACACAGGAAAAGTCCACCCATGTTACCAAACAAGCGTGGTTTATGAAAAGTCATTTATATAAAAGCAAAATCTCATTTTTCTGGAAAAAAATGTGATGATGTTATTTGGCTACTCTAGGCTTAGTCTTAAGTGTGTGAAACCTAACTGCAGGATGTACTTCACATGTTTGAGCTAAAAGGGCTTCCATAGACAGCTAGGCAGTGTTGATTTCACTGCGCTTCATTTACAAACTGTATAGTTAGCATAAAGCGGTACAAACAAACAAACAAACTAAATTGAAAACAATGGCCAATGCAAGGGTCAAAACGCATAGTTATTTGTTGGCATGCTTTTCAGGGGCCCATTTAAGAAAACTGGTTATGTTCAGTCTCTGAGCACATTGAACCTGCACTCACAGTGCAAAATCAGAGTTTTTCATTTCACAATGCAAGGTGACTTAACCCCGAGCAAGAGTGATCAGTTAAGCTAGTCTAAGAAACCAAAGTAACTCATACTTGGAGTCTGTTACCATGGTAACATTTCAGACTTGCTCTCACTCACATGATGCACCATCAAGACTGGTACTGACCAATGATGGCAGAGGCCATTGTCACATGGCTGGTGATGTGACGGTGGAAACATACGTCAACGTGAAACAAACAAACTGAAAAATGATACAATGCACCATGGGTGCACGCAACATATGTGAAAAAGTTTCCTTCAGCCAGGTTATTTAACAATAATATGAGACAAGCAGAAACCAGCATTCACTCAGAAAAATTTAGGCCAAATTTTTCAGATTTATGTATTTCAATTGCATATAAAATTTACATCCAAAAAGGCTAAAGAACTTAATGTGATGTATATTTGTCAGTGAAACAATTGAAACAATTAAGAGTGACTTTTATGTTATAATACCAATAAGCAGGGACCACAGGGGGAACCACCGAGCACAAAAGTTCTCTGTTCGCAGATGACGTGATTTTGCTTTTGACAGATCTAAAGAAGTCGATTCCGGCAGTAATGGAAGTGATCCATGAGTTTGGGAGAGTCTCAGGCTACAAAGTACATATAAACTAAATCCTCTGTTCTGTTATTCAATATAAATGAAAGGACTAACCCCATCAGTGAGGTTATGCAATTTAAAGTAGTAGGAAATTATGACTATCTAGGTGTTCAGATTTTCCCAGACCCGCAACAGGTGGTCAAATGTAACTATGAACGCCTAATGAAAACAATGACTGCTTCATTTAACAGTTGGACAACTATGCCTATATCCATTTTAGGAAGAGCTAATGTCCTGAAAACAAGTATACTACCAAAGTTACAATACCTCTTTGAAAGTATCTCCCTACCGTCTCCTCCTGAACTATTTATTTTGCTTAAAAAAATATTTTGGGCTTTGTGTGGAACAATGGAAGGCCTAGACTACACCTCTCCCTACTTTATTTACCATTTGATAGAGGGGGGTTAAAGTGCCCCAACTTTAAATTATAGTACTGGGCCACACAATTAAGGACTATCATCTTCTGTTTTGCAGACAAAGATAGGGTAGACACAGTTCTACATACACTGTTCTACACTGGGTAGAAATAGAGTCCCACAATTTAAAACTTGCTCTTCCTTTATTCATATACTCTGACGTTGCAAAAAAGTTACAGAAACAAACCTCAAATACTATCCTGAAAAACATGATTAAAGTCTGGCATGATGTTAGAAACTACCTCATGGAGCAAAACAGTTTGTCACAATTTAGTCCATTATGGAGCAATCAACAGTTTATTTCAGGAAGGGCAGATGTCACTTTCAAGTTATGGAAGTTGCTAGCATTAAAAAGGATTGGTGATCTTTACCCATCAAATTCTGATATATTTTTGTCCTTTGGGGAGGTACAATCCAAGTTTAGCCTCGATAAAAAGCATTATTTTAAATGTCTTCAATTGAGAAGCTTTGTCAGAGCACATCACGGTAATCTTAACAAGTCTCCCCCCACATCAGTAGAAAAATTAATGATTAGGAACAAATTAGGAAAGGGCATTATTTCAGACTTTTATAAAGTTCTGATCTCTAACTCAACAGATAATTCAAGTAATGGGCTTATGAACTGGAAGGTAGACCTGTCGGAGAACAAGATTGCGAAAGGGCCTGCGCTAAAATCCACACAACGTCCATAAATAGCCACCTTAGAAAACTACAATTTAAATGGTTAATCCGGCTGTATACTATGCCTGTGCATTTAAATAAATATAATAACATCTCAAGTCTTTGCATAAAGTGTAATTCTAAAGGGACTTTAGTACACTGCATGTGGGAATGCAGACAAATTAATATAGTTTGAGAGGAGGTGAGAGATATAATTGAAAGAATTCTCTCAAAACTAATTTTGTTGGATTATTTCCCATTAGCTTTATACCCTGAGAAGCATAACTTTAGTAAAATAGAATCTACTTTTATAGATATAAGCCTGTTATCTGAGAGGAATTGGGGTCATTTTATTAACTTTATTAAGGACTTGTCAGAGGGCTTGTTGGACTCTTGATATGTTGGAACCTGCAGTATGACATGCTGAATAGATTAGTATAATTGTATATAATTTGTTTGATATTGCTCATTTACCCTGTTGTTTTAAGAAGCTGTGTTTTTTTTTTTAATTATTATTATTTTGGTTTATTCCACTTTTTATTTTTGTTCACTATTTCTCTGACTTGAATCAGTTGGAGGCCAAAAAGGGATTATAGATTAAAGATACTGTCATGTATTATCAATAATAATACCAATAAACCCAACATGATTTAAATGCACAATGCCATATTTATGTAGTTATCTTGAAAAAATCTAATTTGCCCCAAATACTTAAGAACCAGTCTATGCATTCAATATATTGAATGAAATTAAGCCTAAATATTTCTGAGTGTAACAATCACAGAAAACGCCTGTCAATTTCTTAGGCTTGGATTTCTTTAATATAAGTATAGCTCAGAAGTCACATCTGCAAACTTGTAGAAAGGGGGATAAAAAATACAACAAAAGGACCACAGCTGTTTAAGATGTCATCCATCTGCATATCCTGTCTTTTACCTGGCTCCAGACTGAGTGCTGCTGTCACTGCTCTGTGGCACAGCTTTGGAGCTCATGATAACAGAGGATGTCATAAGCATCTGTACTGTGTAATAATGAAAAACACCCCATACCGTGAGGGGAAATAAGAGATTTCATAATCCGTCTGAGGCCTTGGTCCTGGTCGCTGGTCCATGGAGAGTCTCATTAAACTTCTCATTAGTGACACACTGAGCTTTTGTAATGACTGAATGCATATATAAATCACCTCAAACCTGAAAGGAGGGACAACAGCAAACCCAGGCGGCATTCTGGTGCTGCCAAGTTATTTGATAAGAGCATTGGTATTTGATAATAGGAACAATATTGTACATCTGTCTGCAAAGCCATTCAAGGAGACTAAAAGTGAGGTCCCTTATACACTCTTAATTCAAAAACGACTGCTTCTATGTAGAAAATATTGCACATATTTTTAACCTCACAGTTTTAAATGGCACGGTTCCTAAGGTTTGGAAGGTCGCTCATGTAACACCATTACATAAAAGGTGGTGGAACAGCCAACTGTAATAATTACAGACATATTTCTAAATTATCATGTTTAGCAAAAAATATTGGAATCTCTTGTCAACACTCAGCTAAAATCATTCCTCTCAACACATGACATTCTCAGTAGGCATCAGTCAGGTTTTAGGGAAAGACACAGCACTATTACTGCTGTGCATCTTGTTTCAAATAACATTATAACAGCTTTAGACAAGAACACTGTGCGGCTGTTTTTATTGATCTTTCCAAAGCATTTGATACAGTGGATCATACATTGCTCTTAAAAAGACCTCATAGTCTAGGATTTGATGATTTAGCTTTTAAATGATTTAAGTTACCTTAGCGACAGGCAGCAGTGTCTTGCTATTGGTAATGTTAAATCTGAATATGTCCAATTAGCAAAAGGTGTGCCACAAGGCTCAATTTTAGGGCCCATTCTGTTTTTGATTGACATCATTGATATTACCTCAGCTGTCACTGGGTGTAATATTCATCTTTATGCAGATGACACCGTTTTGTTTTGTATTGCCAATGATGCACACTCAGCCATAAATTCCCTCCAACACTGCTTTTTTGATCTCCAAGTTGCCCTCAATAATCAGAAACTGGTACTCAATGCAGGCATTTAATGAGGGCTCTTATCAAACGCGGTCTCATGATTGGAATATGCTGTAGGTGCCAGCTGTTTTTACTGAACTTGGAAAATCCAGTTTTTCATATTGTGCACCTGCAACTTGGAATAGCATGCAGAACTATTTAAAGCTTTCATCATTTTTATCCATAGGACAATTTAAATCTTTAACTGTATCACATTTTACTTCTAGTTGTTCCTGTTTTACCTGACTATTGTGTTCTACATTTTAATTAATTTATTCATTATTCATGTTTTTATTTATTTATTTTACATTTTAAATGCAATTTTATTGTGTTTAAATTCTTGTCATCACTTTTATGTAAGTTTCTCTTTGGCTTTTTTTGTGTCTAAGTGCCCTTATTTTTTATTTTGTTGTTTCACTTGGCTGCATTGTAAATGAGGTCTCTACCTCAATGTATTTCCGAGTTTAAATAAAGGTAATAAAAGTCTTCTGTATAAGGTGCATTTACAATACCACTATATGTGAAATATAAATGAAATAATAATAAGAAAAATAATGTTGGTTACCTTGATAGTCTGTTGTTGTCATTGTAATTCAATGTTCCTGTATAAGAATCATGGGACATAAAATCATTTTCTTATACAAAATTCACATGGAAAAGATTAAAGTGAGAAGATAAAGCACCAAACCCATATGGGATGAAGTTCCTGGGTGTATTTTTAAGTTTAAGATTCATACTGCACATGGCTTAATTCAGTTATGACTTGTTCTGGAAATGAACCCTTGTTAAGAGTAAAGAAATTAGAAAATGTTGTTCACATGGTACAGTGCAACACAGACCAAAGTCCTATCAGGTTCATTCTGAAATACTGCTTTAAATGTAGATGTACCCATTGTTGTTTAAAATAGAAAGATAGAAAATGGAAGAAAAAAAACAGAAAATAAAGCCATCAGACTCTGAATTGTAATAAGCACATTAAAAAGGGCTCTCTGTTCATGTGTGCGTGTCTGCATGTGTACGACCTGAATGCCTGCTTGCATCTGCAAATGAAACTTTGTATGAACACTCTGATCAGTGTACCTTGAGGCTGTAGTGAGGCTCATCTATGACTATCAATTTTGCATTCATCCCAGCTGCTAGACACACATGCATCCCCCCCCACACACACACACACACAAACCTCCTCCTCCCTCCATCGCCTTGCCTCACACAAAAGCGAATCAGTTTTCTGTTTGTCTCAGCATTTACCAAGTTGCATGGTTCAAAGGAAGGAGACTCTTTCACCAAACCTCTTCACCACAAGGACACATCTGCGTTTTACAAGTCCAAAAAATGTGGACAAAGTGGACAAGTGGCTGTCTAAGAAAACAAAAAATTTTTCATATTCCTGTTATCAAAGACAAACTGTTCATGAATGCACATAATAGAAAACTGACATCTGCGAATAGATAATGGCTAAAAAAATAAATAAACAACCCAAGGTATTTCATGTGAAGCATTGGCATATAGTGGGTGATATTTGCAATGAACAGAAAGATAAGATCATGGATCTAACTGTAGAGAAAAACAGTAGACCTGATGTCCTTTCAAAATTCATTGCAGTATCCCAAATACCAACGACAGCCGGCTCAACTGCAGTAAAATGTCTATTCAGACCCTTAATATACTTTCCCAGTGCAAATATGGCCAGTGACATGCATTCAGGGGAGGCAGAGCCTCACCTGTCAATCTTGAAGAGAAAAAAAGTTAATTTCAAAATATAATAAATGCTGACATTTGTCAGCTGATATGTATTATAAACCCCTTTTCCGTTTGAACCCAACAATAAAATTCTTTTTTATCCAGTTAAAGGTGGGGTAGGTGTTGTTTAAAAAAACGGTTACAGCAATCCAACTGAAGTGAGATTTTGAAAATATACACTCCCTCCCTCCTCCCAAAGGCTCCGCCTCCTCCTCTTCAGCTCACCCCTCGAAACCACGCCTTCACACGATTCACGACTACATGAACCGCAGGGAGGAAGGGAGGGAGGGGTGGGAGTGCATTGATGTTTGATGGACGTATTAGGCAGCCAATGAAAGTAATGATGATCACTATTTTGATTGGTCAGAGTTTTTCTCTGATTATACCCTCTAGACTGGACCAAAACGTTCCGGTTTTTTTTTGCAAACATTTTATTTCAGTGGGTGCAATGGGAATGTGAAAAGGTTTTCAGGCAATATTGTAAAAAGTGCTGCAAAAAAAGATCACCCACCCCACCTTTAAGAATAGCAGAATTTCCACATGTCCAGTTCAAATACGGGGATGAGATGCTCCATGAGGCAGCACTTTGCTGGGCCGCTCAGTGGATGCTGGAATTCCCTCACAAACTGTGTTGGTATGCGATGCAAATAGTATGTTGCTGACCCCTCTGTATATCACAAATAAAATGTTGTCAAACATTCTGATTATATGCCCTGTCTTTCCATAATCTGGATAATGTATAAAATGTATTATCTGTAACGTGTTTAGGCTCAGAGATTAATCATAAAACCACAGTAAAAATAAGTAACTCAGTGAGACTAACAGTATGCTTGCCTCATGGCAGAGGGCGCTGGTGAGCCCACAAATTGTTGCGCTACCTACACCCTTCTTCTTTCTTGCTTATATTTCCTTTACAGTCCACCTTATCAAAATAGAAGATTACATTTCCAAGATGAGAAAATTTGCAAATCTGGACTTACAATCAAAGCAAGAGGTAATAACTAAAGGAAAAGCAATGCCGGAGCTGAAAGGTTTGCTAAATTAATTTTGATGTCAAATAAAATATGCGTCACATGTTTCTGTAAACAATACTGATATGAGATATAAAACATAACCCATTGTCTGTTGTCAGTCAAATGATGAATAAGATACTATTTTTTATTTGTAAATCTGACTCTGAAAGAGTCAGAACTTCAACAGCTGTCAACATCACCGCACGTCACTGAATATGACATATTGTTGTTCAGACATCTTCAGAATGCATGTTGTATGATGGATTGTATGACGGAATAAGACCCATTTCAGCTTTATAAAAGGGAGAAGACGGAAAGAAACTCAGTATGTGGAACTAAACTTGCTCTTGACCAGGTTTAGTTCACCATGGTAATAGTATGAGTAGCCTTGATTTCCGAAACTGGCTTAAAGGTGGGGTAGGTGTTGTTTTTTTGCAACACTTTTTAAAATATTGCCTGAAAACCTTTTTACATTCCCATTGCACCCACTGAAATAAAATGTTTGCAAGAAAAACTAAACGTTTTGGTCCAGTCTAGAAGGTATAATCAGAGAAAAACTCTGACCAATCAAAATAGTGATCATCACTATATTGATTGGCAGCATAATACGTCCATCAAATATCAATGCACCCCTCCCTCCCTCCCTCCCTCCCTGTGGTTCATGTAGTCATGAATCATGTGAAGGCGTGGTTTCGAGGGGTGAGCTGACGAGGAGGAGGCGGAGCCTTTGGGAGGAGGGAGGGAGTGTATATTTTCAAAATCTCACTTGAGTTGGATTGCTGGAAACGTTTTTCAAACAACACCTACCCCACCTTTAACTAAACCCTGTTGCTCAGGGTTAAGTTATCTCACATTGGGAAACAGAAAACTCAGTTTCCCTGAGTTCAGCTTCAACATGTTCAGAAACTGAATATAACCTGCTTTCTGAAACGGGTCCCTGTTTTATTTGGTCTGTTTCTTTGTGTGTCTGTTCTGTGTCTGGTCAGCTCCTGCGATTATATATTGTCTTTGTTTTTTGGGGGTTTTTTTTGTATTTTTTTTTAGTTGTTGTTTTTTGTTATTTTTCCAAATAAAAAACTGCATCCTAGTGTTAGAACAACTCAATTTATATCTCATCTCAGAGCCAAAATGATCAAAAAGTTCTTTATGTGAAGGCTTGGTGAGTTGCTTTGTGCCTTTCTTGGTAAAGTGGAGTAACCAGCACTGTGTGGTGTCCATGGATGAGTCTATGCCCAGCTTGGTAAGAGATCCTTGGAACAGAGGACTACATCAATGCTGGGAGACAGTGCTGGACCTCCACACTAAATGAAACATACATCAAACTTTATTGTTAATCCTACTGACTATTCAGCAAGAAAATAAGTCCACACCAGTAAGGGTTTATATCGAATGCATGTGTCATCATTACCTTTTCACTTTACTAATGACATTTCTTTCTGATAACCACAGTTTGAGCCACCCAACAGTTGGTGAGGATACTGTATTACTGCAGCTTAAAAGTGAAAAATGGCTGATTTATTTATTTTTTTGTTTTGGTTAATTATAAACACAGCATTCATAATGGCATAATTTGTGTTTTCACCACTCTAATTCTGTTAGTCAATCAAATCAAATACACTCCCTTTCTCAACTCCAAGCTTAGAGGTAACCTGTCTGCAGTAATGAACCCGACTGAGAAGTGAGAATAAAGCCAAAAAAAAGAAAAAGGTGTGCTGTAATAGCAATGGGAATGTAGCAATGACACAAAGACCCCTATTGCTCACACTATGCTCTCATTATCCACTGTGACTCCAGGTCTTCAATATTAGCCAACAATAAGAACTCTCCAGAACCATCTGCTCTGCCAGCATGGGTTATTTTAAGACTTAGTGAGACAGCCATGGAGAAGAAAGAAAGAAGAAAGATACACCGTGCTATTTGTGGAGATAATAAAAAAGCGGACAAGAAGGGAAGGGTCTAAAAACTGCATAACAAATTATACGCTAATATGTAAAACTACCTGAAAGCTGTCAAGTTCAGGTTAAAAGCAAAACTAAGAAAGTTTCATTTCAGCATACCAGGTGGACTCAAAACTCAAGTCTGTCTTAAATCAACTACTAATTAAATAAACATATATTGAATATCAGAGCGACTTCCTCAAAGCACTTCCTGGGACATGTCTAACCCCAAAATGGAATAAAAGATTCACTGACCTTTGAAAACTCACATTCCTTCCTTTCAAGTTAATTTCATGAAATTGTATATAAAATTCCTCTATATTATTTTTTATCATGCAAGTTATATCCATGAAAGGTAATCCACCACATCCTGCATATTGGTAGCATCCAATAGCAGACGGGGGAGGAGGACAACAACAGTTTGGACAAAAAAGTCAGAATAATTCACCAGATACTGAAACATCCTCCAAGGACGTTTCTTAACTGCTGAATATCTTATCAATATAGTCACGCATCTGTGAAATGTATTTTACACTTACTGATTCATTACCATTTTGTTTTATTTACCAAATGTTTATCCAAACACATTGGCCATCTTCTTGCACAGGAGAGCCTTACCTTCTGTCTGATCTCCTCCTCCATTTTGACTGGGGAGCCCAGTTCAGCTACCTGCTTTACTCCCTCGCTGGCTAAACCCCCGTATTCCCACAGCACATAATTCTTAGAGTGGGAGGCACCGATGATGGCTGACCAGTGATTGGCACGACCTGTAAAGTCGGACAGTAAAACATCTCATTAGGTGCACATCTCAGCATTTTTCCTAGCATTATCTCTGCATCATTCTATTACAAATCATGTTTTTGACAATCTAGAGCCACCGCTCCTGGAGATGCTGGTTATGGCACATTGGTTTGTGGATTGACAGAATAAGCATTTCTTCAAATGCAAAACATGTATTGCCAAACAGTGATTTTCTTCCGTCTAAAAATGATTCTGAAATGCTGCAAATCGCCTACAGTTTATTAGTTAAAAGTCGTGCTCTCTCACAGTCCTTTGATCCTCTATTTGTCTTGCCCAAAACAAAATGTGTGCCCAAGGATGCATATCTGCAGGGATTGGGGTGATACATGCCACAGAGACGGTTGAAGATCTTGCTCTTTTACATCTTCTTCTCTGGGGCTGAACAGGGTATGAGATACTTTTGCTTATAAAGGGATTTATAGACACTCTTTTGATGTTTATTTGTAATTTTTGGCTGAATTCTTAAAGTCACCTCTGGGCCTGCAATGCCCTGAAATCCTTAGTATCCCGTGGTCCTAGATTCTTTCATCATGTTCCCTGTTAACATATAATCCCTCTGCCTAATATTTTAGGTGCTTGAAATGGAATTTCATCTAACTGCATCAAGTATAACAGGAATTTTACAACTCCGATCAGCTTGTAAACGTGATTTGATGTGAGATGAAGTACTATGTCCACTCAAAGAAATGAACAAGAAAGGTTGTGCACTTTACATAATGTATTTATATTTTATTTATTCATAATAATTGTCATTGCTGACTTGAAATTTACTTTTTTTCTATTAAGGCACATGTAATTATTATCAACTTACATATTTAAATTTTGTTGAACCTGTTGACAAGAAAAACTTAATCAAAGTCAAGGTTTCATTTTTTTTTTTTAAATGTGTACCATCCCAAATCAGAATTTTCATAGTAGAGAAAAGAAAAAAAAAAGTACATTTTCTTTGAGTCTTATTTAATACAAACCCGTGATATTTTATGTTTTGTCCCATTAGTTTAATTTCAATTCCAAGTTTTCACTTCAAAATCCCCTGCACATCCTCAGGTCAGGACTACAGGGAACCAGGTCCAGCCCTCTTTTGCCTCAGGCATGCCTATTATATACACTCACCAGCCACTTTATTACGTACACCTGTCCAACTGCTCGTTAGCGCAATTTTCTAATCAGCCAATCACATGGTAGCAACTCAATGCATTTAGGCATGTAAACATGGTCAAGATGTTCTGCTGCAGTTCAAACCAGCATCAGAATGATGAAGAAAGGTGATTTAAGTCACTTAATGTGGCATGGTTGTTGGTGCCAGACGGGCTGGTCTGCGTATTTTAGAAACTGCTGATCTACTGGGATTTTCACAACCATCTCCAGGGTTTACAAAAAATGGTCAGAAAAAGAGAAAAGATGCAGTGAGTGGCAGTTCTGTGGGGTAGATGCCTTGTTGATGCCAGAGGTCAGAGGAGAATGACCAGACTGGTTCGAGCTGATAGAAAGGCAACTGTAACTCAAATAACCACTCATTACTACCGAGGTATGCAGAAGAGCATCTCTGAATGCACAACACGTCGAACCTTGAGGCAGACGGGCTACAGCAGCAGAAGACCACACCGGGTGTCACTCCTGTCAGCTAAGAACAGGAAACTGAGGCTACAATTCACACAGGCTCACCAAAATTGGACATAGAAGATTAGAAAAATGTTGCCTGGTCTGATGAGTCTCAATTTCTGCTGCAACATTCGGATGGTAGGGTCAAAATTTGGCGCCAACAACATGAAAACATGGATCCATCCTGCCTTGTATCAACGGTTCAGACTGGTGGTGGTGGTGTAATGGTGTGGGGGATATTTTCCTGGCACACTTTGGGCCCATTAGTACCAACTGAGCATCATGTCAACACCACAGTCATCCTGAGTATTGTTGCTGACCATGTCCATCACTTTATGACCACAGTGTACCCATCTTCTGATGGCTATTTCCTGCGGGATAATGCGCCATGTCATAAAGCGTGAATCATCTCAGATTGGCCAAACAAGTAAAGAAGTTAAGAACTATAGCCAACGTGTTGCGGCCTGTGGGCCTCAATCAGCCCCGATCTTGCTGCAATGCTGCACAAACTGATGAAGATGATGGAGGACTCTTCATACCCTCTCCATGACACAGTGATCAAACAACAGAGTGTGTTCAGTGAGAGGCTTCTTCAGGTCCGTTGCAAGACAGAAAGATACAGAAGATCATTCCTGCCAGCAGCCATCAGCCTCTACAACAAGACATCCTACTATTATTAATTCAATATTATTATTGCTGACATTTATTTATTGTTGAAAAAAAAAAACTTACTACAATGTTGAATTTCCCTTCTGGGATTAATAAAGTATTTTTCATTTCATCGTCATGCTGGGATAAATGCTTTTTAACCTCTGCCCTACTCTGAGTGGCCTCAGTTTCTAAAAGAAACTAGTATTTGGATCCCTACACTGATGAGCAGCAGACGTAAGGAAAGAAGACCAACGATACTCAGGCAGCACTCCAAGCTTGTATTTTTATTTAATTCATATCAGATTGATTTCTTGAACATGACAATGAGTTCACTGTACTCAAATGGCCAATAGAGGATCTTTGGGATGTGGTGGAATTGAAGATTCACATCATAGATGTCCAGCTGACAAATCTGCAGCAAATAGCGTGATACTATCATGTGAATATGGACCAAACTCTCTGAGGAATGTTTCCAGTAACTTGTTGAATCTATGCCATGAAGGATTAAGGCAGTTCTGAAGGCAAAAAGGGGGAACCTCGTACTAGCAAGGTGGACCTGATAAAGTGGCCTGTGTGTGTGTATGTATGTATGTATATGAATATGTATAATATGTGTTTTCTTTTTTTTTTTTTTGGGGGGGGGGGGGGCATTTTCCATTTCCATTCTACTGCTCCATTTTTTTTTTCCTCGCTTGGTGTTGTACAATGGGCTTCAGACCTAGTACTCATCATCTGTGCCACACACACTGCGATCCTTAACAAAAAGCTTTTTAGGTGCATCAGAAATGCCGATCCTGTGACGCACTGGATCAAGAACTAAAGCGGTCACGGCCCTTAACACTGTAATGTTATAAATAGGTCTATTGCAATGCAACAGCCACAAACACTGCATGTAACAACAACTTTGCAAACGACTCTCTCTCCATAGCTGAAATTCATCTTTTTTGGATGCCAGACTTTCCAGTACAACATGAGCTGCCTACCTAAGCCGCAGAGCAATAATGAAATGAATAAAAGTTGGATTCATTTTGTGAAGAGCAAAGATGAAAGGGGCACTGCAAATGTTGGAGAACCAGAATACACTCAGTAAACTGATGATCTCCCAGTACAGTGGTAGGGAGCTAGAAGTGCACATTTTTATTGGATCAACCCAGAATGAGAAAAAAGTTGGGATGGGATGGAAATGCAATAAATAAATAAAGATTCTTCATGATTTATTTTGACTTTTAGTTCTCTGCAGATGGTATGAAACCAAGCTTTTTTGTCAACTGTTGTTAGAAAACATTTCTTTTTGTACTTTAAACCAGCAGCACAGTCCAAAAGAAGTGGGGACATTAATGTTGCCATTCCCTCTCACAATACTTTAAAGGTATTTTGGCAATAAAGATAGCGAGAGATGAAGCATTACAGGTATTATTTTGTCACACTTTTTTCTGCAAACACATCTCAAGGTATGCAACAGCATGAAGTCCTTCTCAGATTCTCTGTTGGGAACAGGTCAGGATTGCAGCCAGGCCATTTCAGTGACAATTCTCTTTTCTTCCTCAGCCATGCCTTTGTAATATGTGCAGAATGTGCTTCTTGCATTGTCTTGTTGAAAAATGCATGGATGTCCCTGGAAAGGATGTCATCTCGAAAGGAGCATTTGTTGCTCTAAAATGTCAATGCTATTTTTCTACATTAATGCAAATGACCTTTTGCCAAGGGCACTGATACGGCCTCATACTATCACAAACTCTGGCTTTTTTTCCCTTGCTGAGGACAGCAAGTCTTTAGTCTGAAGCACAAGGCACCCAATTCTTCAAAAAAGAAAAATCTGGAACACAGATTTTTGAAGTCTCAGAGTTGACACCACCTCTGAACAGGTAAATATAAGGCTTCTTTTTCCCTTTGTAGAGTTTTATGACATTTTTTGATGTGATTTATTATGAATGAAGGGTGTTGATGCAGTAAAATCACTAGTCCATCTTAGCTGTGTGCCCTTACACTTTCTGCACTCAAATACGTTTTAATCAGTTTTCTCATGTGCTTGTTTACAGTAGAGAAGTACAGATCTTTGTGCCTCAAAGACTCTCTTTCATGGATACTGTTTTTCTCCGTCCTATCTGTTAGGGTTATGTTATTTGGAAATAGCATAAGTTCCTTCTGCTGTATTATAGTTTATTTTGTTTCTCTTTTATTTTCTAACCATCTTTCTTCTGCTTCTTGGTTTTACTTGCTATACTTACCTACATTCCTTTTTATAATCATTAGTTTTGGGTATCATTTCTATCAGTCTGCATCTGGCTCCTCCACTCAACACACATTCCTGACAAGCCAATAACAGAAGCCTGTAGCAATGAGACTCATGTTTTTGAATGTGTTACAGTCTGAAAGGTTGGCCTTGTAGCAAGGACCAGGGTAAAATATAATTTATTTTTTCCCTCATTTTAAACTAAAGACTTTTCCCTTTTCATCTTAACAAGATAATCAAACACCTTTCATATATATATTATACGTTGATGCACACATTTATAAAATTATGGGTATTTGTATCATAAATGTTTAAGCCTGCCACACAGAGTAATAAAGGGGCTTTAATGGTTTGTTTTTGGTATTTCTTTTTTCGATGACAGCAGCACAATGACCTGCCTAAGCGGTAGAGTAACCACTCAACATTTTTCTGGCCCTGAAATTCGTGTTTCTCAAAGTGTATTAGTGATTTCTTGTGCAAGAACTATGAGGTTCATTATTTTCATTTTGATAGAATTAGGATTTCTACCTTTCATTGAGAACAAATGTTTCAAAATGATGTCCCTGGTGGGTAAAAATGTTAGCTCTACACAACCCTTTCCTTACATATTACCATGCTTTCTTTTTTTTGCATTAAAAAAAACTAGTTTGTCATTCAGGACATCCTACTAGTATTCCTACAGTTCATTCAAAGACGATGAATAAGATTTGAATAAGCTGTTTTGATTTAAGCCTTTATTCCAAGTATGTCTTTATCATACTTTTCCCCTAAAGTTTTGTCCTAAAATCTATGTTATATAGATTAATGAAATAATTAGCATCCGTCCCTTATTTTACTTACCTTTTTTTTAGTCACCCTCTCAACAGAAGTCAAATGTGACTTAATTTCATATTTAAATGAATTACTTAAACTACAGTATGTACTAGATACTGTATGTGACATTTTACGGGTTTATTTGATACATCTAAAATGAATTCAATCAATCAATGCTTAATTAATCATTGTCGTCACCATGAAATTCAATTTTCCAGTACATCATCCAAGAAAAACATACAGAAACAAATAGACATGAGCCGACGGTGTCTGGGGGCTGCTGCCACATAGCGGCGCACCTTCTTCTCAGGAAAATTAGATCACATGTGGAGAGGGGGGAGAGGGTAAAAAAAAGTATCTCTCTCAACGTGTCCTTTGCAGGGCACGTTGTGAGATTAGAAAAAAAACCTCAACACAAAAAATAAGCATAGACAAACTTAAAACTAGGGGTGCACGATAAATATTGGGCCGATAACAGGAAATTATGACGTCATCCCGATAGATCCGATATCACGACGAATAGCCCCGATAACATATATTTCTGTCAACACAGCAGTGCCTCGCTCCCTCTGAGCCTTAAATGACCGGGAGTGAATGTTATGTTCAAGTCACATCATCATAATCATAAAAACGATTACTCAATAAGGAAAATCAAGAATACCCCCTCATGCCAGAAAACAACTCGTTAACTCTGTCATAATTTTGGTAGTTGCTGACTTGAATTGATATTTGCAGTATTTTACCCACATGTTACACATAAAAAAAGAAAAAAATAGAGAAGGCTGAAAGAACCACTAGCAAACGAGGAAACGTCGGAATTTACATTACACCTTGAATGCAGCATGCATTGTGCTGATCACTTTAAAAAGTTTAAAAAAGTTAAAGTTTCAGAAGAAGATAGTTTGGTGTTTATTTGTGATGAATCCTCCGAGCGAATTTTACGAGGAGGGAAGCACAAGCATAAGCTTTAATACGTAAAACCCAATCGGCCACCTACAACATAACAATCGCTTCCATGGAGTTTTGAAATCGCGCTAACGGAAGCTAATGCTAACGTGCGCAATCCAGCAGGAGTCTCTCCTCCCCTCCCTCTCCTCTCCTGTCCCTCATTCCTCTCATCTAAAGCTTCCATGAGATTAAAACATAAAAACTACTGAACCTCATTTACTTTAATTAAAAGTATTAATTTAAATGGAACCACAAGCCAAAATCCTTTAAATATTTATCTTTTTCAGATTGTAATTTTGATGCATGTATTTTCATCAGTTCAAGGAGCCTTTTTTTTATATCAGTCAGTAATGAACCTTATTTAAGTTAATGTGAGATATCAAATAGGTTTGTTTGATAGCTTTAAGAAAATGTTTTTAGAGGCTTGCCAATAGTTTTTCATTGGAAAAAATAAATATATGTTCATTTAAAAAGTCAAAACTATTTTTGATTTTGTTCATAGAATTGATGTAATGATCTTAGGTATATGTGTGTGTTATCGGTTATCAGTAATCGGTATCGGCCGTTAGGAGCTGAAACTTATCGGTTATCGGTATCGGTTTTAAAAAACAGTTATCGTGCATCCCTACTTAAAACTAAGACATGAGAGGTGGGTGGGAGGTGGGGGGAGGGGGGCGTCCAGCCAAACAGTCTGTGTGCGCGCTGCCAGATCCTGGCGCGCAGTGCATTAGTCCGCCTAGTGTGGGGGGTGGAAACAGCTGGAGCCAGCGGAGTATGTTGAGCGCGGGGGCGGGAAGTGTGTGTGTGCATGTGTACGTGTGTGCATAAGCCAGTGCCTCCTGTCCCAGTTCAGTCTGGAGCATTTAACAATAGGTGTTGTTTGGAAAGGAGGAGGGTTGGGGGAAGAGCGTCCAACATATCAGGAGAGTTTAGAAGGAAACTGGCCTGAAAAGGCCTTGAAAAGGCCAGCTTTGTTTCAGGGGAGCCAGATTCAGATAGGAGAAGATTGTTTGTTTGGGTCAGGCTGACTGAGATTCCGTCTGCCTTGAGTCCTTGCTGGTTTCATCTCGGTCGGAATAAATCCAAATGGCCGAATTACAGGTCAATTCTCCCTGAGCAGCGCTTTCAACTTCTCCACGTTCTAATCCAGTTCGCCAATGAGTTCAAAAATCGTCACTAGCCTGTAATTCACACTCGGAATCGCATCCAGTTTCCGATTCAGCTCACCAAGATTAGCAGTCTGAGTGTTCACAGCGCGGCTCACACACACAGGCATGCAGGTTGACGGTGTCCAGGGTAGCAGCTGCCGTGTCATAAATTTTCTGATACAGCAGGTATCCGCCAACTCCGAACAGCAGAAATCCTGTGATCAAGACTGATTTGAAATTTGTAGAGTCAGACCTGAACATGAGCAGATTTGGCAATGCAGGCCATTAGGTTTACAGTTTGGGTATCCAGATTTTTGTTTCTTTGCTTTTTTTTTTCACTTTTGCAAACAGCCTTTTGCATCACTCTTTTGCATCAGGTAAACGTTACCTGCAGTAATGTCGCAGTTCATTTTAGCTGCTGAAGGATGCCGGAGACCTCATTTGTGTGCCCTGTCTGGTACGCTTCAGCTGAGTGACAAGTTGGCAATTAAACCAGAATCCCCAGGGGGTCTTAAGGTCTTAAAATGCCAAAAGATTCAAATATATCAATTTTAGGTCTTAAACACCTAGATTTTCAAACTTTATATTAAATGCTGTTTTGTCAGGTCTAAAATTTCTACTTTTGTTTATTTTGTTGCTTCTTCCATCAACAGTTAATTTTTCATACCAAACTCGGCAGCAGTACAATGTTGATTAGTTATAGTTCTTTACTGCAGGGATCGAGGTGTTTGTTACAAAACTACAAAGCTCATGACAATTACAGGCAGGAAACAGCCCTATTGTTTATCTTCTACTTCTACCGACTGCACAATTTCATACTCAGCTAGGTTACTTGTGGTCTGTGTAGAAAAAAAGAAAGAAAAGCATAGTAAACTATGTATTCAACAAAGCTTAGCTTGAAAACAGCGATTTCAGCAGCTAGTTCATACCCGTTGCTAACAATTACCCCGGCACTCGCTGTATATTTTGCAAGACGACACTGCAGTTAGAAACATTCGATGCAACAGTGCTGGAGTCTTCCACCGGGGCAGACTCAAATCATCACTCAATTTTAATCTGTGCCATCATCAGTACCGTTGTCCCAACAGACTCCAGCACAACTTAACAGCAGCTCGGACGAGCAACATTCATGGTGTGTTTAGGTCAGTCGCTACGTCAAAGCCGGTTGCCTCTGGATATTGCACACAGTGAGAAAGCATCATTCATACACTAGCAACAATAAAATTGGTGAATTGTTCCAGGCAGTGAAACCGGCAATTTTCCTAGATTCCACAACTGCAACACCATTTACTTGTAGGTGGGACAAGACCACATACATCATGAGAACTGGGTTAGTGTAATTCATTAGAAACGGCCTAGATCCGTGCAGTCATTCATCTTGATGTTTGATGACAGTTAGAAGAAATAAAAGGAAGCAGCTTGACCACAACATTAGATTTAGGAATGCTGATTGAGTCCGTTTCGTGCCACACATGTGGCCTACTGTCTTGAGAAAGTTGAACCAGGAATAACATAAGCCAAAATTATATATATAATTCACTTTACATGTATAAGCTGCATTGTGAAAGCAGAAACAACCGTCAGATATATTGGAGAAATATACTTGTAGTCAAACATGCAGAGACATGCAGACATTTGACCAAGAGAAGTGCAAAGTTTTGTTTGTGTGTGGTATGTTTGTCATTAATTTAATGATGCATTTATCCAACTGTTTTTATTTGTCTTTTTTTTTCTACAGAGTGTGTGGAACCAGTTGTCTTTCAGCAGGCTGGACCTCATGTCAACTCCGGGTTTTTTTTTTGAGCTCTCAGAATTACGGGGTGCACAGCTGGTGTCTGTAGGGAGTTGTGGGCTACACACATCACGTAATGTCATCAAGACTGGGCTTTTCCGTGTGGGAGGTTTACAAGCGCACGCTCTTACTAAATGTTCCGGCAAGGAGGGAAGATGAGATAATAGTCACATAATGAACATTGTTCCCTCTGCTAATTCTAAGCATATATTTTATTTCTTAATCTTGCTGATGCTTTTATCTAAAGTGAGTTATTCAAAGTATTTGTAACATTGTTACATTTTTCAGAAATTTCAGGGACAGTCCCCCCCAGAGCAATTCCAGGTTAATTGCTTATTAAGGGCAGCAGCTGGGAATTAATCTTCCCCCACTACTTGCATGCCAGCCTAACGTCTGAGCCACTTTGATACATTAAATGATAAGACCTCAGAGACTGAATGAAAGTCTTTAACTTTTGTTATTGTTTATTGATTAGAATTATGATGTCACCACATGAAATATGTGGATGCAAAGTAGTTATATTTTATTTCTCCAGTTGTCTTCTTGCAGTCTTTTGAGACACTTTGTGAAGAGCAAGGTCCTGCAGGACATCACTGCTCGACAACTCACTGAACTGGACATAAGTGACAGGAGGAACTTGCTCCTCCCACCAAAGACTGACATCATCTTAGGTGCTAGAAGAAGCAGAAGAAGTGGCAGGAGAAGCAGAGGGCAAGTCTGGCTCTAAGATGGCCCAACTCATTTTCAAGTCAAACTCTCTTAGGAAGGCATACAAAGAAAAGATTTCTGAACTGAAATTGAGATTGTTTCCAAGGGGAAGGAACACAATACACACTAATAAAATCTGTTCCTTTTGTGAATGCATGAAAACAATACATGCAATCATAAAATGATGTACTGGTGTGATTCTTTTTATTTTCGGTAATGTATGGAGGCCTTCAATTTCAATCATAAAGGTCTTGAAAAGGTCTTAAATGTAACTTACTGAAACCTGGCAGATACCCTGATAAGGTATCTGAAACTCATGAAACTCATACCACCACATTTTCTACAAGAAAAAAAGATTTTCTGGTGCACTTCTGTTGCACAATCATCAGCGAAACATCACTTACTGCAACTGAAACCCAAATGTGTTTGTTTTAAACACATCCATGCATAGAAATTTCACCTTCACTTTTATGGTTTTCATTTCAACTTATGTCTTACCCAGAAAAATTACATCAATGTAAAACATGCCGATTGCAATGTCAAGATGTTATCACAGAAGGTTTATGTAGTTTATGTGGGTTTACTCTAAAGAAAACAAGCAATAAATGTATTCATGAAATCATTCAAACCCATTGTATATTTAGTGCTGGGTTAGATGGTGTAAGAAAATGAGGATAAATAAACACACTTGACAGCCTTGCCAAAGGGCAAACTCTGTTTGTGCTAATCCATCAAAAATCTTTGCTGACAGCCAGGCCACTCTCTGTCTCAATATCCTCTCTGTGTCCATATGTGCTTCCATTGCTTCGGGCTGAAAGGCCATGCATTGTTGTAGAAATTAAAATGGGACAATAGGGAGAAAGAAAATAGAGTTGTCAAGGTTATCGTGTCAGCAGTTAAAAACAGTCTCGGCCCGTTTTACAACAAATTCAGTCTCAGAATATGTGTCACAACATTGACACAGTGACTCCTGTTGAAGGGCATGTGTTTAAAAATAGAGGGTATTGTGGCGTAATTGCAGATCTCTGTGGGAAAAAAATGCCTTAGTACTTCTTGCAACAAAAAGTCCATCAGGTCAAGAAAACAAAGTTAAAAAAAAGGACAAAACCACCATAAGTACTTTGCATGGTAGTCACTGAATATCATTCTCCAGTGCAAAATGCATGCCGTTATAACAAGTTACCTAGGAAATGTCATTGTCCAAGGAGAAATCAATCTCGAACACCCTAAGAGTCAGGATAAAACAGAAGCCACACAGCTTGCCCTCTACTTTGCTAGGTTGATCTATCTGCAAAGTGTGTGCATGTGTTTGTTTATGTGTGTGTTAGAATGACACATACCAGTTATTCCCTCCATAAGACAGTGAATTAGGGCTTCTTTCGATCTCAGGGTTTATCTTATTCCACCCTAATCAGCATATTGATCTGACTAGCGAGAAGCTGATTTAGACAAGAAAGGCATTGTAATCCGTAAGTCTATTCACATCCTGATAGTGTGGCTCAAGGTTATATGCTCATCGCACCCAACTATTCTGCAATAGCTCACCACCCACGTCTCCAGAAGAGACATGTAAAGCAGCTCAGCCACTGAGGTCAACCCTTAAAACTTTTTGTTTTGTTTTGTTTTTCACTTTACAAAGAGGCTACATCATTTCTTAATAACCATAACAGTTTGTTGTATTCCTGGAAGTTGCTTATAAAGAAGTAAATTGTTCTTGAGTATTCATGGCAGCAAGACCATGTACTATCTGTTACTTCAAGTGAAAATACAATGCAACCCCCATGTTCCACATAGTATTCCATGGCATTACTTGTTTGAATAGGTTTAGATCTTTTTGTGCAAGTTAACTGAAAGTAAAAGAGAAACTTTCAAGCATCTTTTGTGTGACATGGCTGAGAGGACATGACTTGCGGTGCAGTTGTGCTTACGGGGATAGTCTTTGGGGTGAATCTTCTCTGACCAGTTCCCATGGAAGGTGACTCTGTACTTCGCCGTACCACAGGCACAACAGTCGAGCAGAGGTTTATCTGTTGTGTCTCCATACAACGATTCTGTGCAGAAATGAGCAAAGAGGAGGGGAAATGTAAAAGAGCCAGGGAGAAAAATACAGAGGACCATGAGACAGACAGAGACATTGCTCATTAGTATAAAGAGATGACAGTGATGCCTATCATATAAATGAGTGGCTGAGAAAGTGGAGAGCCAAAGGGAGGAGAGGAGGAAGGGCATGAGGAAAAGGGAAGATGTGCAGAAAAGTTCTTTTTGATGTATAACTCCATGTGGCATCAAATGCCATGCAGACCTAGGGGTTCACATTCATTTATAATCTTTCACGTGCCAGGCCGTAAGAGAGTGTCTCTGCATTAAAATCAAGAATGAAGGACAAGAGAGTAAATCAAGAGGCAGAAAAAGACACAAGTGGAAGGGAAAATGGAGGACTTGCAGACAATTTGAATTTGCCAATAAACAGAGCGTACCTTTCTCACACATTTTCTTGGTGAGTGGGCCTTCATCCTGGAAAAAAATGATCTTCTTCTGTACAATGCTTGCCCTATGCAGACCAAGAAAAGAAGAAGGAGGCAGTGAGCAGGACCGGTTGTGGGAGCAACACAAACAGCAAAAGTGAGATTAAGAAGAGGAAAGAGTGACAATTACCGGGAAAAACATAAGAAAAGAATCTTGACTTCATATTACTGAACTGCAAAGATTTACACTTCATGAATTACAAAGGGGAAATTATATTGCTGTTGTATATATTGACCAAAGTCAATAATAAAAAATAAACATAGGTCCAAATATTCATTTAAAGAGTTCATGTCTTGGTTCTTCAGGAGACAAGAATCACCTCCTGAGCTGGTCGTTATAGCAGCAGAACTTAAATCCTTGACACTCCACTGTTTTATAACTGTTGTTGTGAGCATGGCCGGTACAAACAGGTCCAGAGGCTCCAGAGTCGTCTCCAGCACAGAGCCAGGCATTTTTTTTTTCTTTTCTTAATCAGATTGTTCGGTCTACTGAGTCACTAGCCCTGATGTCCTAACAGATGACTGAGGACCACCATGTATAACAGTTGTGTGCAAAGACAACTGTTACCTGGGGGAAAACATAATGATTGATATAATCATAGTTGGCTCAAGAGCCACTTTACAAAATGGCCGTTCTTTGTAAATCTCTGTCTCCATTGTGACCATCTCCATCCAAGGCAGCGTGAGCTAATACACAGAATACACCAAAGAGGACATATTACATATTACATTTTTTTGTATTCCACTGACGAGCATCATTCTTGAGTTTATTTAGTTTCTGTGTTTTTATATGAAAATTGCTAAGTAGGGTGTGTCTATCTTTTGATGGTTTGATGGTTTGATGGTTAGAGATGAGTATGGAAATCAGGCTTCTGCGCATGCATGCAGTTTCACAATGAGTTTAATTTACACAGAGAACTATGCATATACATATTTTTGCATCTAGAAAAAATGGCACATATATACATTTAAACTATAACCATTAAACCATTAGTCTTCCAGCTCCTCCACTGACACAGCTCCTCCTTTACTCTTGCTGCTCCCTCTGCAGTCTCTCTCTGCCCATGTACTGTATAGTAAGCATGAAAGTTGAACAAAGAGACATTGCAGCCCAAGAAACCATGTCTCTGTGAAACAAATGATACCAATACTCCATCCCAAATATTCAAGCTCATCCATTTAATTTACCAAGAATCTCACATTCCCTGTGACAATCAACAGAGAAATATTATTTAAATTTCTGCATTTTGGTCTCATTCTGGGCAGTAACCGTGCTTCAGTAAGCTCAGTCAGCTGCTCCTGCATATAAATAATTCTCCTACTGCCATGGCTACTCATTGCAACAGATGGTAAAAAAGTGCTATAAGTACCAGAAGAAATCTATCAGGAATCACATAATTCAAACCAGAGTAGAAACATGTTTTTCAATATAACAAGTTATTACGACAAACATTTTATCAGGGTTTATTTCATATGGAGGCTTTAAGCGTCTTATACAGACCAGCCAGGCCGGTCAGTCAAATAATGATTAACTGACAGGCCAGCAGTAACACTACCCCATGAGAGGCCTGGCAGAAGAGAGGTTTTCTAGATTGAGCCGTCTCAAAAGCTTGTTCCACTTGGTGGTGGGGAACAAAGGTCTTGGAGGGCTCTTGACATGTAAATCAGTCACAAAAAAAAGGAATCTCAGAGGCCAGCAGACTTGGGAAAGCAAAAACAAAAAAACAAGCCTCCAGAGACCTAACTTCCTCACAAACACCAGCCTTTTACACCATCACTGGCTTCAGGAAGGTTTCCATGGGGATAAACCCTAACAATGAGGAGCAGGATGGAGAGACTTCAGTAACATCTGAGCCAGGTGGGTCCCGTCCAGCTAACAGTTTGTTTACTATTTATTCTGATGTATCAGACAAAGTTAAACCGTGCTGCTGTTTCAGGAGGAAAATAATAATAATATATATATATATATATAGATAGATATATATATATATATATATATATATATATATATATATATATATATATATATATATATATATATATATATTATATATATATATATATATACATGTATATATATATATATATATATACATATATGATCAACATTATATTTGCAAAGCGTTGGACAGCAGTGGGTGTGATTAAGTCAGATAGATAAATAGACATAACCTTATAACTGGTAGGGTTTAAATGGTAAGGTTTATCGCCAGAATGGGATCACATGATATGGATAAAGGATGCAAGGTAGGCGGTACCATCAGTACCATCAGCCCACCAGCACATTTCTAATTGCTCATACTTTAATTTAATCTCACCCCAATTTCAAATATCTAACTGAGAGGGAGGCGCACACCCTGCCTGACTGCTTGCCCACTTTTTTGGGCTGGCCAGACAATCAGACAAAGTAATGCTTATTTAACATCCAATTTAAATTCTATCTTACTTTGCTGGATCCACACCACCGGTGATCCCAATCATCCCCAAAGAGCACTGATTTCAATATGTGTGAGTGTGTGCGTGTGGGTATGTGTGTGTGTGTGTGAGAAAGAGAGAGAGAAAACGAGAGAGCATAAGGATATCAGTATAAGAAGAACAGAAAAGGGGGAAAAGAAGCAAGACAAATTCTCTCTTTATGGCAATGTGTAAAAGAAAATAAATATTCATTTTGTTGTATATGTTCCATCTTCATCCATTTAATAATTTTAATTTTCTCCTTTTTTTTCTCGCCTTTGAATTGCAAGCTAAGTGAATTAATTTTGTTCCATCTGCTCAGCTCCAGACCGAACTTGAAAATAATAAAATAGAAAAACAATACATAAATCAACCGGAGAGCCATATTTGCATTTAATTTCCGGTGGTCTGATTAAGATGAGTGTCCTGAAGGTCTCTTTAACTGTCTTATCCTTGTTTTAAATGAGATAAACAGATTCTGTCATCTCTGTGTGATTGTGGTATTCACCTAAACACTCATGCCCTCAGACAGTCTGTTAAAGCACAAGCACACCATCCTCAACCCAGCATGGAAAATGACAAATAAATCGCTTCTCACCACTAACGGAAAGGTAAAGATCATGACATGGTGACAGCAATATAGTGGATATATACCAAAGTTACTCCCTCTGGTCCTGTGGAACAACCAGAAGTGCTCACAGAGATTAAGCTGTGATAATATCTCTACACTTGCATTTGCATCCTTCAGGTGTTTGCATTCAGCCAGCACCTGAGTCAGCCTTAAGTTGCTGTGGCCCATGAGACCACCAAGGGCTCAACTGTTAGGATGGGTCCAATTAATGCTCAGGCCATTGCTATTTATTCCTAGAGATCTCTTCATAAAGCAGCACGGTGGCTTGGTGGTCAGCACTGTTGCCTCACAGCTAGAAGGTTCCTGATTTAAACCTCACAGGGGCCTTCTGTGTGGAGTTTGCATGTTCTCCCTGTGCTTACACAGGTTTTCTCCAGGTCCCTGGAGACATGCATGGGTGTACCCCTACCTTTTGCCCGAAGAGCGCTTGGATAGGCCCCAGCAGATCACCGTGACCCTACATAGGATTAAGCAGGCATAGATAATGGACGGATGGATGGACCTCTTAATAAGAGAAAGCTTGGATTTAATGTTTATGATGGAAACTTGACAGTGAGACTTAGAACTTATTCATCTGGGTAAATTGTGTCCTGCTGATGCTTTTAGACCTGATGGGGGACTTGCCGTGGTATTCCAAAGACCAATTACCTGCCAATTTGTAAATGCTAAACTTTTCATATCTTTAGAGTTTCAGGTGTTAAGGGCGGGTTACACCAATCCATATTGCTGCATTTTTAATTATAGTGCTTCTGGTCCTGCGGGAGCATTTTTACCTGGTTTTACTGGCTTTTATAATTGATTGTACAGTTTTAATTATTAGGGATTTAATTTACACATTAATGATGCTGCTTGTACTTCTGCATCTGAGTTTTTAAATGTTATGGAGTCTTTTAATTTTGTCCAGCACATTTCTGGGTCTACACACTGTAGGGGTCGCACTTTGGATTTGTATTTTCACACTGGCTTCTTGTTGAGCAGGCCCGAGTAGATGACTTTCTTATCAGTTACCCTAGTTGTGTCTTTTATAATCTGTTGTTTAATGTGTTTTCTGAGTTTCTTAAACAGTAGATCAGTCATCGCATCATTAACAAGGATGTTGCTGGCCAATTCTGTGCTGTAAACTCAGATTGTGTATTACATAAAGAAACTATTGCTCAGATGTTGTATGAGCAGTCCTCCTCTGTACTTGTAAAAGCGGCTCCTATGAAAACCAAGTCTGCATCCTCCAAGAAACAAGCTTAACAAGCAGTTTTCATCATGACTTCAGGAGGAAAGAACATATCTAAAAATCGATGAAACATCCATCCATCCATCCATCCATCCATCGTTTATCTATGCCCACTTAATCCTCTGTAGGGTCACAGGGATCTGCTGGAGCCTATCTCAACTCTCTTCAGGCAAAAGACAGGAGTACACCCTGGACAGGTCGCCAGTCCATCGCAGACTAAGATAGTCTTTCAGAAAGGATACAAGGGCTGCATATTTTGCTAAACTAATTATCTGCAGTAAGCAATATTTAAATGTCCTGTTTGATGCAATAAATGATCTGTTTTGAGCATATTCTGTTTTCTGACAGTGACTGTGACAAATTTCTCTGCTACTTTGTAGATAAGTTAATAAATAATGCCCTACTAAGCATTAGACCTTCGGCTACCCTATGTGTTAGTGACATACATTTTCTTTCTGTGTTTATTCTTTTGGATTTAAGTTCAGCTTTTGATACTGTTGATCACAACATCTTGTTAGACAAGTTATGCAAGATGGTGGGTGTTTGTGGCTCTTCTTAGACTGGTTCACTTCCTATCTTACTGACAGGAGCTTTTCGGTGTCCATCAAATATTGTCTAACAGATAAGGCTTCCCTGTCCTGTGGTGTGCCGCAGGAGTCTGTTCTTGGACCAATTTTGTTTGTACATGTTACCTCTTTGACACTTAATTGCAAAATTTAGCAGAAGTTCCCTTACAGTGATGATATCCTGCTTCTCTGCTCTTTCTGTCTGAATGACTTCTGGAATCTCACTGAGTTAAAAAAAAATTGTTTAATTTTCATTAAGCCCTGATTAGCCACAAACCTTCTGTAGTTAATTTCAAGAAAAAAATGAAATTGTTACTTTTGCTAATGACAGTTCACAACCAAACAGAGGCCTGGGTCTGATGACTCTTTTGCAAAATCTGGACTGACAGAATGACTGCCGTTCTAGACAGTTGTCTGTGATTAGACACTCATGCTCAGCAGCTGATTTGCTCAGCTTTCTTCCATCTCAGAAATATTGCAAAGTTAATGCGTGTGTGTCTTAAGCACAAATGGAACTGACTATTCATGCTTTTAACTGTTTTAAAAAAACATCCGTTTATAGAGCCTACTGTGAAAATAGATGCCATTTATATCTGCTAGGTGGCAGCACCAGTGGTAATGTATTGCAATTGGGGCTTTTTGCAGACACAACCACTTCCAGTAAAGACAGCATCAAGCCAAAACAGGCAATCTGGATCAATTATTATCATTTTCTACCTTCAAGCAACCATGCTGTACTACTGCGGTACTGCGGCGTGTACATCACATAGTTCCAAAGCAAAAAAACTACACATCTTTCCCTTCATGGATGACGTGACATGAATAAAGTGGGCAAAAGATGCAAAGCCACTAGCGCAGAAAAATAAAATAGAAAGACATAGATCCACAAAGCTCCAGATGAGTGTTGGTGCTGCCAACTTATACGTCATGTTCAGTACTCAGGTAGCCTCTATTGGCTGCAGCATGTTCAATCTGCAGCCACACACCTTTTGTCCAACTCCAGGAAGATAAATCACATTACACTGACCTTTAAAATTTCTTCACTGGCCTCCAATCAGTTTTAAAGTTTTTACAGTTTTCCAGTTTTAGCTTTTGGGTTAGCAGTACTTGTACTCTGGAAATCTCTACGATTATCGCTTGTTTTTTTTATCGTTTCAGAGGGATACTTTTAAAAACAGCAAAAAAAAAATGATTCAGGCAGGCTGATAATGTTTTATTTTGTCTACAGTAATCGCTGTTCTTATTCCTTTTGTTTCTCTTTACTTTTAGTAACAGATTTTATTTGTTGTTTTATTTTATGATATATCATTATTATTATTAATTATTAAAAAGCATTATTATAGATTTTGTGACTACTATTTGTGGAAGGTGGTTTATAAATAAATGTAATCCACTGACTTCCTTAATGATAAAACACTTCAGTATTGGTGATCTAATGATCTAATCAATCCATGTTTATTAGGCATACATAGATATTGGGGGAGATGAACATAACTCAGCTAACCACAGAATTAAAATCTATAGTCTACAGTTGGAAACTAGAAAGGAGGCAGGATTTTAGGAGCAACAGCGATTTTGGTGGCAAGAGACATCAAAAGACATGCGAAAGCTGAGTACCTGAATAGACCTACAGAGTATATCTACAAGACAGTGTTATTGCAATAAACCACACAGAACATTTTAAAAAAAAAGTTGTTCAAGATGTGCGCCTAAACTAGTTCTCTAGGGATTGCCTTGTTAATAAATACTGTATCTTTTTGCACCTCCAAACAGTAAAAATAAAATGACAAGCACATACTTTGCAAAACTGTCACAGACTATATTTTGAGGACTGGGACATGCTGAAGTTGTAATTTGCTCTACTACAAGTTGATGTGGATACTTGTCTGTGCAGATCAGCATATTTTTAGTTAGCAGGAAGACTACTGCCACTCACCGAGGAGAAGAAATCCACCTCCTTCTGAACTGTTGCGCAAGGACTGAATTTTAGCAGCAAAAGCTATTTTATTGACTTGCCACCAGTCCATGAGTCACTTTTATTACTGTCAATGGCAGTAATTAGCTGTATCTACACCTAACACTCTAAGTGCTCTCCGTCAGATGGTGCCAGCCCTGACCAAAACCTACTCTGTAAGAGAAAACACAAATCACTATATAACAGTTGTACAGCTGCAAGTTTGCTGGGTGTTTTTGTAGCTCATCAAAAGAACCAAAGTGGCAATTAGTTGCCAGCAAAGTGGCAAGTAATCAATAGAAAAGGGCTAAGCTAACCGCAACACATCAATATCAGATGAGTATCCATTTAAACTTACATTTAAAGTCCTATGTGACAACAAAAGATGCAGCACCAACCTCCAAAGGACACTGCAGTGTACTGAACACACCTTAAGAACTTCGAGGAGCTTGTATCACAGCAGGAAAATGATCATTTCAACTATAGCTAGTCAGCAAAAAAAATATGTAGTTTTCACCAGTGAAGATAGGTGGTAAAGGCAGTCTTGTGTGGTTTGACAGAGGCATGTAAGAAAGTTTAAAATAGGTCATAGGCCTTTCATAGCCAGTACTCTGGATTTAGGAAGATGACTGAGCTCCCCTTGCCTGACCCTATCATCACTCATGAACTGTTGAGAAACCCAAACCGCCAAGTTTCATCTTTTCATCTAAAAGACAGCAACTGCCCATCAGTTATACCGTAGATAACCACTTGCAACAAGCAAGGTTCTGGGTGCAACATATAAGTCACAGGTGCTTTGTAGAAAAACACACACAGTTACACACATACATTGTGCACAGTTTTTCAGTGTCATGGCCAGATACAGACCATACAGATTTTGTTGTTTATAATCTGAATATTTTTAGGAAGCCATTCTGAGAGACAGTAACAGAATACTTCTGTAATATGAAAATTTACCTTGTCTTAGGTTGCAAATCTCTGAGAAATCCCATTGCATTTTTAAATTACCTCTTCCCTCTTATATATGTTAACTGCACAGGATGTGTCTGGATACATATCCATGTTTCATTGTAGCAAGAGCCAAGTTTTTGTCTAAAAGCTCTCAGCATTTCTCAGTTACAGGAGTCTTCTTCATCCTCCATTAAGACTCTGTTAGAACCTTTGTATCATTGCAGCACAAAAGTGAGGTAAGAAAGGACCTTGTCATCATCATAACACCTTGCAGGTAGGACGAAGAGCAGAAACAAACACCTGCTACCAGGCTGTAATTAAAATTTTCAAATTCATTTTCTTTCAGCTGAAAGCTTTCCACTGTCTTTGTCCTCATTCGTCTCTACATCCGTGTTACAGTCACATCGCTGCACTTTCAAGTATCTATTTCAAGGCAAAGCACAATTCTTCCTCAACTTGTTCACTACTGCTTTGGCATCTACCATTCCACTTTGCTGAGTACAGCTTTCCCATCACTCCATCGGTCTTTGAGCAGAGAACTTGTGGATCATGGCCTGCTGTGACAAAAGTGTGATAACACTATCCCGTACAGTGAAGATGAAACAAAAAAGAGAGGGTTTAAATGAAAGGCAGGGAGGGAAAAAAAAGGCACAGAGGAAAAAAAGCTCAGAGGTTATTAGGAGAGCATGTCACCGGCAGAAGAGTGAGGGAAATTGAAACCAAAGAGAGAGCGAAAGGAAACTCATAATTGTAAAACATTCAATTAAGGGTATATATTACTACAGAAAGGATGCAAGCCTTTTATCAACACATAGTTTATCAACACACTTGTGGTGTGTGGTAGAGTGATACTGAGTGCAACAGTTAAATTATGCATTGATCTGGAGCAGCTGTGAGTCCCAGTTTCCCAGTATCTTTCCGGCACCTGTACTTTCATTATTCCTTTTCAGAGCAAACAGGAAAAGAAAATATTATAGGATTTCTGTCACGATCTGTCTTCCCCTTCTGTAAGCAAGCGGCTAAGCCCAGGGAACTTCCAGCTGGAAAATTGATTTGTGTCGATTGGCTGTATAACTAATAAAGGTAATAAATACTGCATGATCCTGACTGAGAATGAAAATTGGATAAAATATTCTGCGTTTTAATGTGTTTCCCTTGCGAGAGGGATGAAGAAAATACCATCCGTGTAGACCTGATATGTGCTGGTGCCACAGCTCACAGTTTTACAGAGATGAAAAATGTGCATGGAAGTAGATCATGAAGTGATCTTTTAAAAAAAAAAATGTGGTTAAAAAATGTAGTTTTAAAGTTCTCAGAGCAAAATCACATCAACAATTTTTTTTCTGATTCTCTCTAATTATGATGTTTTCTAATTGCCTCTCACAAAAAAAATGTACAATTATTTCAGTTTTTAAGCAAGGACTTATAAGAATATATGGATGATGGATGGATGGATGGATGGATGGATGCTTTCATTGCCAACCAACCAAAACCCTGCATACAGAATGCCTGATAAATTTGCTGGAAGAATTATTGTGAGGTGAAATGTGGACCTGAACGTCTGATGGGAAAAGCTAATGAAAGGTTGAATCATAATCATTTAAACATAACTATGCTGTGTATACTGTTATGAAGTTAATTACATCAGTGCTTCTACACAACAACAATGGACAAACACAGCTTTGTTCAGACTTGAGTCACAATTTCTGTTTCCCCAGAGAAATTTTGTAAAAACTTGATTAACTCAAAACAGCCAGCACCATATCCAGCTGGAACATGCTTAAACTACAATTTCACAAGTCTGCCTAAAAAACAGATTATTTATATGTCATAGTATTCCTTAGATTATGGTTAAATTGCCATCTATTAGATTAGCAGAAGACAGAATCTATACTAAACAGTATCTGCTATAAAATGTAAATTCATATCCCACATTTATTTTAAGGCAACAAAAAAAAAACAGGCTCAAAAGCAAGTTATGTTGTTCTTGTGGACAAAATCATCACTTGCAGTTGCAGAAAAAAAGCAGCCGAAGAGCAAAACAACAGCCACACAACCAAGAAAGATACTCCCATGGCACCAGGCCATTATGTGCAATGGAACCTGATATGGGAATCCAGGAGTTATCCATGCACTCAAGAGCTCCCTCCACATACACAACAATTCTGCCATCTGCCTTCTGTAAGTGATTTGAACAAAGTAAGTTAATTTCTGCTGGCTCAAACGAATCTGACTTTTGAAAGTCTGAGGCTGCTTACCAATGAGTGCATTGACCGGTTCATGATTTATCCTTCAAAAGTTACCTTTTTGAACTTCCTGTAACATTATATGTCACTCACAGTTAGGCTGGATGCTCCAAGTACTGGTGTGATCATATTTAAAATGACCAATGATGTGGTTGTCAACGCACTCACTGGTCTTGACCCCAAACTGTCAAAAGTCAAATTGATTTTAACGAGCAGAAATTAACTTCGAGAGCTAAACTATACGAGCGGACACAAATGCCCTGTGGCGATGGCCAGGAATAATGTCTCTTGTGCATGGAGAGGTCCTGATCGCGCAATATAGGAGCATCTTTCACGCACAAGGCCGTTTCTTGCTCTTGGACTCCATAATTCGGGAACCGCAAGTGATGAATCTGCCCTTGAAAGTAACATAACTGAAATAAATGGACGCATCGACCAAGCCTGAAGCCTATAATGTAGAAAAAATGTAATTTAATAATAAAAGCAAAAAAAGTGTCTTACATTAAGTAAGCTATACCTCACCAAGAACAAGGGGTCATTAATCCAAAATAAGAAACATTTTATGAGTGAATTCTCCATGAGTAATGTATCATGCATCATATCTGAAGGTGTTTGAGGCTCTTGGCTCTTCTAAACAGGCTGAGCACTGGCTGCTGCATACGTACTTGAGAAGAACACAGCCGGAGCCACTAGGGGGCGCTGCCCAAAACACTTGGATGTTGGTTCGCCTGCGAGGAGTGCTCTCTGTCACTGCAGGGGGACAGTTGGTCATAAACTGTGTCTCCTCCTCATCAATTATCTGTAAAGCGAGCGCACACAAGCACACAAAGTGATTGGTAATGACCATAAATTCTCCTAAGCATGCCCTCAGCAACATCCGCATGTGATTTTGCTCATTACATGTCCGATCAATTCACATTAATTTCCTCCCTTGCTGTCAGCTTGTAAACATAATTAGAAACTGAGATAAATCACACATTTTCAAGACATATCAATGGATTCATTCATGTTACTCTCAACCCATTTGTGGTTATCTGCTGTTTGTAGGTACTTCAAACACTTCTGACTTAAGCAGCTTTATTGGGGAAAATATAATTAAAAAACAACAACAAAATTGCAGTGGTGATTGATTAATTGAATTGTCACATTCTTTGACTGAAACATCTCTTTGTGGGAAGATATGAATACAAAACTTAATTTTTGTTCCACAAGCTTTTCTCTTGTGATACACTTTATAGTTTAACCATCTCTAGTTTGGATGGAAATTATCATAACTACCAAATGTACAGGAACCACCCAGAATGCACCTGGCAAATGTGGTGTATCTGAACTTGATGCTACAAAAAGTCTTTATAGTCTCCATAGTTCAATGGTGTTCATTATGTCTTCAGTTTCTCTGAAATTGTTGTTTTTTTTTCTTTTGTTTCTGCCTTCCTCAGGAGTGTCACTTGGTGTTAGGTGTGATGTGTCTTTTTCAGCTGGTGTTATGGTGGAGGAAAGCGGAGGTTTCCACCAAAACATGTCAGGAAGGTATGTAAAATATATGTCTGAAACAAAGGAAAAAAACAACTATTTCTATAGAGTATCCATGGTTTAGGCTAATTTTTCGAACACACCCTACAGATGCTCAGTCCAATAGAGCAAACCTTTGATTTGTTTTTCTTAAACCCTCAGTGCTAACATCCCAACAGAGTAGCGTGTTCCCTGAGACGCCTGGGGATTTTAAGACAATGTGCCTCATTCATGAAATCACCTCCCTACTAAAAACCTACTCCAGGTTCATGGACTCTTTGTAAAATTCAATTATGGTGAATTATAATTGATTGCAGGTTGGGAGTGAGCTCCTGCACCTTGTTAATTAGCATAAACTCTGCCCAGAGATCGCCATATAAAGAGGTTGTAAAGGTGAGGGCCGACACATAATTCTCACGGGATCACGAAACCTACGGGTAAACTCGTAATCTCACAAATCCAGCCAAGCAGGCACTGCTGGCAAATGGTCTGCTTTTGAAATGCTCCTAATGACACCTAAGGTTGGAGCAAAAACAAACACACACACACAAAAAAAAAAAAAACACTTATCTGAGGGACAACCAAAGATTTCTCCTGTGCGGAGATTTTTTAAGTGTCGGAAAGTGATAACAAAGTCGCTTTTTGTAATGAATGCTCAACGTCGGTCATGTGTGGAGGAGTCAAACCCTCTCCTTCAACACCACTAACTTCATAACTCATCGTAGCAGCCAGGCAGTAAGAGAAATTTGTGAAGATTGAGAAAAAGACTCCTGGGGGAAAAAAAGCTATCAGCAGCTGCTTCTCAACTCTCTTAACGGAGGCAAAAAGCATGACCGTAACCACCCCAGGGCAAAAGGCATCACTCACAAACTCCTGGAAATTACATGTAAGTTACAGTAGTTTAATTATTTTGTTATGAGAATGTATTTGCATTCATCCCATCCCCATGATGACAAGAGCATTATAATTTAATGTTGTCAGTATTATTACTGCTGCATCACAAACATAGCTGGATTATATTGGTATTGACAATCGGCAAATATTTGTTTCATAATATCACCATATCAGATATCGGGGTAAATATCCACTATCGTACACCCCTAGTTATAAAGTGTAATATAGTTATTATATTACCTTGTGTGTCATATCGCTGCATTATGACGGCCAGACGATGTGTTGCTTTTTAGAGAAAATTTTAGTAAAACAAAACTTTGGAAATTAATAGCGCGTTCATTTTCTTCAATGAAATTTTGTTGTCCCACAAACTTTATACTCTTTGTGTAGATGGATGGATGGAAATATAGACAGACGGATACTTTATTTATCCCAATGGGAAATCCACAACTCTATTAAACCAATTTAAAAACAAAAGGAACTTTCTAAAACTTATTCACAATTCCCTTTTTCCTTTTTTGAAAGGAAACATCTTTGATGTTTTTCAACTTGCTTCCAATGTTTCAGTAGCCTACAAGTGCTGGTTGAATGAAATCACTTAAAATCATACTTTAATCATATAACATAGTCATCATCCGGTGCGTACCAAGGAGCTTCAAATGCATTAGGGACCTCTGGCACTGGAAATCCTCATTTTATGTCCACGTTGTGCACGACCCAGCAAGCCAATATTATTTTGCACACCTCCTTGGGTTTATAAAGCAGAGCGCCACTGCTTGCCTCCATGCACAACGACCTCGCCTTCATGACACCACTGGCGTGCTCTAAGACGGCCCCAGACGCTGCGTGGGCGTCTCCCAGCACATTAGGTGGATTTAATCAATTCACTGACATTTTAAGAAACGCAATCTGAACCTTACGAAAAATAAATAATAAATTAAGATCAAAGTATTATTTTTCTCATTTATTTTCATATTTAAAACATATTTCAAAAGTATCTGGATTGTATAAGGAATTAATGTTAAGTCTGAGAATGACAAAGTCTGCAGTCTGTGGGCTTGGTTCAAACTCGAGACTCCCAGCACATGATGCCCTCACTGCTCAGCTGCACACCTGAGATACAGTACTTAGCATTTCATTGATTTTAACTGGACAGAAAATTAGTTACGTTGGCGTGAGGGAGTGCAGCCAGTGAGATAATATTCACTGCCCAAAGAGTAAGGATCTGTCTGATAGGAACTGACATCAGGGCAGTAAAGCTGGGGAACTTTCTCACTCCATAAAGCTGTCAGCAGAGAATTTCCTTTGTCATGCCATGTTATGAATGAGCTCCCTTTGAAAGTCTTTGAGTGCATGTATATGTGTGTGTTAGAGTCAGTCAAAGACAGAGAGCGAGAAGGGGAGCTTTGTGTGTGCGTGCAGCCTCTGTGTTAGAAGCCAACGCTGGTCTCCCAAGGTTCCCATGGTGTCTAGCAGGCATCCTGACTGGTCTACAAGACATGTTAAAACCAGTGAAGCCTCATGGGAATGCATTGAACACCATCTGCAAAAAGAAGCAACCTATTTGTTGGAAAATGACCCATGACCTTTTTCTTCTTGTCCTATGATTTTACATTTTCTCCCTCGGATAAACAATGGCTTTGAGAGACAGAAAAAAAAAAAGTCTGACACCGTATTGGATATCATGATGAAAACCAAGATTCTGGGTATGTCAGAATAAATTATTGGCTGTGCACAAACTCTTAAACTAAGCAATCAATGTCAGGATCAGTATCAATGAACAGTAACTTGGAAAAATAACATGGCGATTTAGGAAAGTATTTGCAAAAAGCACATTTTCTCCAGAAAGTCCAAACTTCTTTGTTGCCTAAAGCTGGATCATTCCTATCGTTTCACCTCATATAGCAGCACTCTACTCAACAATTTGCCTTTTCTTGTCTAATTATCTCACCCTGCTGAGAGGTAATGTCTCATCAAACATCACCAACATTCCCCTGTGGGCTTACACTCCTGCCAAAAAAAACACATACACACAGTGGCAGCTGACCTCCACAGAGAGCTCAATAAAAGTGCTTTTCATCAAGTCAGGAGCTGTCCTGAGACTACTGGGATGGGGCACACTGGCAGATTTCAAATGAGCCGTATGTTAAATTAAGCCTGATGTCTTCTGTTGGAGTTTCTTTTCTCTTTCTTTTCTTTCTACGCCTGAACCCCAGGGCCCACCCAGACTTCCTTCTGAAGAGGTGAATTTGTGTTATTTTTGGACATAAGAGTCATAAAACATAAAAGACTGACTGAACAGGTGACGGTTGAGATATCTCTTTGGACAGAGGTTATTTATACTGCTTGCAGCAAGACAGGTGATCATACGTAGCGTTGAAAGAGCCCTTTAGCTTCTGAAAATCTGGCAGGAGCCTAATCAAAGGCAGGTCCCAGTATTTTTCTTTTATGCCAACATCTAAAACGCTACAGTCTCACATCTGTCTATCTCATCTATCATTCTCAGTGCACACCACACTCACTGAATGTCATTTATACGGTAAAGTCCCTTCCTTTTATACTCCGGGGGCCAAGTGCATAAAATCCTGTGAAGTTTCATGAGTAAGTCTGTGTACACTGAGAGGCAATAATGTGCATGTTCAAACTTCTGCCAGATTTAAAAAGCTGTGCATGCATTTTTTTTCTTTTTAAATCTCAATCACCGTGTGATTCTACACGTGCACGGGTCACGGGACGCTTTTATGTCCCGCTGTATTTATGTTCCAATAACTTTGCATTGGACTTGCACGTGAGCGTGCGTGCCAACAGGCCCAACACTGCATGTCAATGTCCACTCGCCTCCGCTCACTCACAGTGACCAGCCCATCACACTTTGGCCAGTTGGCTGCAGGTCATAGACGCAGAAAAGAAAAAAAAAAAAAAAACAAACAAGTAGGCATGGCCAGCGGTAGCAGAGAAATTGGGAAAAACTTTTTTTTTAAATCACCGGTGTGGGAGAATTTTGGTTTTGCTGTTGAATACACCGGCGAGGGAGTGAAAACAGTTAACAGTTAACAGAACACAATCTTCCACCTCCCTAAACCCAGATCTTACCTGCGTAAGATCCAGTTGTTACCAGTTGTGCCTCTTGGCGCAGCTGATGTGCTTTTTAAAATACTGCAGAACGAATCGTTGGATGCGAGTTTAAAGATCACGAACAATTAATGTTCCTGTCCCTCCTCGACCACCAACAGTTTCAGACATATCGGAAATAAATTCCCGCATCCAACCTTTTCCAGCTTGACACCAGACACAGAGATCTCCTTGGTTTCCTCCACAGCAGACATCTGAATGAGATCATGCCACAGCTGCACATTTATTCCATTTAGACGCACTCTTTTATGCGCCGACATGCGAGTTGCGCTTACCGCAAACTCGGTATGTTGCGATCGCGGGTAGCAGGTGGTCTGAAACTGTACTGAATCCGTACCAAAACCGTGGCACAAAAACCGTGCCGTGAGCCACCGGTACTGTTGCACCCCTAATATATATATATATATAATATATAGGAAAAAATTTAGACCACCCTGTTTTCTTCAGTTCTTGTTCATTTAATGCCTGGTACAGTTAATGCGTTATCAAGAGCTGATATCTTACCATTTCAATCTTGATTATAACCTAAATTAAGTTTTACATCAATAGCTATGTTGTACTGCCAAAAACCATTTTTGCATTCAGTGTTTTCTTTTCTGTCTGTTTTAGTCACATGATGACGTTTAGTGGTACCAGGTTTAAATGAATAAGAAAGTGCAGAAAAAATGGTGGTCTATAATTTTTCCATGACGTATATATTATATATATATATATAATATATATATATCGCGTTAACTCATTAATTTATTAACGCCAACATTTATTTTATCGCACGTTAACGCATGTTGCTCACATGCTTTTGTTTTGAAAAGCAATAATGTGCATGTTCAAGCTGCACATTATTGCTGCGGAACTGGAAGAGAATTAGCAGGTAAACATGCGGAAAAGCTTAAACAGACATGAAGATCGGTAAAAATGCATATACTTTACAGTTTGGATAGCAAATCAGCTACCAATATTAACAATTCTGTCTGAAAAAAAAATTCTGGACTGCCACAAAACTTTCAAACCCCTTGTTCAAGACGTCCGCACCTTTCCTCCATTTTACTTCAGATCTGCTCCATGTGTTCACTGTCGTGCTATTCTCTAGCCCAGGGGTGTCAGACTCATTTTCACTGAGGGCCACATCAGCATCATGGTTGCCCTCGAAGGGCCCAGATTACATTTTGTTACATTCATGCTGTCAATGTAAATCAAAATATATTAAACTACACTTGAATATATTGTTAAATGGTTTCTGTATTTATTATGTATTCAAGTTTCAAATATTTAACTCATTATTATATTAAACTCAGGGTTTGTGGTTGTAAACCTGCCCTCGCACATTTGATGTTTAAAGGGTCCGTTGCCATGGTAACGGACTGAGTATTCATTACCTTGGTTTCATTAGCAGAAGCGATTCTTTGTTTTTCTTGTGGGCTAAATTTAGCATACTTAGCACTGTGTTTGCTGTCAAAATGCCAACGTAGACTATACTCTTTCATGACTGACACCACTTCATAACACAAAAGACATACTGTTTTTTCAGCTTGGGATACAAACTTGTATTCGTTTTCCCATCGTTCATGAAGCTTGCCTTCCTTGTGCATCATTTTTTCTTTTATTGGACATGTGGGGGTTAGTTTGTAGAGGTTTTTCTTATGTCCATCAGTTCTCAAAATCGTCTTCTCTCGTTAATGGTAAGATACCATTATTGTTGTGGGTAACGACGAAATGCATTGTGGGAGATGTAGTTTATTGTCGATATGTGCTTTAAAGCAGCATAAGCTTAAATTAAGTCTTATAATATCGGTTTAATATGTAAGCCAATAATGCACAAGCTCTCGAGGGCCACATAAAATGATGTGGCGGGCCACATTTGGCCAGCCTGCCTTGTGTTTGACACATGTGGTCTATGTCATAATCATTTACAGCAGGGGTGTCAGACTCATTTCCACTAAGGGGCACATCAGCATCATGGTTGCCCTCAAAGGGCCAGATAGACAGCATGAATTTAACAAAATGGAATGTAAACCAAAATAAATTAAACTACACCGTATTATATTGTAAATTACTGTTTCTGTATTTATTATGTATTCAAGTTTCAAATATTTAAATCATTATTATATTAAACTCGGGGTTTGTGGTTGTAACCCTGCTTTCGCACAGGTGACAAGAGAGTTTCCACTACCTTGGTTTCAGAAGCAGGAGCGATTCTTGGTTTTTCTTTTGTGGGCTAAATTTAGCATGCTCCGTGTTTGATGTGAAAATCCCGACGTAGATTGTCCTCTTTCATGACTGACACTGCCTCATAACAAAAAACACATGTTGGGGCTAGTTTGTAAAGGTCTTTCTCAAGTCCATCAGTTCTGAAAATCGTCTAGATGTCTTGCTCATGGTGATATATTGTTATCGTTGTGGGTAACGACGAAATGCATTATGGGAGATGCAGTTTATTGTCAATGTGCACTTTAAAGCGGTGTAAGCTTATTTTAAGTCTTAAAATATTGGTTTAAAATTTAAGCTAATAATGCACAAGCTCTCGAGGGCCACATAAAATGACGTGGTGGGCCACATTTGGCCCACGGGCCATGTGTTTGAAAGATGTGCTCCAGCTGGTTACTTCAGTGCAGCTTCATGTAGTGGCACAGATGTGTAATGACAACAGAAAGTCTCGTCCTCGATAATAAAACGACTCCCGTTTTTGAGAATATGACTAATAGATTAGAATATCCTCCTATATTTGGGCCAATACCATAGTTTGATCAAGGACTTATTCAACAGCAGACGGGTGTCCTGCAATATTCGGAAATGAGCATCAGAAGATTCTGTGCTCGTCATGATCTGAGGAGAGGACACAGAGCTGGAGAGAGCTTTGGTTCCATCTATATATGAGCTGAGATTTCATTCCGATTTTCACAATATTGCAAATATTATAGTATGTGATTCCAGCGCCGCCATGCTACCTGAACTGCCCTGCACAAAGCCATTTCCAGGGTCATTGTCCGTAAACCGGACAATTAAATATTAAAACAAATTCAGTCCCGTGGCCCAGTTTTTCATTTTGTATTTTTGATCCAAATCTAAAATTGAAATATAAAAAAAAACAAGCATTTTTTTTCTTTTGTGTGTGTAAAAAAATGAAAAACAAGATAAAATGTTACTTTTTTTAAATTTTTGATTCACAATTGAAAATGGAAAGAACGAATGATACACAGATTGATAAAGTTACAGAACTTTCACATGGACATTTTCATTTTAAAGTTCTCCCAGACGGCGGATTCGACAGAAACAAGGTCATTTGTAACCACTGTCAAGTTGAACTCTCCCGTTAAAAGTTTCTGTTGTTACCTCAGAAATTGCCTGTTTTACTGTTCTGAATGTGGCTCAGGATTTTGTTGGACTTTTTTTTATTTTTCATAAAAAAACAGGATGACATTAATGCCCTGGCTGTGTCAATAAGCTTTAGTTTATTTGACCATTTTTTAAGATGAGATTTATACTAAATATTTGTTACTGACAAGTGCTGACGTTAAAATTGTTTGAACAACAGATGTTATGGCACTTTAGTTTATATGGCAGCAGAACATTTAAATAAAAGTGCACTTTACGCTACTTATGAAATGAATCACTTTCGTTTGAGTTTCTGTTGTATCTTTCATATCAAAATAAGAGTTTTTGTCACTTTGTTGGGGGCAGTCTCTGTAATTGTGAGATGCATACAGAATTTTTTTTTTTAAAAGTCAATCTTTTTCACATTCTCCCATATTCAAGGCTAAGGTTCATGGAGAGTGTCACAGAACAACAGTAAGTGAGATCGGTGCAACCAGAGGACTTTAATTATTAATTATGCTATAGGCTCTTTTTATTAGTATTGCACATGAAAATAATTCAAGAGCCCCACGGTCTGTTGGAAACATTTAACAACTGCTTTATTGAAAACCATATGATTTCTAACACATGGTATGTAGTGAACACATAAGGAACACATGTTTCATTGGCTTCATCGTTTGCTAACGCCACTTTTCTTAACCACTTCTGTGTTGATGAAACAACAATTTTTTTTTTTTCTTTTTTAAAATCCCTGAAAACAAGATACCATCTGAAATGTAAACGTTCCACACTTAAAAGCACCTTTCAATCTTCGGTTGCTTCGGTTCTAAAAAGCGCTTTACAATGGGTTTGCCATTTCAATCAAGACCTCTTCAATCTATATGCGTTTAGCCCTTTTTTAATATCACACACATTCATACATCACTGAGCAAATCAGAGGTGATGTGGGGTTCAGGGTCTTGCTGAAACACACTTTGTCACATGATGGGGATCGAACAATGCACCTCCTGATTTGTGGACGACAGCTGCAACACCTGCAAAACTTCTCACTGTCAGGAGCACTGGCTCAGCGGTGAATTTCTTAAAACTGCAGACGTAACTTGAATGAAATAAACTTTCATCTGTGCAATAACCCAACAGGCACCATTACAAAGAACAGTTAAGAATGTTGACAGCCACCACCGTAATGAGACAGTGTATTCACTTGACTTGTCCCTGGTTTTAGTGTTGTGGAGGAACGCTGTATACAACTGGACATAAACTACAAATAAGCTGTACTAAATTTCCCATTTTATTACTTGTTTATTAACGTTTCTCTCTCTTAATTCTCAGACACAGAAGCACAGCCCACCATCCACTCTTCTCTCTAACACACATCACAACTCATACGGCATCACACTGCATTACAGTTATTAAACCCAACATATTTGTTCATAACCTCATTAATATGGTGTGGCAGCCTCAGTTTCCTTACCTTCTCTTTTTTCTTCTTTAACTCTTGACCCTTTTCTGATCTCTCCCTCCTCTGTATACTACTCTGGCTACACTTGGCTGTATGAAATGCCAATTAGCCTCTTAACTACTCAAATTCTGTACTTCTTAACTGCATGCCTCATATTGAATGTAGGATTTATGGACATCTACATGCATGTATGTCATCACCCTGCGAAAGAAGAGCTACTCACTGAGGGTTTGGCTCTTCTTACATGTTATATGAAGCTTATTAGAAGAGGTGAGGTTAGAATAATCACAGTTGGACATTCAAAGGAAGAACGGCTCATGTCACACACTCACACCCTGATTGTGTTGGAGTCTAGAGGAAAGGTGGTGTTAATATAACAGGTGCTATGCTTTATGTGGCTGTCTCAGATCAAAATGTACTGCTATCAAGAAGCAAAGGTATTATATACCAGGTGTCAACTATGAAGAGCACTTTAAGATTTTTTTTTTTTCTCTGACTTTATGCTGACAGAAATATTCTACCTTACCTGGAAATTTCCAGCATAGTCTTCATCTTTGTCACCTTCTGTACCCTCTTTCAGGGCAATAAGAGTGAACCCTCTGAAGTAGGAGGGACTGGATGCAGTCAGAGTCACTAGATGCAAACAAACAAGAATGACAGCGAGCATCACTTAACAGAGAAAACCCTACAATCCCCATTCTGATCGCAAAACTAAAACAGGCGTAGTTAACCTGCCTGAAGTCCTGTCTGGCATTCAGAAATAACACTACATACTGTGAGTTGACTCTGATGGGATAACAGTCCGTTACCCTTAACCCCTTAGGTTAAAACTTAATTTGTTGTGCTTAAAAATATAATTTGCTTCTCCAGGTATGGGTTTCAGACTGCAAAATCACCAATAAGGGGGTAAGTGGCCTTACATTTAACAGCTTCACATACAAGTTAATCCTGTTTTTCTTTGGCCAGGAGTAATCATTTAGGATGAACACTATATAAATGCAGCCACGTATGATCCGACTGCAAGTTTTGTGTGCACCCCATAACTTTGACACAGACAAAAACAATGAGGTCTGAAATCTAATCTTGCCATTTAAGAAAGTACATAAGTTCACAAAAGAGTTTTGCTTTGTTTAACATTTGTTTTCAAGACATGGTCCTGAACAGCTGCTTGACGGATTGAACCAAGCAGCCCAAATCAGGATCATCCTTGTATTGCATTAAGCAAAGATTTTGCAGTAACTTATTTCAAGTTTTCTTCTCACCGCTTTTGTGTTTCCTGAGGAACACGCACAAAGTGACACCATGGTACCTCGCGGACCTAACACCAACCTCTGTAGGTGCTCCCCGGCTGGTAGCTCTCCGGATCCCCCTCAACGCGGAGGCGAAACTCGGTGTTACTCTCCTTCCGATTGCCCTGAGCCCGTAATATCCGACTGCAGTAGCCGTCCGCCTTCCCGGCTCGCTCGAAGGGCTCCTCGGTGAAGGCAAACGTATTGCACGCCGCAGAGGAGACGAAGCAGAGCAGGAGCACCGCGCGCGGATGCAGTCTGGCAGCGGTCATGTTGCAGATTTGCGACTGCCAAGTTGATGCGAGGAGATGACGGGGATACTGTCAGAGATACCGCTTCACTCTGAAATGAAAAAGCCAACTTGGCAGCCGCTGAGGCAGACTTGCGCGCCGCTAGCAGGGTCGCTCCATCCCGGAGTGAATGAGAGAGAGAGGAGGGAGGAAGACGCGATGCGCGCTCGCTCTGCGAGAATGGCGCACCGCGTGCGGCTGGACAGGTTGGCAGGGTCCGGGAAAGTGGCTGTTGCGCGGTTGTTTCCAGGTATGCCGCTATTCAAACACAGATAAGGTGATTAAAATTGAGCGACAAGAAAACACTGCTTCCAATGAGCGCGCAAACGAACCAGAGCGCTGACTTACTTGGACTGAACTCTACTTGTAATGCGCGCGCGCGCATGTGTGAGCTCTCAAATCCCCGGAGAAAGACGTGGTCTCACACACACACACATACACGCACACACACACGCCACACAAAGGAATAACTAAAGGATGCTGCACGGTTGCCAAGGTGACTAATTAAACAAGCGTTTTGTCACTATTGACTGAGTGATTGCTTCGCCCTCTATTTTCCTGCTGCACAAAAGTTAACGAATGAAATGTCAGTATCGTTGGATGCATTTTCAAATGATTAAGACTGAACTGAAGTGCTGGGTTGGACCCAGTCACACATGCAGTTTATAGGGGCGCTGTAAATTATCATAAACTTTAAAGTGTGACTTCACAGAGTCAGTGCGCATACGTGGTGCGATACTGTGAGAAGTTACTGTAAGTTTACTGTGAATTTAGTAGAACTGTATCTTTGTATTTTCACAGTAGAACAGGTATTCTAATATTACATCCAGGGGACATCACACAACACACATACGTACTCACTGAAATAACAAGAGCAGCGGACTGGTACTGTTTGAAACATGCAGGGTAGTGAGAACCTGGATTAGACTGGTTTAAAAGAGAAACTGGTCCGAGACTTCAACCATTGGGTTCTGATAATGAGTGGTTCTGAAGTCCGTTTTTTCTCAGCTATGAAGGACGCCATTTTGGCGGGAGTTGAACACTGTCAATCAGAAAATGGCAATGTGCAGAGAAAACAAGCCTGGCAGCTAGAGGAACACACCAGCGTCTCCTCAGTAACTACCAGCTAGGTATTTTAGCTTAGTTTACCTCATGATAACCTATCATGCTAGCTAATGTTACATTACATTCATTCTGATCCGTTCATTAATTCTCATTTCAAATGTCAAACTTCAAATGTCAATTTTCTGACCATTTTGAGCATGCATCAGAGTACTTGCATGGTATGGTATAATGACAGTAGAGTGATGTCACGTGATGTCAGGCACACCCCTGCTGGTAGACAAATACGTAGATCCCAGACAAAGGTTCCAAGGAACTCCTGATATTTGTCGCCTCTGCTTGAGTGGATATGTTCGTAATCCCATCGCTTTGGTCTTCAAAGAGACATGACAGAATCAGAGAGATCGTATTCCAGACTGCCTAAACACCAAGGTAAGAAAACAATGAAGCATCATGGGATCGGCGAGACTAAATGACTAATCGAGCAGATCTCAAACATGCCAACTGTGACAACATATGTATGTCTTCTGACAATTTCATCAGTAATTTTCTGCTAGAATTTTTAAGAGAGATAATAAAATATTTGCACGTAGCAGTCCTGTACCTACATGGCCCTTATAAATATATTGGCTTTACACTCATTACCTCCGCCGAGGAGGTCATGTTTTTGCCGGCTGTTTATCTGTCTGTCTGTTTGTCTGTCTGTCTGTGTACAAGATAACTCAAAAAGTTATTGATGGATTTGGATGAAATTTTCAGGAGTTGTCAGAAATGTGAAAAAGGAAGAACTGATTTCATTTTGGGTGTGATCCAGAAGAAATCCTGGATTCTGGACCATTTTCAAATTTTCAATAACATTGCGGTCAATAGAGCTGAAAATTTTGTTTTTCAATATCTCCAATAATTATTGCCCAAAACTCAAGAAATTTGATTCAGGGATTGTCAATTGGGAACCTCTATCAAATTTCAAAGGCTGATCCAGATCTGATCCAGAAGGCGGATTTTATCGCAATCTGTAAATCGCTATATGGGGAATTGTTGTGCTTGGTGGAGGTCTGCGCTCTCCGAGTGTTTTTCTAGTTTGTTACTGTATTTCTCCAACTAAATGCCCCCAGGCCCAACGCAAAACACAACCCGGCAGTGTATTTTGGCCCTCTAAATTCCACACATTATTCTCACGCTGGATTCAGATGGGCACGTTGTGGCAACCCACGGTGGGGTGACATTGCTGACATTTCTTCGTCATACCACAAACAAACAGAGTTCTTCCTGCTTTCTTCACAAATAACCCATGTGCTTTGAATTAGTCCAGCCTCCGTGTGTGATTTAATTGGCTATTCCTAGCTGTGTAGCCAGAACTGGATTGACTAATAAATGCACTGAACCAGGAAAAGTTAAAGCCCCCAACTTTTACTGAGCCAGTGCAGTTGAGTTGACGTGATGCACAGAGCCCACAATTCAGTTCAGCAACAGATGATGTCACCACATTTCTTTCCTATGTCTATGGAGGCTATGGAGTATGGAGACGGATGCAGATGACAGATGTAGATGACGCACACAACGCAGTGTTACATCGTTTACAGAGACCACCATAACTGGCTGTAGCTGTTGCTGGATTCACACAGTTGCATGTTGTGCCTCATCTGCATCGGTCTCCATAGACTTTAAATGGGGTGAATGGGGATTTTCAACTTTTTCACTTCAATGCATGTGTCAGCCAGTCGAGTTGTCTTTGGTATGATGAAGAAACATCAACAACACCACCCCAATGCGTTTCCATAATGCACCCATGTGAATCCGCCTGAGGACGAAACCTAGCTTAGCCATGCTAACAGCAGCTGTCATTTCATGTAGTCACAATTCCACTTGGAAGAGTCCTGAAATGAGCTCCGCGAGCAGCCGGGTCTCTTCAGCTGGCCGGCGAAGCGGCCAGCCACTGTTAGGCTGAGCACGCAGACCTCAGCTTCGCAGTGGCTGCCAGCGGGCTTTGAGCGAGCCCTCTCATCATGCGGAGTTTAGCCACAGAGCCATGGATTTAGCCATTTCATGTACGTGTTAGACCTGAAGACTGACAGTTGATAATGTCTTTATATGTTGTGTTTACAAACAGACTGAGGTCTCTCATCCCTGACACTATTTCATACAGATCCTGACCCTTAATGATCCCAGTCTTTCCATCATATCTTTCTATTTCCAGTATGTCAAGCTTTTAATTATAATGTTGCATTGTCTTTCCTTTCCAAGTTGATTTGATTGATTTTTATTTGGTTTTTTTTTTCTAGATAACACAGGCTTTGTTGTTAAGAACACCATTGTTTCCCACTGTGCTCGATGAATCCTCTTGTCTACCAAGATGGCAGCAGTCTAAAAATAGACGACCTATTGGAAACACTATAATATCAATGTAAACACACATATACACTTAAAATAGTACATGTAAGTGCATGATTTGGAAGCACATCCAAGAACTGCAAGAGCTTCGGCAAAGCTAACAACTAGTGTCCAGATGTTGCTGGATGCTTATGGTTTTATCTGACTTCTTTCCCTTAAGAAAACTTTAAGGTAAGTAAGAAAAAATTTAGTTCAGAACAAAGTGTACAGATTCAACAAAAAAAAAAAAAAAAAGAGAGTTTTAATATGGCAGCACGGTGGCTTGGTGGTTAGCACTGTTGCCTCACAGCTAGAAGGTTCCTGGTTCGAACCTCGGCAGGGGTGTTCTAAATTACCCGTAGGAGTGATTGTGAGTGTGCATGGTTGTTCGTCTACATGTCGCCCTGCGATGGACTGGCAACCTGTCCAGGGTGTACCCCTGCCTCTCGCCCGAAGCGCGCTGGGATAGGCTCCAGCAAATTCCGGTGACCTTGCATGGGATTAAGCGAGCATGGATGTTTGAATATTTAATTTTTTTTTTTTTTAATCAGCTTTTTTTTATTTTAAAATTATATATTTTTTTTATTTTAAAGTGTGTTGGTCAGATTTTAAGTGCTATAGACATCGATTCCACCTTGATCTAGACCTAAAAAAAAAAAAACAGACAAAAGACCAGATGAAATTCAGATATAGAAAAAAAAACACATCAGATCAACAAATATACAAATGCAGCAGGCTTGATGTTTCAGTGCTTGAAATAAGCAATTAAAGGGAAAGTTTGTGGAAGACTGACTTAAATCCATTAAAAGTTTTTAAACCTTTTAACACTATTAACAAAGTCCATAAGGATCTTTTTTCTATTTTTCAAGACAAAATAAAATCTCTCATAACTGTGGATTTATACATTGAATCTGCAGAGTATTTCCAACATTGTCAGGAAAGACAGCCTGTAAAATATACAAGGCACCAATACTGAGTACTTGCATAGTCTGACTTTATTTCTAATTTCCATACACTGTGAGGAACCATTGAAATGGAGGGTAGCCTGAAGTTCCTCTGTGACCCTGACCAGGATGACATACCTTTTGAAAATGGAGAGCTGGATGAAAGATTTACTAAATAAACCTCCAAAGATTAACCTTTGTAGGTCTACAGAGGCAAAGTGATTTCAAGATGGTTTTAAAAGTTGGAAGTCACCCAACTTGTACTATTTGGTTCAAACTGCTAACAACAAAATGAAAACCTATCCTATCTATTTTTTTCCTGCCTTTCTGTTTCATGTCATCTTTATCTTAAAAACATATCATTGTTGACAATTGAGTGTTCAACATATACTGATAAGAAACATGATCTGCTACATGACATCGGCACAACACTTTGATAAACTGTATAGTTCTGACACATCTATTTCTTTGCTTCTTTATCTTACTTGGGGGGTATGCCTATATTTTATCCTTTTTGACATCTTCTTGCGCCACCCCCAGTGTTTATTTTAGTCTTCAGAGAGGTCAACAGGCATATGATGGGAATGCAACACTTTGTGATGGGCACTGATAAATGGAGAGTGGCTATGCTCTGTGCATGTACCGCTGGGTTGATGGATGGATGATGGGGGAGCAAAGGAACAGAGTCTAGATAGCAGAACGCTTCCCCAGCAGGTGTCATGAAAGTATTCTGTCGCAGTGCCCCGCTGAGCTGATTCTCCCCACTACCTTCAGTGCCTAGGGTTACTCCCTGCCTGCCTTTCATAAACTATAATGTATATCTGAAGATTTTGCTGCCTCTTTTGTTCTAGGTGCAAGAGTTGCAAAATGGCACCACAATTATCATTTGGGGTTGTTTCATATCTTCAATCTGATACATTTTTGTAAAAGAAAAAAAAATCCAGCAAAAGAGAGCATCTATTCTTTCAAAATATCTTTTTTTGGATTACAGTCTAATTTTCTTACTTTCAGAAGAGAGCACAATGTGTCCCATGTTTCTTTTGTTTGATAATGTTAGGAAAAATGGGAGTCTCCTGCTTTGATCATCCTCAGTAAATGCAATCTGATCTTTGAAGTTAAATGAGTTGTAAGCATTCTGTTGCTCAGCAATTACTCTTCAGGTGCCCTTGACTGGGACACAATGCTCCAAACAGCTCCAAAGTTCAAAGGCCAGGGGTAGGAGACGGTGGATATATTACGCTAGCAGTTATGCATGTGTGTGACAGGTTATGAAATACATCAGCCTCCTTTTTTAGCTGGACAAACAAAATGTATTTATCTTTATTGTATCAAATCCCATTTCTGTTCTGTTGAATGCTACAAAAATAATGGAGAAAAACAAAAGATAACCATGCTGACTTAACGAACCCTACCAATTTAACATTATTAACATGCAGCCAATATTTTCTTTACTCCTTCACCTTGTTTAGGATTGCTGGGATATGTAACCCCATCAGTTAACAACCTGGGGAGGAGCAAAATATTAGGAACACTTTTAAAGTTTACATTTTCTGTTGTCTAGGTCATCCTCATAAAGATTGAATTGATGCACACCGGAAGGGTGTTTCTTATCCTTGAGATGCAGGTGGACTGCTGAATCTTAACCTGAGGAGCAGGCTCTCCTGTTGTGTAAAATGTTTTTGATTTGTTTCAGAAAGCCTTTAAGGGTAGTAATGTCCATATTTTGGGCAGAGAAGCCAGATGGTTTGAGAAAGAAGTAAAAGAAGGCATGCAAAGTTAAAGTGGAGAGACCAACATTAAACAGGGGAAAAGAACCTTGATTCACGTGACCACATACTGGTCAAACAATAATATACAGCTGGCAAAAGGCTCTAATGACCCACAGAACGGTGTGGTGGGTTCCAACAATGGTTCATAAGCCCCTGAAACTTCCCACCAGTCAGTAAGAAATGAGAAAGCATTAGATTTTATATGCACCTTATAAAATAGTGTTTGTGTGGGTGTCAGACTATAGAGACCTGTTTTTATTTATTTATTTATTTTTTAATCTGGTTGTAAATATGTTTATTTCTGTTGCACAGTTGGATATTTTAACACAGAGGTCAATAGAGTTGACTCACTTTTAGAACCAGCCCCCAGTGGTATGTTGAGGAACTGCCACATACTTCTTTGTAGTACTTAGCCTGGCAGTTGAAAAGTTACCCCTTGATCCATACCCATTTCTCGCCGGCCCTTGTATGGATTTGTACATTGCTTTGTCTTTCCCTGCTAGTCTGTCATCTTTCTGCCCGTCTTTCTGTCTCTTCCTGTTCAGCTCTTTGTTCTCTAGCTCCTTGTATGCAGTGCCAATTCTGAACAACGCCAAGTGTTTTTGGATTTTGGTTTCTGGTTTTTGGATATCCTGCCCCGACAGCATTTTGGGCTGACAATAAAGGACTTTATTGTTGATGATTCCTGCCTGCCGGTCTCCTGCATTTGGGTCACCTCCCCCCTAAACCTGACTCCATCCTTTTATTTTTTTTTCCATCCTACTTCTGATCTGGTAATTACTCATTAATTACCAACAAAGCAAATCTTCAACAATGCTATTCTTTGAAATGTATTTTAGCAGTTTGTTAACACTGTGCTTACGCTACTTTTCTGAATCCATGTAAAAACCCATACGCTGGAGACGTCATATGCTCTGTAAGGATGTTGGCAAAGTATTGTATAATTTACATCATCAAGGACAAAATCTCATAATTATCCTCTTTTTCTACACACATATCTGAATGTTCGGCTTCTGCAGAAGCTTTTGAAAAATCCCCTGGGCTTTGTTGTTTTTCAAAGAGGAATAGAGGTCAAGGGGGAAAATCAAATTAGGCTCTCATTTGATCGTGGTGGAGCACGAGAGCCTGCTCATTAAACAGCCAAGCCCCCTGCTGCTGAGTCATTAAGGCCATATTTACCATGCAATAGCACTATAAGAAAAAGGAAAAAAAAAAAACCTCTCTGAAGCTTTCCCATGTGCTGTCCACTTAATTTGAAGGAGAAACAAAAGCAGTTAGAGGATATTGAGTGAAAAGGAGGAGGAAAACTATTTGACTCCTGTTTCAAAGTTGCAGTCATTGAATGTTAGTTGCAGTAACACTAAAGTCATACATTTTGAACATTTAGATTTTAAACTGCCGGGTAAGACTCACATATTACAATGAAAGGTGTAAATGGTCTTTATTAATATGTATACCAGGCTGTCATGTCATTCAGCACAGTTCAGCAACCTTACTCTGCTGATAGAGTTAACACCTTTTTTCCCACCCTGGTTTCAGGAGTTTAGCACCCCATCTACTGCTCTGGAGGTAATGCATTTTGATGTGCGTCTAAAACTTGAGAGTAACGTGCTGTTGGGGGACCAGAAAGCGTACGGTGGCCATCAGAAATGATTACAGTCAGCGAGAGAGTGACTGGGACCACCAGGTGCCAGGGTCTGATGAAGCATTACTTATTGAATTCTGTCTTTAGCTCTAAAGAGACCTGGACCATATCTAAACGTCTTTGAGCAAATCACACACCCTGTCAGAAACTGTTAGGTTTATGTCACAGAAACAAGGCTACCCTAGCCAAAATCTGCCTCTAGTTTATAGGAGACAAATACAGTGTTGGGCTGATAAGGGCTGATTTATAAGGCCTTGAGCTGGGGGGATGCACCCTGTGGTGGGGTCCTGATGGTTGCCCCGGTTCCCCGTGGGTGGGGGGGACTGTTGTATTTTGACAACAGTATCAAAAATATAAATGTATTTTTACAGGTCAAAAGAGGTGAAATGTGTCTATAAATTATATTCATTTCTTTAAATAGTCTCTCTCTTAAAAAGATAAGCAAAAAAAAAAAAAAACACATCATCATATAAATTATACAGAAATGTGTCGAGAGTCTTGGATTTAGACTCATACCTCATGCAAAAAACTGTCATTAGTAATCTTACTGCACAGTACAGAAAAAAAAACACAATTAAAAAGAACTGTTACACACGGTGAAAAAAACATAAGATATGACAGACTACAACCTCCTAACTTGTATGTTTTCAGTGTAAATCAATAGAAATGTAATTTTTTTTACAAAAGAAACAAAAAAAAAACAGTCATAGGTAAGGTTCTAAGACAGCTTGGTTGGGATTTTTGAAATTGGCAAATAAAAGTGCAACAACACAAATGTAAATCAACAAAAAAGCGTTACAGAATGACATAATCTGACTACACAGGGCCTTTAATTAGAACGGTGGCAAGAATCATCAAGTCAGAGACCACTAATTTATCAACTCATGTGCTGTGCTGCCTCCAAATGATCTAAAGGAGACAAACTGAAGCAGATGTGAAGAACCAAAACATAAACAACTTGAATTTTAAATCCTGATTTGAATGATCCTCCTAGTGCTTTGCGCCTCTCCCTCCATCTGTGCACTGCCAAAATACCGCACAAATGGAGTGAAGTGAATTTCAAGTTCAGGTACAAACGGAGAATCTCAGCTGAGTAGTCGGTCATACTAGCGCCTGTCTTGAGCAGAAGCAAAAATGATCTTTTATGTGACAACTGTGTGTCTCAATTAGATACACTCCCACTTATGTTGTTGAAGTTATCTGCTTAATCTTATCTCTTCCAGTTCCAAACTCCCTTTTTAATTGAGTTTTACACCATAAACATGGCCTATTTTCAAAGGCAAAGCATTTTTTCTTCCATTTCAGTCTTAATAATGGTGAACTATCTTAGTCACTGCAAGAACAACAGGGCCTTAAACAGAAGCGCCAACCTCTAAAAACCTCTAATCTCAGCATCCTGGAGTCAAAGAAAAGTCAGAAGACAGTCCAGAGTCTGTAACGGCGCAGTAGCAGCTTTTTAGTTTGTAACATTCATATGAGCTACAGTGGGATCCAGATGCCATTTCCTTATACATTTTGCATGTGTTTCAAATTTGATACAATACTTGTCTGACGATCTTGAGAATATTCTCTTTTCTAAGTTCTCAGGTGCCTCCATCAAAGTCATGTGGAGTTGAGATCTGTGGAGAAAAGCCTTCATATTCTTGAAGTAGTAAAAGTGTGTTTGGTTCATTATTTTGACACAGTATGTTGGTTGTTCATTTCCCTCTTCTATATTTTTAAATCTCTACGTGTGATATGACCTTCAGTGCTGTGGAGACATTGGCCTATTTGTGGTATAAATCTTGAGGATGCATCTAGCTGGGTGAGGCAGTAACCTGATTACTGGGACACACCAGTCAAGGTCATTATGTATGGATGTGGCTCTCCTCCTGTGGTTGGTATGCTTCACTGCATCCTGTGAATCAAGTAACTTGTTGTAGTTGGTGATGCTACTATATTAATATGAGCACCTTAGGCTGGGATTACTTTCAGTGATGTCTACTAGTCTTATGTATGTATTTTGTTTGCTTTGAGCGTGTTATGCTTTTTAACAGAATTTAATTTTGTTTTCTCGCGTGTCCAGTGGAGCAGCTTAGCTTCAGATCCTCATTTGCTGGGGCATCTTTATTTGTTTAAGCAGGAGCCCTTGAACTGTATTGCGAGTGCATTTAATGAGAGCATTGTGGATGCTATCCATCTTCCTTCTAGAGTCTAGAGTACATTTCTCAGTTTGCCAGCAAGATATGATTTTATGGAAGTACATGATGAATATCACTTTGTTGACTAATCTCTGCTGGTCTGGGGTAAAGATGTTAGATATTCAAAAGACTGTGGGATACTAAGATAGGATAAATAAAAGACTGTTCCTAAAAGTTCCAGTTTTGTCTTGGAGTTTGTGGCTATACCTGATTAAACTTGTACTGAACATGCTTATGCAAGGTATTTTTCCTCTGCATCTTCTTATGAAATAAATGTTGAGATTGATTTTAGGACCAGTGTTCTTTACCTAATTTCCCTGCCTCTGATCTCACCTGCGCAGTCTCATCTCACAGAAATTAGAAATGAAATGAGCTTGACTTTTTGACACCACATTGTGGCGTGGAGGGTCGTGATGTGGGAAAATGACATGCTGGTGTGCTGGAAAGTGGTAATCTCCTCTTCTACTGAACATGCACTTTCAAAAATCACACTTTTTGCTCCTTCACATAGGCTACCTCAACAGATCTGCCTCCCATGCCAACAGTTTGACAGCCCCATCCCAGGTCGTGGTGATGATGTCGCAGTTTCGGTGAAAAAGTCATTAAAATTCTTTTAAAGGGGGCACAGGAACTGACTTATACTATTAGTAATATCAGATAACCAATACTCATTCACTGTTGTGGGAAAAAAAAAATTACAACTTATGAAGGACACCCGAATGAACACAGTGTGAAAAGTTACGTGTTGTTGCTCATCTAAGGCTGTACTTACGTAACTTTTTTCTGTTTTGTTTCTTAAGCCTTAGAGCCATACAGTTAAACAGAGCCAGTTTTCACATGGCTTTGTATTGTCTTTGGCCTAATCAAGAAGATCGCCTCTTAAACATAACTTGAGTATTTTGGTACCTTTTATAGACATTGAAACAATGCTTGATTCTTCTATTTTCTCATGTATACCCTACAGGCCTTTGGAATTTGATAAAGTAAAGCGTGAAACTGTGAAAATAATTCAATGCATATTTTTTAATGGATATTCTAAAACAGCCTGAACAGATTTGTTGGTAGCCCTAAAAATCATCATAAATCATTGCATGATAGTCATGCTTAAGCCTAAGTAGTAGCCTCTCAGGTGTTTTTAATATTTCCACCTGGCAAGCATCCCATTTAAGGAAGAAAAGCTGCCTTTGTGTGTACCACACTGAACAAAAAGGAGAGAGTTGTGTGGGGATCTCAGAAGCAAAACTACGGATAAGCATGTTAAAGCTCATGTTCTTATGACCATCTCCTAACAGCTTCATGTTCTGCAGTTGTAAGCATTTGGAGGCAGTTGGTCTATGGGAGTAGGTGAGTCCCAGAACATAACTACCAGAGAAAATGTCTTTGAGTCTTTGGTCGACAAGTAGCCAAGAAAAAGCAGAATTCCATGTTAAGAGCGTCACTGATCGCACCATCCATCTTTTTTAGAAAAAATACTGTAATCAGTGGGAGAGACCCAGGAAGACTCAGCAGTTAAAAGAAAAAACTTTTATTGCTGAAATGCATGTTGACAAGCCAAAAGGTTTCTGGGAAAATGACTGATGAACCAAAAGTGGAGCTTTTTCATAAGTCACATCAACTCTGTGTTCACAATTGGAAAATGAAGCTGTAAAGGAAACAACACCTTACTTATGGTGAAACATGGAGGGGGGTTGGTGATGTCTTGGAGCTACGTTGCTGTGTCGGGCATGGGGAGCCTTAAATGGGTGCAGACTTTGAGCATTCCTTTCCTGGCCCTCTCGGAGTAAAGATCTTATTCCAATTGAACATCTACTGTAAGATCTGATAAATGCAGTGTGGAGAAGTCACTTTAAACTCAAGACAGCTAGAGCAGTTGGATTTGGAGCAGGCCAAAACACCCGATGGCAGCTGCAGAAGTCTCGTCAAGAGATTCAGGAATCCCTTGTTGACAACAACTGTGGCTAAAGGTCATGAAACAAAATTTAAGGCCAGCTTAATGTTTGTCTGATATTTTAATTGGCCTTATATTGTAAAATACTCTGTTGAATGAAGAATCAAAAACTAAAGTCCGATTCGCGTTAAACATGAAATAAATAATGAAGGATAACATTAACTCCATCAGCGTTTCATCAGTAGTGGTTGCTTTTTATTTTTGTTCAGCTTTGTTTACAAGTGTAACACTTATATTTGACCTGCTGAATTAATGTTGGTCAAACGCACCCATGTCTAACACTGTGATACAAACTCTTTATTCAAAACAGAATTAAAATCTCTTGCAATATGCAGATGCTGGCAACGTGATGCAGCATGATAATAGACATCTTGTGTATATCTCTTGTACAGCTCTGGGACAAAGTGTAAGTGGAAAGTTGAAAGTCATGATATCCAACTGTGTGATCTGGTTTAAATGTCACATTAACATCTATGCTGCCTGTGCCATAAGCGCTGTGACATTCTATGTTGTACTTGGCTACAGACTCTTATGAGCACATCTTTCAAAATCTCTGTTCTATTGTTCACTAGTGACAGTACAGTTTGCAGTATGATGAACCAAGGGATCCAGTATTTTCTACTTTAGTCTGATACTTTTTTTGTTACAAGTATTTTCAAAGACGCTGTGACCTTTCATCAGTCTTAGGCCTTCCACTTGTGCCTGACCTTTGGCGAGTAAACCACAGGCAAAAACTGAAGATGCTGATGTTCTGTCCTCTCAAATGTCATGCCCAGAAGCAGTACAGGTCTGCATTTTTTTTTTCATCTAAATGCTTCCCCTTCAGTTGACAAATTGCAAATATACTTGAGCACCCACTAATCAAAAAGGCATTGTCACGCTAAAATATTATTTAAGTAGAATACAAGGAAAAATCTTAATTTGAAAAGGGTCCACATTGGGTATAAAAGTGAATCTCAGGTTGTACATACCAACCATACCACTATACTGTAGACTCAATGACCCTAACGAGGAGTAAAAACCTGAACCATGCCTTTTGTAAGATGTGATTTCTGTGGTAAGCAGCTTACTATTACCTGAAGGCTTTGAATAAAAACAAGTCAGTCTTGTGTGTTGGGTGAAGTCTGCCTTGGCAAGATGGCAATCTGCACAAAAGAGAACTTCAGTGCTCAGGAAACCTGAATGTGACATCAGAGAAGTTTTCTAAAGTTCCTCTTATACAGTCTGTGCTTAAGACACAAAGAAGTGCGCCTCTAGTGAGACAAAGTGGTAGTACAAGATGTGCCGGACCATTCCCACTTATTAGCGCAGTAATATCAGTGGTTCTTTTGTCAACACAGTAGATCTATATGACCTCATGTGGTCAGAAGTGTTTTCGCTATCCAGAGTGTTCATACTGTTTATTCATACTGTTAAATAAACTCAAGCACACAGACAAGAAAGATTTTAAGCTCTTCCCATCCCCGTGTTGCTTTTTTTAATACAGCCGCAGTGCTTGTCTCACTGACATTGCAATTATTATTGATGAATAGCTCACAGCTCAAGGACTTATTTTAGTAGGCATAAACAGACATGAAAATGTTTAATGTTGACCTTTGGCCTGTTGAGTAACTTTGTGATGCCAGAAAATCCAAAAGGTTACAGGAAAGGCAAGTGTGTAAACTTTACCAGCGGAACCATACTAAAATGGTTATGAGCCATATATCACTGTACAAATGAGGACAAAACCATTTTTGTTACTGCATGCACGGATTGTTTTGACCCAGTACTGTCATAAAGCTCTGAAAGGATATACTACGTCCTCAACTCTTCTCCACTATACGTCACGCTTTTTTTGGACCACTGCATCCATAGAAGAAAGATCAATCTGCCTGCCTCTGACAAATGAATTGTTATGGTGATACATGCTATGAGAAAATGTAGCATCTGAAGATTTTAGTGACATACCTCACTTGATTTACTGTCCGGTCTCACACAAATGCCAAATATTGCTGGTTCCCTTTTTGTCAGCTCTTCACTTCTGAATGAAAAGCACAAGGAGCATTAGCAGAAAAGTGACCAGCGTCTGAATGACTTAATGCTACTGCTTTAACGGACAGCATAAGATATTGATAATATGTACCTCACGTCTAAATTGGCTTTAAGTTTACAGGAATAGCCGATAAAAATTGATTTCAAAACTGCTTTGTGTCTGTCTTTGTTGTTTTTTTACCACACCTGCATCATGTCTTACCTTATGTGTTTTCGCTTCTTTACATTTAAAAATTTAGAAGGAAAATCTCCTGACTCTCCTCATCCAACCCAAAAGCCCAAAACTACTCTTAAACCTCCTATTTTCCAGTATCGGCACATCTGATGTAAACCTACAATCCTGCCGTCTGCTTCTTATTATGTTGACTGAACCTTTAACCACCGTCTTACCCTCACCGCCATTTTGCTTCCATCCAGATTAATAGTCAAGCTAACCAAGCCACGGACAAATCCTGCCAACATTAACCACTCAAGGAGTGTCCCTGAGAGTCACATTTTAATCAGTGCTTTCATCTATATACTAGTCAGTCTTAAACTGTGTGGCCTGAAAATGTTTTAAATCAACCTCAGACTATTTTTGTTGATGAAAATTCCTACCAGTAAAAAGTCCTATAAATAATGTGAAAACACAAAGGTGCATCTTTACAAAACTTTTAAATTGTATGTATTTATGTCTATTTTTCTGTTATAATTATTACTCATTTCTTGCCAAAGTCTAGATGGATCTATAATTATATTTCCTCTGTATCTCACCCTTTCTCATTCTGTCGTATAAGAGAAGAGCTGACCTTTATACTTCTCTGAGTATCCAAGCTGGTTGGTTTCTAATATAACTTGTGATAAAAATGAGAACTAGACAACCCCTAGGAGATAAACAGATGTGTTTTTCTCTAACATGTAGTTCTATTATCCTCGGGGACAGGCTCTTAGTCTCAGAGTTCATCACAACAACATGCCATTATCTCACTCTGCCTTGCCACTATCCACACCCCCGAATCCCAGCACTCTCACATGAAACCATTATTCCAGTCCAATCTTTTCAGATATAATGTCGGCCTGAGCCAATGCTCATTTTTGCCTGACATGTTGGGGGTGTGCTTTAATAAAGACACGCGTGTCTCTGACTCTGATCTGCAGGAGGAGTGTATGCCCCGTAGGGGATGCTCTGCGCTGCATGTGTGCAGACCACCTGATGGCTTTAATTCAAAAACACATTGACACTGAGGTTCACTGAGACAGTTTGGTTATAGAAGAGATAAGGGATTGTGATAAAGCACACCAAGGCAAAGATTACGTACTGTAAACTAAGATATGCATCATTTAGAGCGAGAAGAGTTCCCCTCTAGCGCCTAGGTTTATCACCATTACAGGAAAGACAGTATCTTATTCATCTTAATATAAGGCAATGAAAAGCACACTCCTCTTAAGTCCCATCACATTCAGAGCTCTCAGTGCCCGGACTTTGTCACAGCAAAAGAATGTTGTTTTCTGCTCACAAGTGTGAGATTAAAAAAAAAAAAAAAAAAAACTCAGTCTTTATTTATTTATTTATTTTCTAAATGTCAAAGGATAGTGTGAGTGACTTCACATCTTGTAAGAGTGATAGCTACAAAAAAAAAGTCTAAGGACTAAGTTTGTATTCCATGGATCATTAGTTAGAAATGACTGCATGCGAATGTCATTCAGACTGTAGGAGAATCAGTTTTCAGCATGTGAGGAATAAAAATAGGAACAGCAACCTTCAGAAAGCACTTTTATGCCGTTCCAACTGTGGAAAAGGTTGCACTTTGGCAAAACAAAATATCAGTGGCAAATGTTTTTAAGAACAAAACTATTCTCAAGGCTAGAGTTAAGACATTAGATGATTATATCTATGATTTGGGTTATCTGACAATGTAAAGTATGCAAGGCAAAAAGGAAGAATTTTTTTTTTTTCTTACATGCTACTTTCTGACTAATGCATAAGACAAACAAGATTTTGAAGAATTTCCAAATATCGCAGACTTGCACTGATGTGAATGATGAATTGAAATGTTTGTTGCTTTTTGGTTCTCAATAGTTCTTTGTCTGAGCCTGGCTTTGGCCAAAGTGGAGGCCCACTCAGCTTCCCTGCACCTGAATACTAATGAAGGGTTTGTAATCTTAACCTGACTTTGACTTCAGCAAGAAGGAGACAATGTCAAGCACTTCGCTGCTCTCTTAGAGAGACTTGCATATGGTAATCTGACATGGGATAAAAAAAAAAAAATCAACAGGAGAAATAGAGAAGGGTAGAGTAAGCAGGAGCAAAATATCAAAGCACGATGTTCCCTTGAATCTTAACATCTATTCTTTCATAAAATCTATAATAATACAATAATTCAGATATGTGCTTTTCTGGTGTTCATTATCATTGACATTATCTAAATGTCCACTTCAGTGAAAAACCACTTGATCCTCTTGTAACTCCAAAAGCCACTAAGTGTCATGTTTTGAATTACAATAGAAAATAGATAGGGGATGGGTGAGTTTGGAAACGGCTAGATCCTGAACCCAAAGTGTTCAGGGCTGACTAATTCTGCAGAGACTGGAGGTGAAGGGCTCTGTGGGGAACTGTAGAGATGTTTTGAAAGTAGAACTAGGCAAATGGAGGACTATCACAGATCAGAAGAGGATGAGGAATACTATGACCAAAAAAAAAAAAAAAAAAAACATCTCTCTCTGTCTCTCCTGGTTATATCTATGTCTGTCTATTTGAACAGTTGTGTGTTGCTTAGAAACATGCCAGAATCTCTTTTAATGGTCTTTTAATGTGGATCCCGGCTGTTGGCCACAGCAACTCCCACTCACTCTCACTGCTCTCTGGAGTGTTTTCTATACTCTTCATTTTATTTTAACAGATCAAGCCTCCATTAAGGATAGTGCTTGCAATTTTCCACATGAACAAAATACATCTCTTTTATTAGGAAACAGAATATATTGCACCAGTCTTATTTATACTTGAAACTCTACTCCACTCTATTTTATTATAGTTTTTATGGCAGCTTTTGTTAAAACAAAATCAATGGAATTCTGGCCCACTGTGAACTTTTGGTGAAGGTATGAATGTCAATGAAAATCCTTTTGTAGAAACAGAGATGTTTAGTGATTTATAGTAGGAAAGAAAGGTAAGCAGGAATTAGATATCAGGGTAAAAAAACATTACTGTTAGTGTTTGACTAAAACCAGGATCTCTCCTTAACCATCCATTCATATATCAAAATCCACTTTGGACACCTTTTACGTATCCATCCATTCTCTTCTGATCCTATTATGGATGTATTAATGTATCTGCGAGTCTATTCACTCAAAAGATAAAACAAACTTGAAAATAATATGAGAAGCAATTACTGTCAACAACATTGTGTTACTTTAGCCAAAGTAAAGAAAATACAGTTAAAATACTTCATGAAAATAAGTGCTTCATGGCACAGAGGGAGATGCTGAATGGAAAAAAACCTGAACCTGTGGCAGCTAGAAGGTGCTTCATCAGCATAATGAGAACACCCAGTGAGGAGACGGAGGCTTTTCAAATACACGCTCTCTTTCTTAGCAGAAGAAACTCACTTTGAAGGTCCAAAACTCCCACGGAAATAGTTACAAGCATATTTCTGTGACATCAAAAATGATGCATTTAAAGTCTGTTTATATATATATATATATATATATATATATATATATATATATATCTATATATATATATATATATATATATATATATATATATATATATACAGAGAGGCAAATTTAAATGAAATCCCAACGGAAAGGTGATTCTACGTACACCAGTCTGTTGCGTTTCTCTCACACACCTGTTTATTGCCTTTTATATAATCACCCATCAGCACGTAGAGCAGCCTGTTCTTTGACAACATGTAGTTGTGTGCCCTGAGTGGCAGTTATCCCATTTCATCTGAGTGAAACAGAATAGTGTATAATAACATGTTATGGTGACAGAGTTACACTGACTAGTGACCAGAGACTGGCTACTAACTAGTATGTTTACCTCGTCAGTGTCTGTAATTCTTGTAGCTGAATGTACAAGGTCGTGGCTAATAGACTGAGAAGACAGTTATGTTGGAACACAGGTTTTAATCATCAGAAAATAAGTTACGCTTTTACCACACATTCTAAAGCAATCAATAGCAATCTATAGCAACATGCTATAACGTATTATGTGATATTTTTTGCATTCTTTAAACTCAAACATTTACATACACTAAGGTGACTGTGGCCTCAAACAGCTTGGAGAATTCATATAGAAACTTATTCTTATATAAGTTTATTATGGGCTTACTAACATCATCTGAGTTTATTGGGAGCAGATCTGGATGCATTTAAAGGTACGCCTTCAAACACAAAGGCTTCAATGCATCCTTGGGTATAGTGTTCAGATGCCTCAAGGTCCCACATTCATCCGTTTAAAAAATAATATGCATGAGAGTCCACAGATATCATACCACTCCAGAAGGACATGAATTGTCTGTCCAGGGATGAATATGAGAGTATCATTACCCTCACTAAAACACCATCTGTACTGACATGAGCTGAAAGGACAACCAGAGGATAAAAAAAGAGACTACTGCTCCCCAACCACCACAAAAAAAGAGCCATCATTAAAGTTTATGGCTGCACATGGGATAAATCAGTTTTAGATAAGTTGCCTGATCATAAAAACAAACTGTTTGGTCACGATGATCATTGTTGTGTTTGGAATTAAACTTCTTGGGCTCAAAATCCCATCCCTGCCTGTAAAGCATGGGGATGGCAGTATTATGTTGTGGGGCTCTTTTTCTGCATGAGGGGCTGGTGCACATCACCACATAGATGTTATCAGGAGGACAGAAGATTTTAGAAATACATATTAAAGCGACATCTAAAGGTATCAGCCAAAAAGATTTAAAGCAGAACAAAAGAATTGTATTCATGTTAAAATATCAGTTTCATTTTCATTTGAAGGAATATTTGTCTACAGCGTTTCCAGCCAGACAAAGCTCAAGCTCCTGTCCTAGTTGGATGACTGCAAATTTTTTGTGGTATGTCACACATCACATCAACAATGATAAAACTAGCTCACAGAACTACAGCAAACACTTTGGAAAAAATTAAGGACTCAAGTTGGAATCTGCGGCCTCCCTGTCTCCTGCTTTTGGGTCCTAACCCTGAAGACGAGGCAAATATATCTCTCCATAAAGAGGCATCCAGAAAACCAGATTTTTAATTCAGCACAGCATGCTCCCTGATTCTGCTCCAAAAAAGTCAGGACCCTCAGTGGAGAGTTATTTACATTTTACTTGCAGTGATCAGTAATTAATATTTCCAGTACCAAGTGTACTGCAGAACAACAAATGTCTCCAGATGCATAAAACCAATCCTAAATGAATATTAATCCAAAGACTTCTTGTAAATACAAATGTAGAATTGTACATGTATATCATGAAAAAATTAAAGAATGACACTAACCATCCACTCATGCTTTATTGACTTGCAAGAGAAAACAAAATTAAATTTTAGATCCAAGATCAGCAGTACTAACTCCATCTATCCATCTATTGTCCCTCTCAGGGTCACAGGAGGTCTGCTGGAGTCTATCACTGCCTCTCCTTGGGAGAAAGGCAAGGGTACACCGTAAACATGTTGAACATGTTGCCAGTTAATCGCAGAGTGGTACTCAAGTTAATTAATAACCTTTTGATAAACCTCATGAATTGAGCTGTCTGGGGCTATAAAAGAACTACAAAATGAAATCAGTTTCCAATGTTTTCACAATATCACGCCTGAGCAAACCGCAGGGGAGCACAGTCACTGGTTGCTTCAGGCTGGCCAAAGTAAAAAACAGCCCTGCCAGAAGAATGAATGTCAATCATTCCACAATCGCACATCCTCAGCAAAAACATAGCACCACTGGGACCATTGAAGATTGTATCACATTTGCTGAGAAGGCAGATACATCCATCCATCCATCTTCTATACCCGTTTCATCCTTAAGGCAGATACAATAGCACCCAAATCTTCTGAAAATGCAACACTATCTCCAGGCAGCGCTGACAGAGTAACAGGTCGCCATACTTCGTTACAGGCAGTGCTTCTCCTCCATGAAGAAGCACAGATGGCCTTTGCTGGTGTTAGTAGAAAGCCCACCGGACAGGAAAGACCAGTTACGTGATATTGGGTTTGAACATCATTTCACTCACTATGACCAAATGTCTCTTTATAACCAAATCAGCTTGTCACAAAATTACAAAACAATCTAATTATTTTTATAATTACTTTACTTAATATTGGCTCATTTTCAACTGACACCCAAAGGACCAGACAAGGTCCAGAAAGCGAGCTCACGTTACACTGGTTTTAAAATCACTGCATTGACCCCCCTGTGACTTTTAGGATCGATTTGAAAGTTTTCTTTTTGTTTTTTTTTTTTTTTTATGGTTTTTAAGTGTCTTAATGGTCTTGCACCTTCTTATCTTGCTGATTGCTTTTACCTTGTGAAGAGTGTGTGTGGATGTGGGGGCCGACTCCCGATGCAGACGGCTCTCTGTGATACTGCGATAGCGTTCCCTGCCTGGTTCTTCCGTGCCCACCCATATTATCCATATCGTTTTATTTGTGTTTATCTTTGATTGTACAGGTTTTCTCATTGATAGGGATTAAGGGTGGTGGTGGTGGGGTGGGGGGGGGGGGGGCAGAGTGGGCGAATTGGGGGAGCGACTGTTTTTCCTCTGTTTTTACTTTGCAAGGCACTTTGCACTTTTATTGTACTGAAAATGATATTTAAAGTTTGATTGATAAAGTATGCCAAAAGTCATATTGCACTTGTAAGCAAAAATAAGCTAAAATGCAGCTCAAGTAGATGTCATTTGTAATGTGGTGTAAGGCTGTGGTGTTGATTTGCCAAAGTGATTGCTTTCAACTCCAGGCCTTTTATGTGAGGGCTATCTGCACTCAACCTGATGGGCCACAGAACATTATTAAGCATTATTAAGTGAAGCAGTCAAGCACAACACAAAGAAGGTACACATGGCAATGAAAAGGGCAGGATGGCCGGGGATGTGGAGATTTGTTGATCAGTCTGTTGCATTACTAGCCTGACAGGTCAGACCCACATCTAAACAGATGTAGGGTCTGAAAATGATCCATACAGCCTTCCCATCCAAGGGTCTGCACCAATGGTTGCTTCTCAAACTGCCGCTGCATGCAGTTGGTTCGTGCTACAACCATTCAGAGCAACAAAAACAAGTCTGCAAGAGAGCAGCGTTGCCAACTTTGCAACTCTGCTGCTTTATTTAATGAGTATTTAGATCCCTCGAGCTGCTTTTTTTTTTCCCTTAAAAAGTGACTTGTGACAAATCGAGCGACTTTTTCTGGTGTTATTGGAGACTTTGAGGTGGAATGACGATCGTTACTCTTCTCGACGAGCTGCTGTGGTGAGCTCCTCCCTGTTCAAAAGTTCTCACAGGCAGTCCAGTCCACAGCAGACGGTTCCTCTCAGTTACAGTCAGAGGAGATGTTCACCCCTCCAGCCCAGACTGCAAATCCTGTAAACCCGCTGCTGGCTGATCCCAGGCAGGATATAAATGTAAAATTTTCTTTGTCTAAAATAAATCACTGCATTTGACTCACACAGTTTCAGTTTCCCACCTCATGCACAGTGTGTGTGAATCTATGTGACATCAACTGAATGTCTAGTCAGCCAGCTCATCATGTCTCAGTCTGCAGTACATTCAAACGTACAGAAAAGGGGTTGGAATTAAACCCTAAATTCAAAGGCTGATTTCTATGCAAAACCTAGTGATGTTTATTTAAAAAAAAAAACAGTTTTAACAGTTCCAACCAAAACATGTTTCAGGTGCTTTTGAAATCTTTTTTTTTTTTTTTGATATTCCAGAATAAAAGTGAATCAAAGAGAAGGCAATGCTAAGTAAATGAAACCCAACAATTGTTGTCACTTTTACAAGCAGCATTTGAGAAAAACCAGTCTGCTCAAACACTCTACCAATATCTTTGAAAAATGTAGGCAACTTCAAAGTATTTCAGAGATTTTTGTATGTTGGAGTGGCAGTAGTAAAACTGGAACGTGATTTGCTGTATGTTATGTAGAAATTTAGGTATATCTTATTTATAAGTATATACACTTAGTGTGTTCTAGTGAGACAGTTAGTCGGCAGTTAAACGATACGCTGACTACAACAGAGGTGCAAAGTGGATTTATTCTCCAAGTTGTATACAATTCAGAGGTCATTAACTCACATCAAAGAATGCAGGATGATCAGAAATGACAATTTGTCAGTTGGAAACAGCCGTAAGTTCTCTAGACGACCTACGTGTCAAAACTTAGCGACTTGATGGAGCCAGAATGATAATCAGAAGCGATGGCCTCAACAGGCCAGGATCTAGAGCAAAAGTCACAGACTTATGAATCAGCATTATATGATAAGGCCCCAAAATGCAGTTTTATATAACACCGGTGTATTGGAGATGAGTAGAGGATGAAAAAGATGAAGTTGTTGATGCTGCTGCTGTTTGGCAACCTTTTAACTGTTGATGCCAAAACCGATTCAAACGGCCGCTGCAGGCACCTTCACTGTTTACCATCCAGGCAACAACGTTGTAGCTCTGTTGTCATTGTGTCAACCTCACTCAGAGACTCTGTGAAGATATGCTTGGCAAGACTTTTGGACATAGTTAATAAACTACAATGGGTGGTAGCTAGATGGTCCTGACAAGCAAATGTAAATTTTCTAGAGGTACATCTGGATTTCTATGCCATTACATTACTTTATTTAAACCCAGAAATTCAGTGACATCAGCCGTTAATAATTATTGAAGTACTGCTGGCAAAAATAACACCTATATCCTTAAATTATTTTTATAAGATCTGATGCTGTTTGAGGTATCTTGACCATAATTAAATTGAGTAGCTTATTGTGTACTAAAAATTAATTAGGTTACTGTATATTTAAACAGTCAAGTATGCTAAATTCAGCATTGAAGTACTGTGAATAGGAACTCCCAATCCAGTCATATTAAGATAAGATAAGATAGCACTTTATTGATCCCACGACGGGGACATTTGTGCGTTACCACAGCTCAATTTACAGAAAAACAAAAATAACAATATATAAACAATATATATATAAACAGAAGAGGAACAAATATATACAGTAGAAAAAAATTTATATAAACAACACTATGTACAGCAGCAATTTACAGCAGCAAGCATACACGGTATGCAGTTATGGGTGGAGGGTTGTGGAGGTATTCAGATAAATGAATAAATAATAATATGTGTGTGTCAGCTGTAGAGGTGTGTGTATGTGGAGTAAGTATGTGTGTGTGGGGGGGGCACTGTGAGTGTGAAAAATTGTCCGAGTGACTCTCAGCGTCATGATGGGTTGTAGAGTCTAACTGCAGTTGGTATGAAAGACCTGACTTTCTTTACTGAGATTATTTCCATACCAAATAAGAAAATTCACTCCAGGCTTTTGAGTCACACCTTTCTAACATCTATTCTTACCTCAGTTCAATAGAAAAATGGTTTTGGTTCTCAGATATTCATTTGTTCATTTGCACAACAAGAAATTCAGCCATTTACATATAAAACAAATTGGCAAAAAAATAGCAAATAATATGCTAAATGATTTTAAACCTCAGGATCAGCAAGCTAAAAGCACTGGCACATTCACCTCTGCTAATGGTTCTCATTTCTAATGGGCTTTGGTGAATAATTTAAGGTGAAGCTAATTACTTTAAACAAATTTTGAATCATGCAATTCATTCAAGAATACTAATGGAGGTTCAACACATGCATTATAAAGACATTAATCAACCCCAAGAAATCACAACTTTTCCTCTTTTTTTTTTTGAGCCAAAGGAATAAGGGCCATGAGATTTAGCATTTTTTCCACCTCTGATATTACTGGTAGCATAGCTCATACATAGAATTTCTAAACAACATGTTAATCAATTCTTTTAAATTCATGTAAGCATTTCCACAGCAATAAGTTTGTTCTCTCAGCCGTGTCACTATATGCACCACTACACAAATGCACTGACACAACCAAAGGATGCGCCCTGCTGCTTCTTCTTTCTTTCCTTGTTTTTTTCATACCTTTGTCCCTGTGCATGTACCTGTTCTTTTTTGTTCATGAAATCACACCTTATGTGACATATAATTCTCTAATTTCATTTTACAGAGAAAGAAAACTCCAGCCTTTCAGAAAAAAATATTCAAGTAATACACTGTTTTAATTTCTAACAACAAATGCATCTAACAAAGATGTATTACTTTACATATAGGTTGTCAAAACAGACAAAACACATAACACATGAGCTTTATTATAGGAACTGTAACTGCCTTTAAAATCAAGAGATTCCTGACACAAGATGAAGTGTCAAAAATGAATAGCATTAAAGACTGAGACATATGTAGACATAAACTAGAAGTGTCTATCATGACGTCTGACTAACAATCATTTACCACATTTCTCTTAATGTTATATTTAGCTAAACACAGCTGAAAGCAGAGTGTGTGCAAATTTCTTTCCCATTTCCCAGTAGGATGCCTGTGCCCTTTGAATCACCTTGGTTGGCACTTGCAGCACCTGCAGCACACTTAAAATGGATGGTAATGAGATAAATTACAGGGCTTCGTTTAAGGCACTTTTTCTCTGTTTAATTTAGTATGTGAAATGAACTGTGACTGTGTGGAGAATCAATAACCTCTTTGCTGTGGAAGAGAGTCAGTCCTCTCATGAAATACATGAGAACACATTCAGCCTGACAAAGTTGGACCAAATTATGCATTTAGACTCTTTTTAGGATTTCTGGAAATAAGTTTGAATCAAAGTGTGACTGTGGAAAGCTAAAAAAGAAAAGAAAAAAATAAAGCCAAATTAAATCAATCCTGTAGCTAAACTCCTTTTATCCCCCACTAACAATAACCTGTTGGGTAATGTATACTGCTGAGTCAACTTGAAGTCATGTGAAAACATTTTATGTGTCAAGAAAAAAAATGACACTAAATTTGTACTAAATATATTGTAACAAAAAATACAACTCCAAAGGAAAAAATCAAATTATTTCTTTAAAGAAAATTGGGCCAAAGTTCAGAAACAGCACATCAAAAACTAAGTACACGTGAACATCAGCAGGTGTCCGTCGCTCCTCTGTAGAAGCAGAGGTTTTGGCAGTTAGTTGGTCTGGAGCATTTAGGTGTGTGTTAACATTATGGAAAGGAGGAAAGACTTCAGCAGTTATCTGAGAAACATTTGTGGCTGCCTGTCAATATGAAAAAGCTAATAAGGCAATTTTCACAGAAAAAAAAAATAATCAAAAGTTGAAAATAAGAGTTTCCAGTCTTACTAAGACTGGATATCTCAGCAAGTTTACATCTAGATCAGATCATGCAGTGCTTGGAGAAATTACAAAAATGCCCAAAGGCTACATTTCAGATACATGGACTTCAGTTAACATATGAATATATCAATACAGTGCTCCCGTGCCACTTCACGGTTTGAGCTCCACGGTTTTAGTTATTAGTGGATTTTTTTCAAAAATATATTATAATAAAAAAATCAAGAAATAATCGCTGAAATTCTGCAGAAATTCACCCCACAGCAGACGAGAGGCCGCAGCTGCCAGCAAAACATCAAACGATGACTCACAGCCTCCTGTAAGCAACAAGAGAAATGCAGATGGCCCAGCACTCTAAAATCTGTGTGTTGATTGGCCGAGACGCATCACCCAAGCATCACAGGATGTTGTGCAGAAAGCCTTTGTCTTGTTTCGCTCCAGTGCCTCTCTACTTTTTTGCGGTGTTTAAACTTATTTTAAACACATTTAGACTTGGGGGCTCCGGTCCCCATTAACCGCAAAAACTAAGGGATCGCTGTATTTTTAAGTTCATGACTGTACAGTTAGGAAAAGCAGACACAAGTATGGCACATTGGCAAGGGTCACCTGGAAAAATCTCATCTCTTTTAAAAGAACAAGGCAGAAAGAACAAGGATGCAAAGTTCCATCTGAACAAACCACAACTCAGGTCAATTCACTTTACTTATGTAATAGAGACGTTGTTTAGTAAGTTTAGCTAGTTCGTGATTGTCGCTCTTGCGTTGTGGCGTGGAATAACATAGCGGAGACCGCGCGAGTATAAATCAAAAGTGACGGCGGCATCTCTGCGACAAGCTGACGGCGACACATTGCCGCGAGAGTATACACGGGGAAGTGTCCACATGCGTCAAGGACAACACGCGCAACAGCGCGGCAGCCAACCCTCCCGGACTTATCGGTTAACTGTTATTAATCGTTTTAAGGGCGTTGGTTAACGGTCATAAAAAAAATCCAAAATGTGCCTCCCTAGTTCTGATTGAGTTCAAAATTCAAATGTTCATGTAGTTCAAATTTACAAAAAACAAAAACTGCCTAAGCAAGGAGCCCAACATATTGTATAAGATCTTGACTTTGGTGCATTCTTCCAGCCTTAACACGCATGAGGCAACAGTGAACAAGACTTCTGGAATAATGTCCTTTGATCAGACAAGACCAGAGAGGTGATGCCTGATCATATTGCACAGCTATGTGTATATTTGTTTATGGTGAGAATGCGACAGAATTCATAGTATTATCACTGAAGTCAAACATATCCATCTTCACTGAATGTAGAACAAACTCTGTCTTATGCACCAGCTTGCACTGTGCTCCACCTGGCTATGAATGCCCACAATAAAACAAGAGTCCTCTGAAATTTTCCTCTATGGTTCCCTGTCTCACCAACCTTTGCTTGTTTGAATTTGATTAATAATAGAGAATGTGGGGTTGCATCAGGCTCAGAAATTATTCTTTGGTCAACATTGCACAAGCTGATATGAAACCTAGTTTCACCAGCTGAGGACATTTTCGGACATTGGGCCAAACAAGAAAGGTGAAAGCGAACATTTATGTTTGATCTTTCTTAAGCCATCTTTGTTGTCCTGTTATTTCATTCAGTACCTTCTGACAGATGAGTTTTAAGCTTAACATCAAAAAAGGTAGTCTATAAGAATTATTAAAAGCAAAACAGAACCTGGATAAATTCATTATATTCTTGTGGACAACTTGATCTAAATATTTGTTCAGTTTTAAGTGGACACTAAATGGTCATTATAGAGCATGTTTTAACGCCAGACATGTTGTGCCTGGTGGATTTGAAGCAAGAAAAGCTCATACAATCAGCAGCAGACATGCACCTGGATGGATACAGAGATAATGGACTATTTGCTTACATTAAACCAAGTGACTAAATTTTGATTTTTTTTTTTTTTTATTAAAACAATTTTAATCTTGCTCCTAGAATTAGTAAAGTCAAAATGCATCTTGGTACCTACCAAAAAAAATCTTGCTGTTTGTAGTGTCAGTCTGTGTTCAAGTACGGTAGTATATATGAGACTAGAGTAACTAGAGGCCAGAGTAACAAATAAGTCAATTTATCTAAACTAAAAAAACTGCTGCTGAAGGTCAAACAAAAAGAAAAAAAAATTGGCAAGAGAAGGAACTGAAGAAGGGGCACACCAGGGCAGAATGACAACAGACCATCAGTGAAGGAAGGAAATGAGTAAGAACGTAAGGACACGGGGCTGATAATAAGTAGGTCCAAACTATCAGGACAATCGAGAAGCCGAACCTAAACCAAGAAAAACATTTTCAAAATATAATAGAAAGTAAAGCAAACCAGCTAACACACATATGAGCAGATGAGACCAGAGTAATCCAGAAAATCCAGAAGGTGAACAAAGCTAACCCCTGAAAACACAACAGTGTAACAATAAAACTCAAAACAGACATTATAAAGCAAAGAACACAGGAAAACAAAACTAAGCAAAACCCCTAGATCATTAGAGATCACATGTGAAACCTATGCAATAATAATTCTCAAATAAGTGTACGACGTTTGAGTGACTTTAAAAAGTCATAGAAAATATTTGATGAGGCTTATTAGTTATCAGTTGCTTATTAGTAAACATTCAGTAAAAAAAAATAAAACAATCACGTACGGTTATACTTTTATCCACGTTTCGCATATCAGGTGGTTATTTGTCAGAAGACATGAAAAATGAATGTGCAAAGACTCAAAATTAAAACAACCCTGGCACACTTAGGGTGCTTTCAGACCTGTGACCCATTTGTTTTGTTCCGATTCAGGTGGCTAAATCGATACAGTTGTTTCATTTTTCGTTTGGGGCGTTTGTGTTCACAAGGCAACCGTCTCTAGTGGTTCAAAGCTGTTAACAAATGCCATGCACCAACCAACTGTTCTCTCATTGGTCAGAAATGAACGCGGAAGGAGTTTCCTCTTCCGTACCCCAGGGAAAAACAACAACTATGGAGAATCGTCAGCGAGTGTGGCTAGTTTGTTTCTGAATGTTTCTGTGGTTAATGTGCCAGAGTTCTGTAACAGAAAATATCCAGTTCTACCGGGAATTCCAGACTGCACAAACCAGGGAAATTTGTCCTTTGGTCTCGCACTTTGACATACTGTTGTCGCAGTTTTTTGGCTTTTTGGCTTTCCAGCGCACTGCTCAACAGAGCGCCGGATGCCTCTCTCATTCATTCACTGACTCACAAGTTTGTAGACTTCTGTATTCTTATGAGTATTTACAGCATTTGGCAAATATGCTCATCTGCCCAGATTTTGATGAGGCATCTGACCTCCTCGTTGCTCCATGTCAGCCCATGACTCATTTCGGATTTTGGTCAAACTATTACTTCTTCGCCTTCTCCTTCTTCTTCCATTTTGGTTGACGCTTGGCAACCGGCTGCATTACTACCCACCTCTCTTGGAGGTTGAACCACAGTTATGAGTGAGTTGTGTTGGTTGCTGTGTTGATTATGTTCTCACTGCAAACGAACCGCTCCAGGTCTCGAATGGAAGCGAGCCGAGACCACATCTCCTAGGCGATCTCGGCTCACTTGTTTTGTCCCGCTTCCAAGCATGATTGCTGTGTTCACATATACCAAACGAACCAATCTTTAAGGGGAAACGCTCCCTGTGGACAGGTGTGAAAGCGCCCTTAGAATACAAAATATGCACTACACATGTTGTCACATGTTCAACCATATGGAAATACACTGATGTCATTTAATATTGTCCAGCCAATATAGGCAACTGTGTTTAAGGATGTGATTGATAATAAAATAATTGATTAAATCTTTAGGTAGGTAAGTAAGAGAATAACACTTATTTGAATGCAAGGAGTAGAGAGTTCGAGTAGAGTTTCCTCATATTGCGTGGATGTGGTCATCATGAAACAGGTGTAATAGGTGATCTCACTACCTTGACACTACTTGGAACCGCAGGCATGTGCCTGTTTTCCACACCATGACTGTGAGATATAGAGAGCACCAGGCTGGTTATTGTTGGCTTTGAGTAGAAGACCAGCTGTGTTGTGGATGCAACAGTAACACTCCCTTTCACACAGAGATTGCAGTATGAAGACACTCTGGGGATCCCTTTTTTTCCCCACCTCCACTCTTCAGCTGTACATTCACAATGATTCCACACTGACACAATGATGCCTCTCCAGTGTGTGCTTTCGAGGACCTTCACAACATTATTCAATCTGATGGCGGCCCCTTTCCTCATCTTCGTGGTCCATGGCAGGTACAAGCTCCAGTTGTCTGGTCATTGAGGACTTTGTTCAGTCAGCCCTGAAAAAAGCACAGCCTGAATAAATGCAAAAATAAATTAAAGTTTCTACCCGGTTCCACCCCCTCCACACACAGAGACACACACACACCCAGCAGTGCTGACCTCAGTTCCACTGTTGTTGCAGGGGTTTGAGGCGTTTCAGCTGCTGCAGGAGGGAGATGCCTGAATGGCTTCAGCAGGTGGGGGCTCCTTCAGGTTGCTGAGGCAGCAGGGTTTGCTGAACTGCTGGTGCCCTAAAGCGATCAACAAAGTTTGTAATACAGCCAGTCCAGCTGGCCTCTGTTTCTCTATGCAATGTGGTTACAGACCTCATGGTATTTTTTCTGCAGTGTCTTTAAGTGATTATCAGTGGGCTTTCTCCCTTTCATAGCCATGCTCTTAAAGTTTGTTGGCTAGTTTTTTTTTCTGACAATAGGCTGTCTCTCACCATCCCTGTGATGTGCTATTTGATTTCATCCTCTGGGCAGAGTTTTCAGCACCTCAGTTACACCTTTTCTAAACCTCTTGGGGTGCATGATCTGCCGATGAAGACTAAAAAATGAAACACTGGCATCGGCATTAAACGCTGATGGTCCTATGCCAATATTTATTTATTGATTTATTGAATTTTTCAACCAAGGGCACCATGAGCATGCAAGGGTGACAAGGTTAAAAAAGAGGAAGATGTCATTACATTGATGAGTGTAAAAGAGGGACAAACCAAAGATGTCTGCTGGGTGAAGATTTTTAAAGGGTCGGAAAGTGATTACAAAGTTGCTGTTTACAATGAATGCTCAGTGTCATGCAAGGGGGAGTCATAACCCACTCCTTCAACACCACTGACTTGATAACTCATCTTCAGAGCCGCCATCCCAGGCAGTGAGAGGGATTTGTGAAGATCAATCAAGAGAAAGAGACTTGAGAAAAAAAATTATCAGCAGCCGCTTCTCAACTCTCTTAACGGAGGCAAAAAGCATGAGCGTGACCACCGCAAGGCAAAAGGCATCACTCAGAAACTCCTGGAATTTACATGTGAGTTGCAGCAAGCTGCTGTAGTTTTCTTATTTTGCTATGAGAATATGTTTGCATCAGTCCCATCACCATGATGATGACAGCATCATCATTTAATGTTGATTCAGTGTTGTCAGTATTAAGTACGGCATCAGGAGCTGGATTATACTGGTATCAGCAATCTGCAAAAATTTTGTTTCAAAATATTGGCATAATGGATATCATAAAAATCCAACATCATACACCCCGGTGAATCACTTATTCACATGCCACTTGTTTCACCTCTGTTACTGCCTGCCAAGGTGGAAATGTGGTATGACAACAGCAGAAAGAAATGTTAAGCCTTTCTGTCTCCATGTGTTTTATACATCACAGCAAGACAGAATGAAAGCACTACAGAGAAAGAATGAGTTGGAAGAGTGAATACGGTTAGTAAGAATCAGAATCACAACTACTTTATTAATTCCCAAAGAGAAATTCAGGCGGTGGATATTCATGAGTCATTAGAGACTAACTTGCTCCAAAAGCAAGTCAACAAAACTCAAATTCTCTAACTCTGAAAATAAATGTACTTGCATGCATTTCACAGCACCATCTTACTACTTCATTTACCACATTCATAACATGCACACGCACACTAAAGATGTTCCTGGTATCTGCAGGAGCACCAATCCATCTTGGAGGTTACAGCTCTCAGTGCCCTGATCACTGTTGGCACCACTGCTGCCCTCACGCCCCACATTTTTTCCAGCTCTTCCTTCTGTCCTTGGTATTTCTCAAGCTTCTTGTTTTCCTTCTTCCTGATGTTGCCATTGCCTGAGATGGCCACATCCACCACCACTGCTGTCCTCTGATGTTTATCCATTACCACTATGTCAGGCTCCAGTTTGTCAATTTGGATCTGGAAGTCTCACAGGATCTTGACCTCCTTGTTCTCAGTCACCTTTGGAGGTGTCTTCCATCTTGACCCTGAGACCTTCAGTCCAGTACTTGGCACAGATGTTCCTGTGTGTTATGTCTGCTAACTGGTTGTGTTGTTCCATGTATGCTTTGCCTGCCAACATCTTACACCCTGCTGTGATGTGCTCCACTGTTTCAGGGGTGTCTTTGCACAGCCAACATCTGGGGTCCTGTCTGGTGTGGTAGACCCAATGCCTCTGTCCATCTTGTGTTTAGGGCCTCCTCTTATGCAGCCATGATCAGTGCCTCTGTGCTGTCTTTCAGTCCAACATTTTCCAGCCACTGGTATGTTTTTCCAATGTCAGCCACTGCGTCAATTTGGCGGTGTTACATGCGTGGCATGTAATACCGCCAACTCAGGAACCTGAGGGGTTACTCCTCCATACTGGGTTTCAGTTGCCTGAGGCATTCACTTAGCAGGTCATTAAGGGGGAGCATCTTCTTGCCAATGTGTTTCTGAAGGCCTGCTGTTTCTACCTGGATAGTAGCTTAGATGGTCACTGGTCCTCGGCCTCCCTCCCTTCACTTAGCGCACACCCTCAGGATGCTGGACTTAAGGTGAAACCCTCCATGCAATGTAAGGAGTTTCCTTGTCTTAACATCGGCAGCTTGGATCTCTTCCACTTGCCAGGATATTATGCCTTAGGGGTATCTGATTACCAGTAGGGCATAACTGTTGATAGCCTGGATCTTGTTTTTCCCATTCAGCTGACTCTTCAAGACCTGCCTCACCCTCTGTAAGTATTTGGCTGTGGCTGACCTCCAAACTGCCTCCTCATGATTGCCATTTATCTGAGGGATCCCCAGGTGTCTGTAGCCGTCCCGAACATCTACTGTGTTGCCCTCAGGTAGTTCAACCCCTTCAGTTCTGATCATTGTTTCTCTCAGAGATACCATCCGTCCACACTTATTGAGTTTTAATGACATCCTGATGTTGTTGATGTAGATCCTGGTGAGGCGAATCAGGGACTGTGGAGGTGGCTGATGGTTGCCCCATTTCAGAATTAGTACCCATAGCATAGCTGGTCTTGTCTATGACCTGACTGAGGGGGTTCAAGCTTATGCAGCACAGCAGGGCAGACAGGGCATCTCCTTGGTATATACCACATTTGATGCTCACCTGTGCCATAGGCTTTGAGTTGACCTCCAGAGGTTTTTTTCACAGCCTTATTGCGTTCCGGATGAAGGCTGTCAGTGTCTACATATATATGTTTATAATAAGAATGTACATATGAAACAAGCTATCACAGACTGGATGATGGCTTTTTGCATAACTGGATCCTTCAGTAAAATCCTGAATTCCTGCAGGTGACTTTCAGTTCAAATCGTTTGTAGTTTGTATAGCATCTATTACATTATCAATTGTCTCTAGTAACTTTTCAGAGACCCAGAGCATGACCCCCAGGTAAATATTTACTATAAGTAATCTTATTGAATTTTAATTAAAGAATCAAGGGGAGTTTTTTTTTTTTTTTTTTAACTTGCCAAAGTCGGAGAATAACCTTTTAGCCAGACAGTGCTGAACCTCACCCATAGTTCTTTTAGGTTGGAAAAAAAAATAAAGTAGAAATTGTACTTCCAGCCCACAAAATCCACAGATGTTCCTGCATACTATTCCAACTGCCTGGCTATGGGATTCTATGTATGCAGTACCTGCCTGTTGTTACACTATGGTGTTTTGTCCTTGACTGTCTTGGAGGCATCTTTCAGGCTACCCTTTCCACTCAGTAACAGCTTCTTCAATCTTCCAGAGATACATGACATTTATAGGTTTGTTTTTCCATGATGGTCCCATGAATTGTTTCTGTAAATGTGCTGCACAAACATGTCAATTGTGGAGAGAGATAACAAAATCACACCATTCCTTACAAGTTATCAACAATGGCCACTGCACTTCCCAATAGCATATGCTCTGTAACACCTGCACATGCTATCTTATGCAGTAAGATAGCATATGCTATCTTACTGCAGTAGGCATCTTATCACAGCCAAGCCAAATTATGGTCTTTCAAGTGGGTCATATACCAGCTCATTAGGTGATGCACCCATCCACTATGCATCTCGATCTATGACTAAAGCACGTTTTACTTAACCCTTGTAATGTGTTAAAGAGCTGCCTTATTATCCAATATTGTTTTTCACCTGATTGCTAAATTAGTATGTATCTATATCCACGTAAACACTGTTTTAAATGTAATTTATTTTTCCTTTTTTTTTGGCCCATTGACTTTACATCATACAAAATTACAATAGCTTTCAAATTGAAAAAAATACCCAATATATTATCTAGTCCAGCCATTCCCTAAACTTCAGAATACCAAGGCCCAATTTGAAATGTGAAAAATCTCCGCGGCCCACTGAAACCTCTAATCACAACTGTGATCAACATACAGGACTAGGAACCAATGTAAGGGGTCAACAAATAAGGTGACACTTGTCATATTAAGTTAAGATGACAGTAGAACAACACTTAATTGGGTTATTTTATTACTTCTTAATGTTTTTTTTAATCATGTCATGAATATTTTACAGTAATTAAAAACAAATTTAAAAAAGATCGAGGATTTAAAACACATTTGTTTCATTTTAATGACCTCTCACAGCCCACCTGCAGTACCACGATGGCCTACCAGGGGGCTGCAGCCCACACTTTGGGAATTGCTGATCTAGTCTTATTAGACTAATATTAGAGCGCACCTACCACACACAAAAAGAAAAATTGCTGTGATGTTTTTTTTTTTTTTTTTACTTATCATTAACTATAGTGACATCTGTGGTATTACGGGTCAAAGTTGACCCATATAGATTCATGTCAGTTTAAAGGCGAAATGTCCTTTTTTTTTTAATGAAACCAACTTCATATTATTCAGATTAGCAAAAGCAAATTGAAAATTAAACCAAAAACCAAAAACCATTTAAAACAAAAAAACAATATGGTTTGTATGTGTGTGGGTGTGTCTGTCTGTGTGTGCGCAAGCATGTATGGTTTGCATGCATGAATCACAGTATGTGATTGTTTCAGTGTGTTCCTTACAGATGCGTCTCTTACATGTGTAACAAGCGGTGTGTAGAGGGGCAGGACTGACTACTATTGTTTTGTTTCCTCCTGGTATCTCCTGTCTGGTTCCTTACACACACACACACACACACACACACACAGGATGCAGGATGCTTGTGTGAGTGTAGCCAGAAGCTTTTTGAATCAACTAAGTTTTGGCTATGCAACACAGCATATCAGGCACTGGAGCAATTTTGATCATGTTCTCTGTTGGTGGTCAGCATTGAGTGTCATAAAGGCTTAATGACCATGAAATGTCACCTTTTCTGGATTTGAGGCACCTTTGTCACCTGGGTCCTCCTTTTCATCACATGTGTCTTCTTCTTCATGATCATATTGATCACCATCCTCTTCCTCAGACACATCTTTCTCAATTTTGCTTAGCTCTCTTTCCTAAAAATCATTCTCATGACCAAAGATATGATCAGTACCCTCATGGACAATGAATCTCATGCTGACTGATGCTGCTGCAGAATGAAACTGACAACATCTACCCAAACCCTGTTGAAGCTTTTACATTTTGACAAATAATAAAGGTTTTACTCCTGTGAGAGAGTGGTGGGGTAGGATGCCCGTACGTGTGTGCGTGCATATGTGTGAGATGGGACGAATTTGAGCCATTTCTATTCCACACAGCAACACAGAGCTTTTAAGTGTTGCGTGCAACAGCCAGTATTCTCCACCAGGTCATATTTGACCTGTAACACCACAGATGTTTGAAGTCAGGTTGAGGATTGAGGGTTCAACTCAATTAAATTCAATTCAATTTTATTTGTATGGCGATCTGTTATGTCAATTGTCTCAGAGACCCAGAGCATTACCTCCGAGTAAACATCATTTACTAAAAAATAATACTGAATCCTAAACAAGCATAATGGCAGGTAAAAAAAAAAAAACTCCCACAGAAGGAGAAAAAAAAAAGCTTTTAAGCCAAACAGTGGTAAGGAAAAGCTCCACTTTAAGAGGAAGAAACCTTGAGCAGGACCTGGCTCATATGGAGGGACCTTCCTGCCGAAGAACAGCCGGGTAAAGAAAGAAAAGAGGGGAGACAGGACAGAGAGAGGAGAGCACACAAATGACTAAATATAATGACCATATAAACAAAAACATAAAGAGATGGAGGTAGCAGCACTGAGATGAGATGGCCAGAGGACTAGGTCGCCGATCACCATGCCAGTCGGCACCCAAACACAAGTGGAGGAGAACCCCGGGATGGACAGTGGATGGAACTGCAAGTCAGCATGAAACCCAGGAAACTCTGGCCTGCAAATACACAGATAGAAAAAAAAGGGGGGGGGGCAAAACAGCACAACAAACCACACGAAAGTAAAGAATATGGAGCACAGTTACAGTAACAATTAATTATGAATGAGCTGGAGGAGGAAAGGGAAGGAAGGGAGGAATAGCAGTAGAGACACCACTCAGCAGATCATGTTGGCGTCCCCCTGCAGCGTAGGCCTGTAGCAGCATAACTATGACGAAGCTGTGATTCAGACGAGCCTACTCTAGTCTTAGTTCCTATAACTATGGCTATAACTGTTAGCCCCTACACACTATAGTTTACACTAACTGTAGGCTTTACTTAATAGAAATGTTTTCAATTTAGTTTTAAAGATGGAGAGGGTGTCAGCCTCCATAACCCAAAATGGTAGCTGGTTCCATAAAAAAGGTGCCTGGTAGCAGGAGGCCCGTCCTCCAAACCTACTTTTGGATATTCTAGAAACGACAAGTAATCCTGCAGTCTGAGAGCGGAGAGCTCCATTAGGCACATAGCGTTCTATCAAGTCTTGTAAATAGCGCGGAGCTAGACCATATATGCCTTATATGCGAGAAGCAGAATTTTAAACTAAATTCGAAATTTCATGGGGAGCCAATGGAGGGAGGCTAACACAGGAGAGACGTGATCTCGCTTACGGATTCCCATCAGCACCCTCGCTGCTGCATTCTGGATCAGTTGGAGGCTATTCAGCGAGCTTTTCGGACATCCTGCTAACAACGCAATGCAATAATTCAGTCTAGAACTGACAAACGTGTGGATTAATTTTTCAGCATCACCCTGGGATAGGATGCTCCTAATCTTGACAATATTTCAGAGATGAAAAAAGGCTGTCTTGCAAACCTGATTAATATGCTGCTTAAATAACATATCCTGATCAAAAATGACTCCAAGGATTTTCAGAGCTGTGCTGGAAGCCAGCGTAAACCCAGTTAATCCATTCCTCAGGTGATGGGGACCAAAGACAATAACCTCTGTCATGGCCCAGGTCGGCCATGGCAGCCCTGTGTGTGTCTGTATCTGTCAAGCTGGCGTCTCTCCCTGTCTTTAGTGGTTCCTGTTTTACTTTGAAAGGTCTGTCTTGTCTCCATTATTTTCTACTTTGCTTCCTTCCTCTCGTTACCCTGATTCCCTGCACCTGCCTCTCGTTTATTCCTTTGTGTATTTAAGTCCTGTCATTTTCCCCTGTTCTCTGTGGGTCCATTAGTCTATTTACATGTTTGCAGTCCTGCTTGTTTCCCTCTCGTCATCTCCCTGGATTTAAGATAAGTTTATGTTTTTGTATTTTGGAGTTTGTGTTTTTGGTCATTTGGATTTTTGTGTTTTGATAATAAACCCCTTTTTGCTTTTGAGATCTCCTGCCTCCTGGGTCCTTCCTCACTCACTGCAAACCATGACAACCTCTGTTTTATCCAAGTTTAGAAGCAAAAAGTTAGAGGACATCCAGGACTTAATGTCATTAAGATACCCTTGAAGTTCAGCCAAAGGTTTTGTTTCCTCTGGTTTCATAGATATGTACAGCTGCATATCATCAGCGTAGCAATGAAAGTTTATGCCATGGCTTTGGATAATTTTTCCCAAGAGCAGCATGTATAAAGTAAAAAGGATTGGTCCCAGAACTGAACCCTGTGGGACGCCATAGGAGACCCTAGTCTGTGTAGAAGAAATGTCATTAACATGGACAAACTGGAACCTGTCAGATAGGTATGGATTAAACCAGCCTAATGCTGTCCCTTCAATTCCAACAGTGTGCTCTAATCTATGCAGCAAAAGGCTGTGATCAACGGTATCAAAAGCAGCACTGAGGTCCAGCAGAACAAAGGACAGAGACTAATCCATTGTCTGAGGCCATGAGGAGATCATTGGTGAGGGTCGATGGGTTTAGCAACTCAGCCTGTAGCCCTAATGCAGGTCTTGAATATTAACATTAGCAGGTAATTAAATAGCATTTTTCAACACAGTATGCTGTGCATGTTCACACTGACCGGATACCTAATTCCACTTACTCAAGCAGCCCCTGGTTTGGTCTTAGTACCACCATGGCATCCATGGGTCCTAGCCTCACTTTCTTAAATCAATCTACCTTAATAAAAAGGCTAAGAAAGATATTGAAAGATATTCAGCATCAGGTCAGGCAATATATCATACATATATCATATTATAAAATTAATATCTTTAGATTATAACCATCTAAATAAAAACCATTCAGCTTCCATACTCAACTATTGTATGTAACTGTGTAACTGCAGCATTGTTTCAACTAGATTTTTTTTCTTTTTTTTTTTACTTACACTTACTTATACCTGTCATAGGACAAAATTAAATATATCATTGTTTTCTTCTTATTATTATATACAATAATAATTTGTGATGGTCACATACTTTATTTGCTTTGTTCATATGTGGAAAAGTTGATTTATGAAAAAGAAAATCCATGAAAGAACCATGAGCCACTAATTTAGTGCTAAGGTGGTATAGAGGCATTAACATTATCTTATTGCATCCAAAATGCTCAAGTTGGCATGACTTGCAACCTACCAGCCTCTCTTGTATGTCAAGCAGCAAGCCTTTAAAACAAGTTCAGTGTGAAACAAAGGAGAAGGTTTAGCGTGTTATGACCAAATGGCACCGTACCATGAATAATAACTTTGTGCAGAATGTCACTTAGATTTGAAAGCACCACAATCCATCAGAAAACCCTCCAGGAATGGGGAAAAGTTGGAAGAAGAGATAGCAGGAAACTGGAATGACAGCAAGTTCAAGGAAGTGCTGATTGCTTGTGCCAAAGTAGAAATCCCATAGATGACTGCATCTGTGAGATGCAGTCATCTACCAGAAAATTACCGAGACGCTTCATGAAAGAAGCATCTATAGAAGCATATTTCAAATGATTAAGAAATTGAAATTATTTAGAAAGAAAAATTCACAAGATCAACGATCATCATCGTAGTGGGCGAGTTTGCTGGGAAAATTTAGATATTTACAATTTCACATGGAACTACAGCTGGTCAGGAGAACCTGCAGCTCTGTGTACAGCGTGAACATGAAATCAGAAATGCTAGACTCAGGTGACAGGAGCAACCAGCTGGCAGATGACAGAAAGAAAAAGAACCTGTAGCTTCCAAAGTATCTATTTAGTCTGAATGGCTGCTAGTAGTATTTTATATGGGCTTTAAAGGTCTGTCTAAATGCTCATATTTTCTCTCTACAACTATGTTCCAAACAGATAAACAAACAAGACTAGTTTTTTGAAAGCAATAAATATAACAGTCACTTATTATTTACAATTTATTTACAATTATTATTTAAGTGTTTTAGATTATCAAACCTTTCATTTTTCTTTTTTCTCCAGTTTGAGTTTTCAGAAAACGTTAACATTATTTTACAACACAGAGACAAGCAGTTACACATAAAAAAATTTATGAGATTTAAACTGTTGCTGGAAAACACTTCCTACACACATACACACACACACAAAAAAAACCCAAGTAGTAGGCAGCAGGTTCACTCTGAAGTCTCACTCTTCAGGACTGCTTGCTTACTCGGGACTGGAGAAGGCCTGAGAAAAGCTGGTTGTCCCTGAATGAAAAGTGACGCCACATAAACAGACAGCACCAGGATGCAGCGGATGATTCACGGGAAAATGACATTTAATATGTAATCTTTACGAGATCCACAAGGACACAACAGTGTCCTCCCATTCCTCAGATACAATGGGCTGCCACAAATCTACCATAGCTACATCCTTCCCTCTCTGTGTACTTCAACAACATCAATTTGTTGAAGTATAAGATATCAGCTTGTCAGTATTAGCCTGTGAGTGTGGTAGTGTGATAAAACTGCACTGTCCACACTGCTAAAGCTCTCTCTAAATTAGAAATCATTCCTTCCCTTGTGGAAAAGAGCCACATACTGTTTTCTAAAACTACCAGTCTCATTGAACTTTGCCAAAATGCTATTAAAAGACAGGCATTTCACAGTTACTCAGAAAGAAATCTAATGTAACAGCTGTTAAGCTCAAGTATTTTTAACAAAGACAGAACAAAAGAAAATTAGGTGAAACAATTAATGTTTTATGAAAATTATGTTCCCATAAGAGATCAAAGCTGTTTGCCATTTGAGTTCAGTTTGGATGGAAGCTGTTTTTTAAGACAGGCAGAAATGCATAAAATTACATCCTCAGTAGGAGAATGTTCCACACATGACAAAAAGAAAAAAGGTAAAATTGGTAAATGTATAGCAATGATCATATAAGTAATACTGAAAGCCTGGTGCACTTTGAGTTCAAGTCTTTGTGAGTGTTTATTCATTGTTTATTCTGACAGACTACAATGGCAAGACACGTTGGATCAGTAACTACATATTTTGTGTTGAGTCTGCAGCAAGTCAACAGTGCATTGTAATACATAGTTGATATGAGGTGGATGTATATAATGAATCTTCAAGACACGAAGGTCAGACTTCAGTGTACCTTGATGCCTTGCTGTGAAAAACATGCATTATTGAAATAGAGTTCTTCAGACACTGAGCTACAAACAGATGTGTATAAGCAGACTGGTAATCAACTATTTGAAATGACTCTGCTACTAAATCAGGATTTTAGTACAGGCAAGAATTATCTCACACAAGCTGATCCACAGTCTTCGAAGATAAGAGCTGTTCACAAGTACATTTCTACAGTTTTCATTAGTCTACCTGGATGTATTATTTTACAGATAAAATTATACAGATTAAACATACTGTGTGCAATATTGCAATTTGTGTGAAGCAAATAAAATGCATGTTATTAAAGACTTCTAAATATTCTTCACTTACCCTCTAACAACCTTTCACAAAGTGTTCTTGACAGGCATTAAAAACCTTCACGCCATCTCAAAATACTGCTAAAACCACTCCCAAAAGAGCTGGGAGTCCTTGAAAAGGCTGAACTAATTAGGTTCTTATTCTGACAGCTCTAAAATGTCAGCTCTTGTCATGTTTTTTTTTTTTTTTTTGTCTCTTGTTTCTGTAGAAATTAAAAAGTGAATGTCAGTCCTACAAAAAACTACACACATATTTTGAAAGCTCACCAGTGTGAATAAAATATATTTATTAGAACCACTATGGGGAGATAACTCACTACATAGCAACTTTTTCAGTCTAATCAATTTCCCAGCATGAAAAACCCATAACAGTGGAGTGGTAAAAGGGTGAAAGCGGGTACACTTACGTGAACTTTTTGTTTATGAGTTAATTGAGAGATACGATAAACAGTAAAAGGCTTTATTACTCTCACCAGCTCTATTTATCAGGCCATTTCCAGAATGTAGAATGTGGAAAATGCATTTTGCAAAATTAAGGTTGCATTAAAAGGTTTTGCACCAAGAGGGTTGACACTACAGAACTTTGTGGAAAAATGTTCCTTTAGTGTTTAAAAAGAATATCAGGCACCTAAGCAAAAAGCTTATTTTTTTTTACAACTCATTTCACCTTGTACCTAGAATTAGCTGCCTCAGCTGTAACCCTCCACCAACTCATCATGTTGACACACCATTGTTTCATTTGTTACCCACTGATTGGGATTGTTCCTCTTTTGTTCAAATGCCAGGCCAATAACGCTGGTTCTGAAAAATTGCTGCCATGACATCAGACAATTCTTCAACTATTAAGGTTGTTGCAGAGATGATACCAATACTAAAATGTGGATAGTAGTACAAATCTTTACATCCCCAGCACAGGAGTTTTACCCCATTTACCAATTAATAAAAATATTATCTCATTTTGACTTCGATGACAGCAAAAAAGTTGGAACAAGGCAATGTTTACTGTTGTGGAGTACCCCCTCTTCTTTTAACAACTATCTCTAAATATCTGGAAAGTAAGGAATTAGTAGCACCTTGTTACTGTAACTGTGCTTCATTTTCTTTCCTGTAGTTTGTTGTGATGTTTTGCCCTCCTTTTTTCTCTTTTCTTTCTGTATGTTTGCAGGCCAGAGTATCCTGAGTTTCATGCTGAATTGCAGTTCCATCCTCTGGCCATCCCAGCCTTTACCTCCACCTGTGTGTGTAGATGTGTTCAGGGTGTCGGCTGGCATGGTGACCGGCGACCTGGTCCTCTGACCATCTCATCTCAGTGCTGCTACCTGGATCTGTTTATATGGTCATCATATTTAGTGATTTATGCGCTCTCCTCTCTCTGTCCTTCATCCTCTTTCTTTCCTTCTCCCCTTTTCTTTTTCTTTCTCTACCCGGCTGGCCTTCGGCAGGAAGGTTTCCCCCATATGATCCAGGTCCTGCTCAAGGTTTCTTCCTCTTAAAGTGGAGTTTTTCCTCACCACTGTTTGGCTTAAAGGTTTTTTTTCTCCCACTGTGGGAGTTTTTTACTTGCTATTATCCTTGATTTGGATTTAATATTATAATTTTAGTTCATGATATTTGCTCAGGGGTCATGCTCTGGGTCTCTGTAAAGCGCCTGAAGACAATAGGCATTGTAACAGACGCTTTACAAATGAAATTAAATTAAAGTGAGTTTTAGGAGAGAATTGTCCCATTCTTGTCTGATGCAGGATTCTAGCTGCTCAACAGTGCTGGACTTTCATTGGTGGATGTTTTATTTTGTGACACACCAAATGTTTTCTGTTGGTGAAAGGTCTAGGGCCCGATCTTCCACCAAACCTCCTAAAGCTGCTATTAAGGAATAGCGGGTAGCAGGAGGGGCGTTCCCCCGCAGAAAAACGCAATCTTCCACCTCCCTAAGCTCGCGATTTTACCTGCGCTAACTGCTATATTATGCATATCAGTGACGTGTGGTGAGATTCATGGCTGGTGAGGCACTGACTTCATCAGTCAGATTTACAAACATATGAACCCTCCAGAACAACTTATTCACCATTTGATTGGCAGCAGTTAACTGTTTACGTTTAAAACCTCCTATCGTCATTCACATATAAATGCTTTACACATACAAACTGTAGCGCACAAAAAAGCACATTTAATTAAAAAAAAAAGTTATTATGGTCTTACCTTTACTTATAAATGAAGTCCACGCGCCGCTCCTTCTGCAGAATAAGTGACAGCGCTTGCTGTCACTTATTCTGCAGCCAATGTGTCGCAAGAAGAATCCCTGTGCTCACTAGTGCCCCCTAACGTGAGGCAGGAGAAGTGCGTGCTCACCCCGTGCCTCTTCTCAGCCGTTTTATGATCGCGCCGGCACAAGAAACACATTACACACATATAGTTTGCTGTTCATTATATAAATCAGCTAAACTATGGAAACTTATTTCATATAGCAAACGTGTTTGAACATTTTAATAGTGATATACAAATGACATACGGCGATCTGGTCTCACTACATAGCATGGCAGAACAGTTAACCTAATCATTGCGCAATCCATGGTGAGGCTCAGCGGGGTGCTGCCTCACCGCCCGCATCTTCTCAGTATTTGAATGGTAAATGTGAAAATTCGGCGATTTTGAATAAAAAATAATCTAAAAATGGTGAAGTTAAAATGGAAAATTACTTTATAGTACAAATCAGTTTATAATATAATAATATATATCTATATATATATATATATATATATATATATATATATATATATTATATATTATATATCTATATATATATATTTTTTTTCATTTCTTTCTTTCTTTCCATGATGGCAGGTGAGGCACGGCCTCCCCTGCCTCACCTGACCGCACGTCACTGATGCATATATTATGCATGGGAGTAGTTAGAGTGTTCCACCTGTTTAACCAATCAGTGCATCATTACCATTGCCTTTAAGAGCAGGTTGCGCTACCTGCTATTAGCAATCTTCCACTTCCTTAAAGCCGCTACCTGCAAACCGCTATGGAGCGTTTTCATCCAGATCGGAGCAGCTCTCATGGGCAGCTCGTCTGGGACTCTGCTGTAGAGCTTCCTCCTCTTCCTTCCTCCTTCTCCTCTACACTGATATATACATAACTAGCTCTAACTAATGTGGAGCAAATAATTTAAATAATTTTTTTTATACCAAGAAGTTTAAACAAACTGATCAGAAAAAATAGAGCCATTGAGCTTCCAGGAAAGCATTTCTTAACTAGAAAAGCACTTGGAGAGCGCAGACCTCCGCCAAGACTGGATAAAAAAAAAGAGTCCAGTGCAATTATATTATTTACATTTGTGTGGAAGAGTGCAAAGACTTAGTGGGTACTAGCCCCGTTCATTTCCTGGTGGGGTGGAGGGTTGGCTTGTGTGTGGGTGAACAGGGGTGGGGGAGCAGAGTTCAACAGGTAAACAGCTGATGGAAAGAAGCTGTTCCTGAATCTGCTGGTTCATGTACGGAGACTCCTGCAGCGTCTCCTAGAGGGCAGGAGGGTAAACAGTCCATGCGCTGAGTGGGAGGAGTCCTTGATGATGCTGGTTGGTCTCCTGAGATGACGCTTCCTGTGGATGGTGTCCATGGCAGGAAGTGGAGCTCTGGCGATGCGCTGGGCGGTTTTCACCACCCTCTGCAAGGCCTTCCGGTCAGCGCTGGAGCAGTTCCTGTACCAGACTGTGATACAGTTGGTAAGGTAAAGTTCACCAGCACGTTTGAAGAAAGATGGTGCTTCCTCAGAGTCCTCAAGAAGATGAGGCGCTGGTGAGCCTTCCTATATATATATATATATATATATATATATATATATATATATATATATTATATATATTATATTATTATATTATTATATTATATATTATATTATTATGTCCACAGGACATGATGTCCATCCATACATTCATTATCCATACCCATTTAGTCCTCTGCAGGGTCACAGGGATATGCTGGAGCCTATCCCAGCTCTCCTCAGGCGAAAGCCAGGGGTACACCCTGGATATGTTTCTAGTCCATCATAGAGCACATGGTGTCCATGCTTTCCAAATATAATTTCAAATTTCGATTCATCTGGCTACAGAACAGTTTTCCATTCCAAGTCTGACATTTTCCACTGAGAAACATTTTTCAGAAATTGTTCCATGAATTTTTAGATGGAGTTTGTTGCAGACTGGTGAACCTCTGCATATCTTTACATCCAGGAGCCTCTGCCTTATACCCAGTCATGTGACTAGCCTGTTGCCAATTAGCTGAATTAGTTGTCAAATGCTTCTCAAGTTGTTTTTGATTTGTGCGGATTACTTTTCCAGCCTGTTGCCCATTCCCACTTTTTTGAGATGTACTGCTGCCATCAAAGTCAAAATGAGTTCATATTGTCCATGAAATGGAAAAATGTCTCAGTTTCAACATCTGATATGTTCTTTATGTTCTATTGGGAATAAAATATGAACTTATGAAATTTGCAAATCATTGCGTTCTGGGTTTTGTATTTTTTTTTTTGTTTTTTTGTTTTTTTTTTTGCATTTTACACACTGTCCCAACTTTTTTTTTGGGACTGGGGTTGTGATTAAATCTCCATGACCATTTCATTCCAGAGGCAGTTTCTTTTGCACCTGATGGCATTGCACCCCCAGGAAAGCTAGTTCTTTGTTTAAAATAGAAAAATAATGACCCAGACTACTTCTGATACTGATGCAGGTTGTAAATAAGTGCTTACACTTACAAGTGCAATGCTACCTTCTCTTCCTCTTGTGAACCCTTCCTATCTGAAAAAGACTTTCAGGATTATTTAATAGACCTTCTGAAAGCTGATGCACTATTTTAATGTGCAGTAGTACCTTCATTAATAGACGTCCATGAAAGAACATCTTAAGCCAGCCTGTATTTTGGAATCAAGCTTTTTGGACTAATGAATTCAGAATAAACCTTTCAAGCAATAATTAATTTCATCTTGTGCGAACAGACCATGCAGGGTACTTACACTTTTGATGTTGATTCTCTTGAGTTAAGGCTTGAGAGGTCTGACCTTGAGTATGGCCAGTTAAATCAGTTTATTATTTTTATCTAAATGAACATCTGTACCAGTTCTGTGAAGGCTTTCAAGATATATTGTGTTCACTAGATGAGGCGCAGGGACAGACCAAAGACGGCCACTGTGATCACAAGAACGGAGGCATAGACATATTCTCCTAAAGTAATGTGACAATTAAGCTCATCAGATTCTGACTTCATCCAATTTTGATGTCATTTCAAACAACACTCCACTTAAAGAAATTCAATAAGCTATAACATTAATTAGATCTACATAAAGATTTTACAGCATATACTTGGATTTTCAAGATTTAAATTTAACGTGCCATCAGTCAGGCTGTTGGTAATATTATGGGACATGGCAGTAACCCAAAAGAGCAGTCACAGTCATACTGAACTGTCAGCAACAAAAAGAACAAAGAATCTTTTAACAGATGGTAAAGCCTGAGGAGTGAAAACTTTTTCAGAAATTTAAGAGCACAAATTATTTATATGGAGGGAATTAATTAAGCAATCTTGGACAAAAACATTTGGCTTAAAGTCACAAACAACTAACTGGTGAACAGAAATGATCAAACTTTATAGCCCCCGATACCTGCCTTTGGTTGCAAAAAAGAAGCGGGGAAAAATAATGTGATTCGAAAACAGTGATGCATGAAATACCCAAACTCAAATTCTACCACAGCCAAAACAGCTTACTAAAGAAAATTAAATATCAGTATGACTCTACAAAGAACTGAGCAGGTTGCACAGTTATAAAAGCCTTTATGGCCACACACCTTGTTGTCAGAGGCAAAGATTAACTGTCACCTTTTCCTTTTTTCTATTTGAAAAATGCAGTGAAACTCATCCCTGGAAGTGCCATGTCACATCTATCTATCATCCTAAAGAGTAGAAGAGTGATGTCCTAGTTGAGAAGAGTTGAAGGATTTGTAAGTGGTAAAAGTTTGGGTGAGAGTTCCATGTCAGATGTGGGCACCAACTACTGCTCCCTTCTAAAGACATTTTTTTCTGTCTGAATAACTCAAGCTGGTACAACTAGACAAGATTAGTCAGCACAAAGCCAAAATCACCCCTTACAGATAGCAATCAGGTTTTAGCATTCAGAAATTATTTACAAAATCAGTCTTATAAAGATATCTGCAAAATAGGCAAATAATAGTGACAATGTATTTGTTAAAATAATAATAATGACAATTTTAAAAAAGAAATGAGGAATTGAAGTGAATCACTAAGAGAGTAGAACTTAAATTCTGTAATCATTTATGCTTTGGTAGCTAAGTTACCAACTTCAAGGAGTATGTGTGCATGTTACATATCAATTTGAGAGCTTCAGAGTCCTCATTTATACCTCAAAAAAGGAATGACTACTGTGAAAGGCTTCGCAAAAATATAGAATTTACATACAGTTTAGAGTGGAGGACACAAAATGCAGATCGGGAGACAGGTGTGTCCAAAGAAAAGTCCTTTATTAAATTTAAATGTCCAAACAAACTTAACTGAGGTAGTCCACAATCTGCAGAGACACAGCAGGGCAGCAATACAGGGAACAAACAGGAGCCAAGACGAACAGGAAGAAAACAGGGTAAAGAACAAAATGGATGAAAAAACAACAGAAGAACCAGCAAGGAAAGGGGGAAAAGGCAAGACTTAAATAAACCAAGAAACAAGACACAGTTGCAAACAATCAGGGAGATAAACAAACAAAAGGAAGAAAATCAAAACTCAACAAGGGAAAGACAGACTTTCAAAGTATAGCAGGAAGTAAAGTTGACAGAAAAGAACACAAGACAAGCACACCAAACCAAGAAAACCCTGAAACATGAAAACAAAAACCCAAACCACCACATTAATCCCAAACCATAACAGTTGCAACCATATTAAACAAATACCTCAATTTCCAGAAGCCCAAAAGTGTTAGGGCCTCAAACACTCAACAAGAAGTGAATTTTCCAGGTGCAGTCTATTCCCTCTTCACTTCACAGATCAAGACAAATGCAACAGATGAAAGTTGATAGAGCTGATAACAGATATTAATTTGGTATCTGTCAGCTGTTTGACTGGTGGTACCAATATGAAGTTAAAGGAGTTTACAATGCCTCACATCATTAGTCTGAAAAGACAACATACAGTAAATCTATAAACAAGATGGCAGAAACGTTCAGGTGTTGATTGCAAATCAAAAGCTTGGTACATTCTTAAATAGAGAGAAAGCACTGGTGAGCTCATTAAGATCAAAATGCCATGTATGTAAACTAAAGTGGATGAGCTCAGAATCCTTTCCCTGGTGAAAAAAAAAACCCTTCACAACATCAACAGAAATCAAGAATGTGCTGGAGAAGGTGAGCATATCAATGTCAAACTCGACAAGAAAGAGACATTTTCATGAATGTAAATACAGACAATCTACAACAATGTTGAAACCACTGGTAGTATCTCAGAAAAGACTGTGACTGCTGACAGAGGTAACAAGATGAACTCTGAGATGTAAAGGTTGATGCTCTCACACAAATGCAACACAACTGATAGGATGCTGCATCACAGTGCACATAGATAATGACCTTAAACCTACTACAAGGCAATTAAAGACTTATTGAAAGCAAAGAAACAGAATATCAATTTAATGGCCAAATCAGTCAATTCATCTCAACCCTATGGACAATGCATTTTAGTTACTGAAGAAAAAACTGAAGGTAGAAAGTCTCCCAAACAAGCAGCAACTGAAGGTGAAAGGACTGGCAAAGCATCTCCAGGGTGGAAATTCAAAATCTGGAGATATCCATGGGCTCCAGACTCCAGAGAGTCAGAGATTGAAAAATCATTTTAATTCAAGTATTAAAAATTGTGATTATATTTACATTTTTCCAAATATTTTTTAGCCCTTGGCGAATGCCACATTACTGTGAAACCTCTTAAATGAAAGATGTAAGCCTATACTTTGATCACATTTTGATTGCTTTATTTCATATCCACTGTGGTGGTGTTTAAAGGCAAAAATCATAAAAACACTGTCATTGTCCAAATACTTCTGAAACTAACTTTTCAGAGGACCAATTTACTTGTCGTTTAGTGTTCCCCTTAATTCATCGAGCCCTGTAATACAATGACAATCCAACAGAGTCCGCTGCAATACACCATTACTTTAATTTCATATTTATTCATTTTAATTTGACATCTTAAATTTTAGGGGCATTACTCACATGACATATTTGATTGCATTATCATATGAGAGAAACACTTGTATGACTGTAGTAGCAGTTCTTCAATCAGAAAAAAAAGTGAGGAATAATCCTTAGTGGCATTATAGCTGCCTGCCCGTTCAGATATGAGGGTTAAGTGACTTTGCTCAGCATCAGGGATTTATACCACCCTCGCTGAGCTGACTAAGTGTCCATTTACCCACAGAGGAGAAAGACACAAGGGACAGCAGTAAGCTAAACACTGCTTGTTTTGCAAATCTGCTCGTACACAAATACTCTTGCAAGAAGGGAAGAGAAAAAAATATAGAAACAAATAAACAATAGTGTGTTCTTCCTCTTTTTGCACATGGATTCTTGCCTCACAGTAGTACTATGATTGCGTGTGATGTGATATACCAAGCAGTAACAGAGATCCATTAGCAGTGAAACAACATGTCTTCTTCTCAGGAAGGGATTTATTTATTCAGTAAGTTTTGGCGGATTTTATTCCCTCTTTTGCATCATTTCATCACCTTATGCCTCATAGCAGGTGTAGCAGAAAATTGAGAAGCACTGTCATAGAGGCATTAACTATTAATGTTTAGACATGAGATTCAGTCTACCCCCCCTCTAGATTAGATTACTTTAATTAAACTTTTACACTACATATTTATACTAGACATCCTGGAACTCCCAATTAACCCTTAACTATCACAGTTACTTTCTATAACTTCTTTGAACACATGTGCCATACATACAATTTCTTTTTCTTCTTCTTTTTTTTATACATACAACACACATACTATCAAAGTGGTGGTTTATCGATGTCCTCCTCAGGCAAGGTGTCAGGCAACACCTCTGGTGTCGTCACTGGTGGGATGGAGCTTTTACCACGTACTTGGTCGATGTGTCACCTCACAACTTGTCCATTATCTAATGTAACTTTGACTGACACAGGGCCTGTCTTCTCTGTTATTTCTCCAGGTACCCAGGCTGGTCCTGAGCCAAAGTTGTGTGTGTAGACCAAGGGCCAATTCCAATTCCTCTCTAAACCCTCAATCTCAACCCTCGCCCTTAACCCTCAATTTTTGGCCCTCAATCTTAACCCTCGAAAGTTAGTGTAAGGGTTATCTTGTGACTTAGAAATGGGACACCCGGCAACAAACATCGTAAAGTAAAAAAATAAATGTTACGCAACAACGATGTTAATCCATGAAAATAATCTCAAACAAACACAATAAAATGGTTTCGTAACATTTATATCTTTAAGATATACGAAGATACTTACGTTTGTAGCTACGTTTTTACTGCCTTCTGGGTAGCCGTTACTCCCAAGGGTGGTGTCGGAAAATCTCAATTTTGAGGGCGATACAGCCCTCAAACTCGTCCCTCAACTTGACTTGCTAAGAATTGGGACATCACTTGCCCTTAGCGGGAGTGCGCATTTTTGAGATTGAGGGTTGAGATTGAGGGTTAAGGGAGGAATTGGAATTCACCCCAAGTCTCCCTCTCGAAGTATTCTCACTCGAGAATACATGTCATGATAATTTTTTTGTATCTCCTGTTGGTCATGTACTCTGTTTCTGAAGCCTGGATGTATTAAGTCAAGAGTTGACCTCAACTTCCCACCAAACAACAGCTCAGCTGGTGACTTGCCAGTTGTAGATTGGGGTGTTATGCGATGGCTGAACAGAGCTCGGGACATTTTAGTTTCAATAGAGTCTCCTGTCCATCTTCTTCATGAGTAACTTGAACGCCTGCACGGCCCTCTCAGCTAAGCCAATAGAAGAAGGATGGTATGGCGCAGTCGTGATATGATGTATGCCATTCTTTTCAGCAAACTCTTGGAACTGTTCACTCTCAAAACAGGTACCATTATCTGACATTATAATTTCAGGTATGTCATGTTGACTTGAAACTTCTTTCTAAGGCATTCAATGTTAACTGCAGATGTAGAGCTACTCACAGAATATGCGTTGAGTACGCATCCACCATGATCAGGAACATTCTTCCCATTCATGGACCTGCATAATCGATAGTAATTCTTCTCCAAGGTTTATCAGGAACTTCCCAGAGATGTAATGGGGCCACTGGAGTACTGTTCCGGTTTACCTGGCATGTCCCACACGCCTTCCAAGCGCCTCCACCTCCGCATCGATGTTTGGCAACCGCTTGTAACTTCTCACCAACCCTTTAATTCAGGTGATGCCAGGGTGTGTTTGGTGTAGTTGTTTCAGTAAGGCGTTACGTCCAGGCGGTGGAACAACAACATGTCCTCTCCACAGGATACATCCTTCCTGGGTGCTGAGCTCATCCTGTCATAGGGCGTATGGAATGAACTCAGGACTGTTTACCTTTGGCCAGCCTTGCAAGACGTATTTGCGCACTCTTGCTTGCACAGGGCCTTTGTCCGTCCACTTCTTTATTTAATGTGTGCTCACCAGTGGCGCACCGATGTCCTCAAACAACAGCACTCTCCTCCTCCTCAGGCGTGCTCTCTCTTCCCCCACCCAAGGGTAGCCTACTCAGTGCATCAGCATTCGTATGGTCCCGGCTGACCTTGTAGATGATGGTGTATTCATATACTGCTAATGTGACTGCCCATCTCTGAATCCGAGGATATGTCATCTGCGGTATGGCTCTCATTTCACTGAACAGTGAAATTAGTGGCTTGTGATCGGTCACTATTACTGTCTCCCATACAAGTATTTGTGGAACTTTTTCACTCAGAAAACTACCGCAATGCCTTCCTTGTCCAATTGAGAGTAGTTCTTCTCAGCTGCACTAAAAGTTCTTGAGATGAACCCAATGGGTCTCATTTCTGAAATTACAGGTCTGAAGTAGCACTTTGGACTCTTCAAACGCTTTCTGTTGCTTGGCCTCCCATGACCATTTCTCTTCTTTCTTCAGCAGGGTATGTAGCGGTGCCAGCAGCATGGAGAGCTTCGGGAGGAACCTATAGGAGTAGTTTAATAAGCCCAGGTAAGCTTTTAACTGACTAACATTTTGTGGCTCAGGCGCCTCCGGGATGGCCTCCACCTTCTCTGTCAGAGGGTGTAGACCTCTGGCATTGCTCTTGTGGCCAAGAAACGTCACCTCTTTTCCCATGAACTCACACTTGCTTCTTTTCAACCTCAGGCTGCTTTTCTCCAACCGTTGAAGTACTTCCTCCAGAGTTTTCAGATGTTCTGTTCATTTGGTCCTGTACAAAGTATGTCTTCCAAATAAATGGCGACATTTGGAATTCCACCTAGGATACCTTCCATAGTTCTCTGGAATATAGCAAGACTGGAAGCTACTCCAATTGGTAAGCCTGTGTAGGTATACAAACCTTTGTGTGTATTGATGGTTACCTACTTTCTGGATTCTTCTTCCAGGACTACCTGTTGGTAGGCATGACTCATGTCTAATTTTGTTAAGTGCTGCCCCCTGTTCAGCTGTGCGAAAAGGTCCTCCACTTTAGGAATTGGATACTGATCCACCCATGATGCTCTATTGACAGTGAGTTTGTAATCCCCACATATTCCAATGGAGCCATCTGATTTTTTACACTGGGGCTATGGGCACCGCCCACTCTGCAACCTTCACTGGCTCAATGATCTTATTGTCCAGGAGCCCCTGTAGCTCGCTTTTGACCAGTGGCTTAAATGCATAGGGTATCGGTCAGGGTTTGCAGAATCATGGTTGGGCCTCCTTGTCCACATTAATCTTCGCAGTGACACTTTTGAGTTGTCCTAGTTCTTCTTTGAACACTTCACCGTGTCTTTCGAGGATCCCATTGAGCTGCAACTTGGGCTGTGATTCCACTATGTTCACTAACTGATCCATCATGGCCAGCTCTTGCAGCCAACTTCACCCTAGTACAGGGGTGGGCAAATCCAGTCCTGGAGGGCCGGTGTCCTGCAAGTCTTGGATGTTTCCCTCCTTCAGCACAACTGATTTAAATGAATGGATCACCATCAGCTTGTCATCAAGTTCTGTTAACGATTCATTCATTTGAATGGCTTCTTCAGGTCCATTGCAAGACGGAAAGATACAGAAGATCATTCCTGCCAGCAGCCATCAGCCTCCACAACAAGGCATAAAACCTAATATTATTAGTATTATTATTATTATTATTATCAATTAATATTATTATTATCGCTAAAAAAAAAAAAAAAAAAAAAAAAAAGAGAGAGCCCTTGCTACAGTGTTGAATTTCCCTTTATGGGATAAATAAAGAATTTTTCATTTTCATTTTTCATTTCTGCACATGTGAAGTGCTCGCCTTTGATCTGCATGCTTAATGTGCCCTCGCTTGCCACAATTATGACACAGCTCAGTGGCAAACTTGCATTCAGCGGCATTGTGCTGGCCTTTGCAGGGATAACAACTAGGGAATTTACGCTGATTTTTTTCAGCAGATACTTCGTGGACACCTACTTGTGTCTTTGGCACACGTGCATGATATGCTGTGTCCTCGGTTAGCTTCCCCTGCATTCTGCACACATTGCACACATCTTTTGATGCTGATTCCATAGCCTGGCATAATTCTAAAGCCTTGTCAAAAGTTAGTTTCATTTCAGATAAAAGTCACAGTTGCATTTGGTCATCATTCACTCCACACACCAGTCTGTCCCTTAGCATTTCTGACAATGTGACTTTGTAGTCACAGTGCTAATACAGTGCTAATTTCCTCAATTCAGCCACATAGGGGAGAATGGTGTATTGTGAGACATTGAGTAATGTGAGACACCCCCTGTCTCTAAGCAATAGGACGCACCTGTGGTCATTTAAGCGACTGATTTTCAAGGCCCGTCCATTTCACCTTGGTCATGAAGAGCGTGACTCCGTTGTGCCGTGGTAAGCATGTGTTTTGTAGAAAAATACATTTTTGGCATGTAAAAGTAAATTTTTCGGTTTTCACCATAATCAACTCTGGTGCTAAAAGTAATTGATTCAAGCGGACAAATTCATATTCCATATATTGTTAAACTATCGCCTTTTAAAATGATGTGGTGCTCCTAGCTAAAGATTGGCCTGCAGAAAGGTTGTTTTAATAAAAAAAAGTGGTAGTCGGTTAAAGTGAGACTAATACCATGGGGCAAAGTAAGAAACTGTCTCACTTTTCCCCTGGAGGCAAAGTAAGACAAAAAATTTGTTTTGTTTTTCATGTCTTAAACAGTTTGGAAAATCCATCATGCCAAGGGAATACAACAAGAAGACAACCTGGGGCAAAACCCCCTTGAACAGATGGAAAGTGCAGCCACTGAGGTCATGGAGCAAAAGAAGTCTTTAAGAGGTGTTTCAAGGGACTGAAATATTGACAAGTCAAGCCTCCTAAGATTTATAAGATTTATAAGATAAGATTAAAAGGAGAGGGGGGACATTCTTACAGTGGCCTTGGGTTCGGTGGCCCAGGCAAAGAGAATTTTCACTGATGAGATGGAGGAAGAACACCTGAAAGAACTTGCTGAACAGTCCTATGGCCTCTCCCAATGATAATCTAGCAGTAGTCATGGACAGGTGAGAGAATTAATTATTCCAATGCATGTGTTTTATTCTGGTTTTATTCTATAAGATTAAGTAGTTTGGAACATAAATTTCCCCCACACGTGATGTTTAATGTGGTGTCTACAGGTGTCTACAGTACAAAGGCCTCAGCATGTAAGATACATGATACACCCACAAGGCTGACATGTGTAGCTTGTAATAATGTATTACAATTGTAATGAGTTTGCAATATTCTTTAATGACAAAGTTCAAGGTATTAAAAATTCAATAATTTCCCCAACACAAACAATTACTCTTCTGCCAACTAGACACCTAGAGCTGACACATTTCACACCTGTAACTGATAAAACAGTCAAAGAGATCATCTGCAGTCTAAGTCCATCAACATGCTGCCTTGATGAGTTGCCCACTCGATTTCTACAGTCTGTGCTGAGCAGTTTGTTACCACAGCTCACTGAATTAACTAACATCTCACTTGAGTCTGGAACATTACCAGAAGCCTTAAAAAAAAAAAATTCTGTCATTAAGCCTCGTCTAAAGAAGAACAGTCTTGATGCCACAGTACTGAAGAACTATCGGCCCATATCAAACCTGCCATTCCTTGGCAAAGTCCTAGAAAAAGTTGTATACCAACAGCTTACTGACTTTCTCCTGTCTGACAATGTTTTTGATAGTTTTCAGTCAGGCTTCAGGCCCCATTACAGCACTGAGAAAGTCCTGATCAAGGTGACAAATGATATTCGCCTGAACACAGATGCAGGCAAAGTCTCAGTCTTAGTTCTGCTGGACCTAAGCGCTGCCTTTGACACAGTTGACCATGCGAATTTATTACAGAGGTTAGAAGACTGGGTGGGAATCTCTGAAACTGCTTTAAACTGGTTCAGGTCCTATCTCAGGGACAGGAGATACTTTGTTGAAATTGGTAACTGTGTCTCAGACCGAATGGCCATGATCTGTGGGGTTCCCCAGGCATCAATCCTGGGACCCCTATTGTTTAATCTGTACATACTTCCATTAGGTCAGCTAATATGCACTATAATGTGTCCTACCACAACTATGCAGATGATACACAGATATATTTCAAGTGTGAAGAGGTCACACTTGAAAACGAGATCCTGATCTCAATGTGTTTTTACCTGTATAAACAAAGGCTAAATAAAATAAATAAAATTATCTATGTGTCATTGACAGCAGGAGAACCTGGGCCTGTAGATTCATTATATCACTGCATCAAACAGATCAGTGTATGGATGCAAAACAACTTTCTCCAGCTAAACTCAGACAAAACTGAAATCATTGTTTGTGGTCCACAAAAACAAAGAGAAAGTGTTATCAGTCACCTTGAGACTCTCCCTCTAGAACCTAAAAATCAGGTCAGAAATTTAGGGGTAATATTGGATTCAGACTTGAACTTTAACAGTCACATCAAAGCAATAACATCAGCAGCTTTTTACCTTCTAAAAAACATTGCCAGAATAAAAGGAATAGTGTCTAAACCAGATTTAGAAAGACTAATCCACGCTTTCGTCTCCACCAGGTTAGACTACTGTAACGGCCTGCTCACTGGGCTCTAAACCAGCTGTAAGACAGCTGCAGTACATCCAGAACGCTGCTGTACGAGTCCTGACTAGAACCAGGAAATACGACCATATTAGTCCAGTCCTGAGGTCTCTGCACTGGCTTCCTGTCACTCAGAGAATAGACTTTAAAGGTGGGTAGGTGTTCTTTGAAAAAATGGTTCCATCAATCCAACTCAAGTGAGGTTTTGAAAATATACACTCCCTCCCTCCTCCCAAAGGCTCTGCCTCCTCCTCTTCAGCTCACCCCTCGAAACCACGCCTTCACACGATTCACAACTACATGAACCGCCGGGAGGGAGGGAGGGGTGGGTGGGAGTGCATTGATATTTGATGGACGTATTAGGCACCCAATAAATGTAAAGATGATCAGTACATTGATTGGTCAGAGTTTTTCTCTGATTATACCCTCTAGACCGGACCAAAACGTTTCGTTTTTTTTGCAAACATTTTATTTCAGTGGGTGCAATGGGAATGTGAAAAGGTTTTCAGGCAATATTGTAAAAAATGCTGCAAAAAAAGAACACCTACCCCACCTTTAAAACAGCTCTACTTGTGTACAAGTCTCTTTATGGTCTAGCCCCAAAGTACATCTCTGACATGTTAGATCCATATGAACCATCCCAGACTCTGAGAACCTCAGGTAGTGGTCTCCTGCTGGTGTCCAGAGTCAGGACTAAACAAGGTGAAGCTGCATTTCAGTTTTATGCTCCTAAAATCTGGAACAATCTTCCAGAAGATGTGAGACAGGCCTCAACTCTAACAATATTCAAATCCAGGCTGAAAACAGTTCTGTTTAGAAGTGCATAAGACAACTGAAAGGATTTTATCTGCACCCTTCATTTTTGATTTAATTTTTTTTTCTTTTTAATTAATTCATAATCTAATTTATTAATGATTATTTTTTATGCGGGTATGGAATGATTCTATTTGCCTTGATGTGATTTTTAAGTGTTTTTATGCATCTGTAAAGCACTTTGAATTGCCTTGTGTACAAATTGTGCTCTACAAATAAACTTGCCTTGCCTTGCCTAGTTAATGCCTAGAGGCATTGACTATTAATGTTTAGACATGACATTCAGTCTACCACATTGTACAAACATTTCTAGCTAAAAAATAGTTGTTAAAAGTGATGCATCTTTAAACGTACAGTCCAGAATTAAAACAACCATATGTGTCATGTATTTGGTGGAAGACATCTATAATTTCACCTAAGTTTATTAAGTTAGTTTAAAAAGTAATAAATATTTTCATTCAAATAAATAAATAAAACTAAAAAGCTAAAGTTAAAATACCATGAGAGTGATACATCCTTCCAGCAAGGATCGTTTTTTGTTGTTTGTGGCAGAGTGAGCTGTCCTTTCAGCAATAAACCCATCTTTGTTGTTCCTTTGCAAAGTACTCTGATGCACTGAAAATTAAGTTTAAGCACTCAAATACGCTATTTGTTGATGGTTGAGTCTTGGCAAATGTTCGTCTTTGTGAGTATTTCTGTTGCTCCTAACGCAGTTTATTTAATGTAAAATTGTAAGAGTTTTATTAGCTTCCCGGTAAATTTAGCACATTTTGCGTGCTACTTTCTTTTTTGTAATTGTACCTTGCTGTTTTGTACAGTTACCATTTCATACTTCAAATTCCAAACACTTCAAAGCAAGAAAAGAAAGCCTTGCGTCTCGAGTGTTTTTTTTAAAGGTTTGCTGGCTGTCTAGCTGCACAGAGTCACGTGTCATGAGGACAGCACAATAAGTGTGTTTTCAGATGGCAAGAAGTGGAAATTTTCATTAAGAACCAAAGCAATGTGAACTGAAGCAGTTTTGAGTAGGAATGGAGTATGTGTTTGCAGCAAAGTGACAATTAATTTAAACACTGAGGGCTATTGATCTACCTTAAAAAATTGCTACCTTGTCCCTGAGAAGACACCATAAATGTCATTTTACTTAAGTGATCATGTGGATAGAGTATCTATAGGCAAATCAAAGTAATTTTAACTGTAATTGTACTGAAAGTGGATAAACGGGCTGTTGCAGAATGTTGTGCAATCTACTGTTCATAGATGCAAAAGGAAGAGAGTTCTAACATACGTATTTGATCATAAATATCTACAAACAGATCAAGTTTTATGGGTTATTTTATCAATTCAATATGCAATTATTAACCTAATTGCAGTTAAAATGTTCTGTCTTTACAGATAAGGTTCAAGCCTAAAAAACTCAACGCACGTTTAGGTCACAATGGTTTAATGACAATTTCTGACTATATTTCTCAACATTTCCTTGCAAAACTTTGGAAATTACTCCACTTTCAAAACCACAGATCGTTTCCTAGGTTCCCAAATACTTTAACAGTGCTGATAAAGTAGTAAATGATGGAGAACAGAACAAACACAATGCTGTCCAAACATTTAAAAAAATGCCACATTTACAACCTTAGATAACAACATCACAACATTCTTTTGGTGGCCTATTTTGCTTTTTTGGCACAATTTTTTGGGCACTCAAGTACCTCAAACTGTTTAATTTCAGACTCTCCATAGACTAAACCGACAACACTAAAAACCAAGGTACTTATTCATTTTACCATTCACTGGATATTTTCAGAATAGTAGAAATTATGTAACTCATTCCCAGTAATCGGAACAAGCTTTCATATGAATTTCACACTTCGTGATACTGCAATAAAGTTGCCAAAGATAAAATTATAATCATGACAGCACAGGCTGTCAAACTGCACACAAAGTAGCGCATGAGGGAAAAAAGAAGATGGGAAAAGTTGAAGGGGGAATAGATGATGGAAGAATGAGAGCATAAAAGTGGATTGTGAAGTCCAAGCTGCCAAATCTTGCTGACTATAATGATTTCAAACAGCGAGGTTGTGAAACTCACACAGCAGTCTTTAACATAAGCTATCATCAGGCCATTTATCTACAGAGAGTAAGTATGGGAAGGACAACAGAGAAAGGTAGAAAGGTCGGCAGAAGAGGTTATGAAAGTAAGAAATCAGCAGAAAAGGTTTGAACAAGAAAGAAAGCTGCTTACAGTAACAGTCATTAATTTCCCCAAAGACAGGTGCCGGGGATATTAATCCAAATAAGAGAGCTGAGCTCTGCCAGCTTCACTGTTCCTGCTCCAACCACTGCTCTGTTCAAAATGTTCAAACTGGCCATGCTTTCCATTAGAACCAAGACAGAGCTGTAATTAAATAGCTATGTTGTAAAGGAGGAACCCAGCCTGCCATTCACCACTAATAAGCTTCCAACCTAGCTCTATAATGGGCAAAAACCAAAATGTAACCTTTATGGTCTCCTAATATTATACTTACACAGAGATTCTTATTATAACTCCTTTAAAACAGATATTGTATGCGTTTTTTTTTTTATTTACTAAGTTGGTCGGTTGGCCAGATAGCTGAACCTCAAAAGTAGGGAGAGGTCATAAAGAGAGATGGTATATCACAAAACGGTACAGGCCACTGTTCTGAACTGAAAAGAAATAAATTATAGATTTAACAGCAAATGAGCCATCTGACCCGAAACATTACCGGTCTCCTGACTTTTGACCTAAATCAGACATTTGAGGCCTGCACTCCAAAAAAAGCATGGAGATGTTGGCTGAAGTATTTATATTTACTTTGGCAGCTTTACTTTAAGAAAAAACAAGACCAGGCCAGACAAGTGCAACAGTATTTATCTGCTGTGATGCAGTGACAAATCATATAATATATATATATATATATATATATATATATATATATATATATATATATATATATATATATATATATATATATATATATATATGTATATGAGGGCTGTCAGTTGATTAAATGTTTTAATTGCAATTAATCGTAGTAAATTTTCATGGTTAACTCATAATTAATCACACATTAATCGCATTTTTTTATCCATTATCTATACCCATTTTGTCCTATACAGGGTCATGGGGATCTGCTTTTTTTAGTAAGCCTATAGATTGAAAACCGGAAGTCTACCAATGCTTAGGTTATGAATGAACTTGTGGAAGCTTTAGACAAGAAGAACTATTGTAGTGCTCTTTTTGTTGATTTGTCTAAAGCATTTGATACTGTTGATCATGGAATTCTATGCCAACGCCTTTCATATATAGGTCTATCAGCCAAAGCTGTTGGTTGGTTTGAAAATTATCTCTCAAATCGAAAACAATATGTGCAGTTCAACAACTTGTCCTCTAACTGTCTTAATGTCTCTAAAGGTGTGCCACAAGGTTCAGTTCTAGGGCCAACTCTTTTCACCATTTACATAAATGATGTAGCTCCAAATATTAATGCTTCTGTTCACCTTTATGCAGACGATACTATTTTATATTGTTGTGCGAGCACTGTTGCTCTTGCTTTTGAACGTCTGCAGTCTGCTTTTGATATGTTTCAGTTCCACCTGTTCCACCTCAGACTGGTGCTAAATGCCGACAAAACCAAAGCAATGCTCTTCTCAAATAACAAGGTTCCAGCCGTTCTTCCCTGTATTACCTCTGTTCAGAGGGTACCTATCGAGCCTGTATCTTTCTACAAATACTTAGGTATTATATTAGATGATGGCCTGTCTTTTAAATGATATTATTATTATATTAACAATTTGGTTTAGAATTTAAACCAAAAACTAGGGTTTTTTTTTTACAGGAACAAACATTGTTTTTCTCTAAAAGTTAGGAAACAGCTGGCTTCTGCCACCTTTTTGCCTCTCTTGGACTATGGTGATGTCCTGTATATGAATGCACCTGAAAAATCATCTCCATCTGCTCGACGCTGTTTATCATGGTGCACTAAGATTTATAACTGGTTGTAAACCCATGACTCATCATTGTACTCTGTACGCCTTGGTCAGCTGGTCATCACTGTCAATGCGTAAAACCATACACTGGTACTTATTAATTTACAAATCTATCCTAAGTCTGCTGCTCTCTTACTTAACATCTTACCTATCTCAGAATCAGTCTACTTACAGTCTACGGTCCCAAGACTTCATCATTTTTTCTATCCCTTCAGTCCGTACTGAGTGTGGCAAAAAGGCTTTTTCTTACTCAGCCGCCTCAACCTGGAACAAGCTTCAGCAGTGCCTGAAACTGTCCAGTTTGATTTCCCTTGCTGGCTTTAAAGTACTGTTAAGAGACTTAGAGAGAGCTTCTATGGTGTGTTCATGCTGAATCTCTCCCACTTTTAACTGTATTTGTTAACATATTTATTATTTTATGTTTTTTATTTTTTTATAACTATATTGATTGTTCTATATGCATTTCATTGTGATTTATTATTGAACAGGTCACACTTAAAAATGAGATCTTGATCTCAAGTGTTTTACCTGTATAAACAAAGGTTAAATTAAAAAAAAAAATGCTGCTGTACTTTTTGGGGCTTAATTCATCATGCTTCTTTGGGTATTTTGTCCGGGCTGCTGCTTGACCGCAGTAATTTGCTGATGGTCCCTAAGCTCCACAGCAGCAGCGAGGTACTCCGAAGGACATTCAGCACTGTTCCTGAGAGTTTTTGCCACACTATCTGAGCTTGGAGGGTTGATGACACTTGTGAAATGTCTGGCTTACTTATATCTACAAAATGATACTAACCTGGATGCTGTTCTCATGAGGCTATTAAAGTTTAAAGAGAGAAAAGAGAAAAAGACAAGCGAATGTCGGATGTGAAACTAACTTTACCGCGCCCTGTGGTGGTAATTCAATTCACAGTGACAATAAATACAAATAACCTTTTTCTTGTCAAGAGACCCATCTGGCAGCACCTTAAGGGTCATATTTACAGAAACATGTGTGCATTAATGTCACATAAGAAAAAAAAATAGTGGTGTTAAACAGAATTTGTGTTAACGTGTTATATATCTATATATATATATATATATATATATATATATATATATATATATATATATATATATATATATATATAATATATATATATATATACACTATAATTTCCCTTGTGGGATAAATAAAGTATCTATCAGATCTTTTCTTTTTTTCCTTTACCCAGCTGGTCCTGCTTAAAGTTTCTTCCCTCTTAAAGGGGAAGAAACAAGCGCAAGTATAAAATCACCCAATGTGCTTCTTGTACCGCCCATTTTATTGAGGGTGCATCCAGCGGAGACTTGTGAAGACTCAAGACAGAAAAGTATCCCAGAATGCATTTCACATCAACAACCAGTAGTAATAGTGAAACCCCAAAATTGAAAGGAGTAGAAAAAGAGAAAGTTATAACTTTACTATTTTGTAACAGAATGTAGTTTTAAGAGAATATACGTCAGAATATACAGTTGTGTTCAAAATAATAGCAGTGTTAAATCAAAGCTAAATAAAGTTCAAAATCCTGACAATAGCTTTTATTTTCAAACACACAAATGCATTGGGATAACTGCACATTCTCTACCAAATCAAACCATGAAGATGAGTTTTTCTACTTTGTTACTGTTTACAGAAAGTGAAGAAAAAGTTATATTAGGCTGTTTAAAAAATAGCAGGGTCTGGCAATTTTCTTTCCAAACTCAAACATTTACTGTATAAACTGAGAAATGTTTGAAGATTTAACTTTCCTGTAAATCAGTGAACTAATATTTAGTTGTATAATTGCTGTTTCAGAGAACTGATTCACATCTGTGCTGCATGGAGTCGGCCAACTTCTGACACCTGTGAGCAGGTATTCCAGTCCAGGATGATTGGACTACATTCCACAGTTCCTCTGTATTTCTTTGCTTTGCCTCAGAAACAGCATTTTCTCTGCCACTCCATAAATTTTCTATTGGATTAAGGTCCGGAGATTGGGCTGGTCACTCTATAACATTAATCTTGTTGGTCTGGAACCAAGATGCTGCTGCTCATTGGTGTGTTTGGGATTGTTGTCTTGTTGAAACACCCATTTCAAGAGCATTTCCTCTTCATGAGGTGACATGATCTCTTCAACTATTTAGATGTATTTAAACTGATCAATGATCCCTGGTATGTGAATATCAGGAGATATGAGAAACCATAGTATGAGAAACATCACCATATCGGGACGCTTACTCCACAATCCTTCATAGTGTACTGTGGCTTGATTTCAGTGTTTGGGGATCATCTGATAAACTGTCTGTTGCTCCCAGACCCAAAAAGAACAATCTTGCTTTAATCAATCCACAAAATGCTGCTCCAATTCTCTTCAGGGTGTGTTCAAATTCTAACCTCTTCAGCACATATTATTTTTTCAACAGTGAGACTTTGTCGAGGCTTTTGGCTGATAGCTTGGCTTCACATAGGCATGCTGTAATTGTTACAGTGCTCACAGGTAACATTAGATCCTTTTTTCATCACACCGGAGCTGATCATTGGCTGAATCGTTGCCATTTTGGCTGTTCTTCCATCCATTAGTGTTACAGTTTTCCATTTTCTTCCATTTCTTTCTGGTTTTGGTTGCCATTTTAAAGCATTTGAGATTGTTTTAGCTGAGCAGACCATTATTTTCTGTCCTTCTATATATGTTTTTCCCCATCCACTCAACTTTTTAATCAAAGTATGATGTTCTTCTGAGTAATATCTGGAATAACCAATTTAACTCAGATTTTCAGAGAATTATACTATAACCAACATGTACAGTATTTGCTGCCTTTGTCTTTAAATGATGGACACCTGTTTGGCACCTGTTTTTGTAGAGAATAAACTACCTCACTAATTGAACTGCACACTGCTATTTTTTGAAAAGCCTAATATTCCATTTTCTTCATTTTGTGTTAACAGCAACAAATTTGACAAATGATGGTTTGGTTTAGAGAAGAATCTGCAGTGTTCCCAAAGCATTTGTCTGTTTGAAAATAAAAGCTATTATGAGGATTTTGAGCTTTTCTCACTTCTTTTTGTTTACCCCCTTAAAATTTTACATTTATGGGTAATTGATCAAGATGGATAACTTTTTTTTAATCCTACTCCGCTGAACTTCATTTATAAAATGGCTGAGATACAAAAAAACACTTAAAAAAAATCATATATATTGGATTTGTGTTCTCATGTATTATTTTGTTTAAGCAGCTTTCATGCCCTTCTATTTTGTACTGTGTAAAACAGTAATTATGCTGAAGGTCATAACTAATGTGGGGGGGGCTACTTCCTTTTTGTTACGTCACTTCCTATACCTGCCTGAACAATGTTAGGTTGACGTTGAGTGTTGTGCAATGGTTGCAAAAAGTTCAAAAAATAAATAAATAATTAAAACCAAGAGAAAGGAGATCTTCTTGTCCTGTCATCTTCACATTTTGTCAGAAGGAAAGGCCTTACTGAACCCTCTTGCTCGGAGTTAAGTTACCTCACTTTGTGAAACAGAAAACTCAGTTTCTATGGAACAGCTGGCACATCTGCAAAGGAAGCATCACAGCTGAAAGGCATATACAGCCACAATAAAGCTAGCTTTCACTGCTGCCACAATTTTGGTGGTAACTTTTGTGAACACATTCTGCTGCAACTGCAATCTGCCTTTTAATTCTGCTGCGATTCTTTGTTTTTCTTGTAGGCTAAATTTACCATACTGAGCTCTGTGTTTGCTGTCAGAAATGCCAATGTCAATTATACTCTTTCACGACTGACACCGCCTCATAACACAAAAGACATACCGTTTTTTCACCTAGAGTAGGGTTTCTCAACGGGAGCAGTACCGCCCCCAGGGGGGCATTCTGAACCTTTAGGGGCACGCTGGAAACGTCAGGGCTGAGAGGGGGGCGCTCAGGCACAAATGAGGGGCGCCGCACATGAAAACTGTGTTTTAAACTTCCATGGTTTCTCAAGGATTTTTTTTAGTGCAAATCTATTTATGTTTCAATAAAATGTTGTGCTCAGATTTCCTTTCCAAAAATAAAGCTGCTGTCTAAGACCAAAACCCCGAGTCTGCTGCTTCCATGACCTGGTAAAATCTCCTTTTCTCTCTACGTCACAATCAGACGAGCCAAGCAGGATTGGTCACCATAGTAACAGCCATAAACACACAGCAGCGTAAAAACCCGTTTCCAACACATTTCACGGGCTTCATTCAACAACCAATGAAAACATTCACAATCAAGACTACGTAATCACGTTTAATCACAAACATTTACAGTACAATCAAAAATGACGGAAAACAAGAAAAAGTGCCGGCAGTACAATGCTAATTACATAAATTATGGATTTATTCCATCACCGAGCAATGTACATCTGCGATGTGCTGCTATGTGAACAGGTGTTCTCCAATGAAGCCATGAAGCCGTCACGATTACAAGGAGCAGCTTTCTTTCCACATGCAGACAAAAATCGTCGTAACCCCGTGAGCTCTGGTCCACTCAGCCTTAAGCTCACGCTGATGTGTCCAGACGTGAAAAAGCTGGCAGCAGCCCACCGAGCGCAGGGCTCCCACTAAAAATGAAGAGCAGCAGTCGTTCCCTTTTGTAAATAGTTTTTCTTCTTTTTTTTCTCGTTGTCAGGCCAGGCCTTGTCAGTAGTCTACTCCTAAAATGACCGTTTGAAATGTTTAAGGCGCATTAATTGACGCATGAGTGGTTCCAGGTTTTGATTAGTTAATTCACCACTGTTCACGTGAAGTGTGCATGATGTTGTTGGTATCTTCAATTAGCCTACCCATAAAACAGATTTTCAACAAATTCTGTTGTTATGGTATTTTTTTCTTAGTTCCAAGAATTTATTTACAAATGTGATGAATTCAAAAATCATGGTAGCTCACAGGGGTGTTTGTTAAAATAAGGTTGAGAACCACTGACCTTGAGGTACAAACTTGTATTTATTTTCCCATCATTCATGAAACTGCCTTCCTTGTGCATCAATTTTTCTTTTCTTGGACATGTTGGGGTTAGTTTGTAGAGGTTTTTCTTAAGTCCATCACTTCTGAAAATCATCTTGATGTCTTGCTCATGGTGAGATACAGTTATCATTGTGGGTAACGACAAAATGCATTATGGGAGATGTCATTTATGGTCAATATGTGCTTTAAGGCGGTATAAGCTTATTTTAAGTCTTAAAATATTGGTTTAAAATTTAAGACAATAATGCACAAGCTCTCGAGGGCCAATGACGTGACGGGCCACATTTTGCCCACGGGCCTCGTATTTGACACGTGTGCCCTAGAGAGTTTGAACATCTGGTAGTTTAAAAGTTTGAGACAAGAAATTGGTGAACTAAGGGAAAGAAATGAAGAGGGGCACTTACCTTAATTGTGTGCAGTAACCTTAGTGTGAAGTAATTGTTTATATAAACTTACAGTAAAGTCAAATTGTGGTCTGATCATTGTTTGGGGAGGTGGGTTTCTTTTGTGGACTGGAATCAGCCACCTCCTCCTGCTCAGTCTGTGTCTAGAGGGACACAGTTGTTCCCAAGTCAACTGAGAGATATAATGTCTTAATTAAGTACTGTGTCTGTCCCCTGGAATGTGCCAGAAATTGTGTTCGTAAAGGCTGTGAACAGAATCATCTCAAAGGGCAGAACTAACAGAATCCTGTACCTACCAGAAACTGATCTCAATTAATGCAGAGAACATGAACCAAGCTCTCACTCTGGTGGTACAAAAAAAAACTGTTTGTTGCAAAAGCTCTGAAAACCCATTATTCCCAAAACACCTTCTATCTCCTGCATTCTCCAAGTCCGTAAAACACATAAAGACCGGCAGGGCAAACTCCAGCTGTGAAAGTCCAGTTTTCCATCAGGACCACTCATGTTGTAGAAAACAATGTGGCATTTTCTTAAATGTCAAAATGATGTTCAAAAAAAAAAAAAAAAACATAATTAGCCATTGTTTTGTTATCATTGCTCCACTGAAGGCTGAGTTGATTTATTATTTGTCTTATCAGTCAAATTCTCATGTGGACACAAGATTCTACAGTTTCATCACATTAAAAAAGTCTATTCCCAGTATTCTGAATCCCATTTGTGAGCTGTAATTGCAGGTATACTTCTTGTGCCTCTGAAGGTTTTCTTAAATCAATTTCTTTCAAGTATGTTTCCCTCCCTTGACTTGTCCTTGCTCTGACCACTGCAGCTTATCGGATCGCTGTGCTGATATCTGCTTGGAGGTTTGTCTTATAATTACTTAATGTAGTCTCTATTAGAGATAATGGACCTTCATAGTTAGATCCCATTTAATTACAGCCACCACAATAGGCTCTAACCATATCTACACCTTAACTGGGAGAGAAGACATTAAAAATTAATATGAACGTCCACAGGTGTTCTGCTTGTCACTGAAATAAAATGGCTTAGCAGGAGGAGACGGATAAAATGAAGCACAAAGATATGCGGGTGGGTACAAGTACAGAAGTGCCTCCAGAAGAAATACTGCAACATTATTTTAAGCAAAAATATTGTCATATGACACCATGGTCTTCTCACAGTAACCAGCCACAGTTTATTTCTTTTTGCAAGTTTACACAATAAGTTTGCATCATACATACTGCACAACCTGGTCAGAGTCGTACTGTGTGTGCAGAAAACTATTTTTTGAATGTGTAATTACCATGACAATACTGACATACGGAGCAACACATTCAGCTGCATCAGAAGATCAAATTAGTATTGTTTTGCACTAAAAGATTGCTGTGAATGTGATTGCTGCAATACCATTATTAATTTTCACATCTCTTATTCCTCTTAGTTTGGCATTATTATATATTATCAATAATGTTAATTTCTTCACAAGTTAATTTCTTTTTTTAATTACAATTTTCAGACTTCTCAAACTTGTGAACTGTTTTTAAGTGTAATGCCGTGAAGTTTAATGTAATTTCTTCATGCCAGACAGCATGTTATGCAAACATTACTTTAAAATTTAAGTCGAAAAATCTGAAAGTAGTTTTCTAGTGTAAAACTCTGATACGCATCAGTGAATACAAAACAAAGATTTAGCACACTGACTAAAACCATAATTTTGAGTGGAAACCAGACGAATGTTAAACAAACAATAGCCAAGGATATAATGTATTCTTGCCTAAATAATCAGGAAAAGGTTAAACTCAAGTATATATCAAAATGCATGTGCCTTAGCAGACACACAAAGCAAGAGAGCTTTGCAAGAATGTGTTTGAAACTTGAAAATTATAAGCTTCATGAAGGTGGTTATTATTATATGGTGACTCTCCATACAGCTGTACTCCAGTAATTACCATGTTAGTGATTTATTTCCATTCCATTTGTAATTTTATGGCACATGATGCTTAAATGAAAAAATATATATATTTATCATTGTCCCTGAAAACTGACATCTATTTGTACGGTTTTAGACTGAGCCCTAGTGGGAAAATGTTGAATAACAGATGTAATGGACTGCTGAATCCAAGATGGGGGCTTCTCCATAGTGGCAGTCAATCTGGCAACATAAAACATGAATCAAAAGTCCATATTGATTTTGTTGACAGCCCTAACTGGTAATATAATGCAAGGACACGATCCAAGGTTGGTCATGTTATCTAAAATACTGGTAAGAATAATTCTGAGATTGGCTGGGTAGGTGGTTTTGCTACACTGCATTACAGGAAAGTTTTTTAGTTAATTTTTCTTTGTCGTTACATGAAAATTTGACTTCTTTTGTAATTTATTGTAAGTAGCAAGAACATACATTTATTAAAATGTTAAGCTTTTACATCATCTTGGCATTGCTTTTTGCAGATGGTGTTTCTTTACATTTCTGAAGTTTAATTACATAAAATGACTACCATTGCGCTTTCAGCAACTTCCCTTAAACGTAGCTCAATTCTTAAATGTAGTTCACTTTTAACTAGATAATCAGTGAGCACTCTGGTCTGGTTTGAAGATTTTGACACGTACTAGTTCACAAATTAAGTGAAAATATCTGTAACTATGGTAACAGTTGGATATTTCTTGTCAACTATAAACACAGATCAATAGAAAACATTTCAAGGCACACAGCTTTATTAGTAATGTCAAATACAGCAGTGGTCCCCAACCTTTTTTGTGCCACGGACAGGCAATATTTTCACAGACCAGTCAGTAAAATGTGCCGCAGATAAATACAACAAAATAAAATGATACAACCAGCATAAAAACTGTGGTGTTTTCTATATATTATAATAAACATAAATCCACTGCGTATTCACGTGTATATTTATTAGAAGCATCCTCGTAACATCACGCCAACAACAGAACATCGGTAACATTCTCTGGAAAGACACTTTCTGAAGACGTTTGTTTTTACTCATTTTACCAGTTTGGGGGTTTAAACGTATCACGTGACCGAGACACGGGTCTTGAAGTCTTGTCATGTGTCAAGAATAAGGAAGTAATGGAGAGAATTTGGTCATTTTTCAAATAAAACAGCATTTAGATAGTAAATCAAACGGTAATAATGGAAGTCATTTATTATTTTCTCTGCAGCCCGGTACCAAATGATCCACAGACCGGTACTGGACCGGGGACCACTGAAATAGAGGAAGTATTCTCAGTTACATTTCAAGGAATATTTGCTTACTTTTAGGAGGTGTCTTCTAGCTGTTGCCGTCGTTCAGTCTCTGCTATCAGCAAAGCCTAGCCAAAGTAACTGTATAATGCTTATGGGACGATGTCACACATCAACAAAAACTAAACAAGCCCACTAAGCTACAGTTGACATCAGGGCAGGAGGCAATAACAAGAAAAGACTCAAGAAAATAATAACAAAATGAGAGAATGACCGAGTAAGAGACCAAACGAGTAATCTCGGTAAATTAAATTAATTCCCACTCTACGGGGGATAATCTGAGATAAACTAGAAGTCTGTGTTGACTAGTTTGCATGTCAGATATGTTTGAGCTCAGTAGTTAACTAATAAAATGTACAAGTCAACAAGGTTGACCCAAAAGCCCAGTGCATGTTGAAAAGGCGACCGGTTGTGAGTTTAATGCTACGAGTATGCCCTCAAACTAGTTGGACAAAAGTGCTTATATTTCACAAAAAAAATCAACTGGTACAATTATTTGTGTGACAAAATATTGAGCTAGTAAAAAGTTAACAAATTAATAAAACTGATAAATTACCTGATCTCCAGCCAGACTGGACAAAGAAGGAAGTAGTAGAGAAAAATTCGGTCTGATGGCAATGATACAGAATAAATATTCAAAGGACTTGCCGTACCCATGTGAGTGGATTGCTATTTGAAGGTTGTTCTGTTTGTGTGCTGCACTGAATGATAGTTTCCACTTGTGAATGTGATTCTGTCCACAGGAATGACATGCACACACTTGGTTTCACCATGTTTTAGCCAGATTTTCACATAAAAATGAGTAAATTAGTAGGTGTGCATTGGGTTTGCAGGAAATAGATTGTTATGATCAGGTTGTCTAAAACTGTTATAGTAAAGTAGTAAAGCAAAAACTGTAAGATTGTATTTTCCAAAATCTTACTGAGAATCTTTTTTTTTATTTTAACTGAACATGTGCCATTATTCCTAAAAGATATATCGCTCCTTGGAAAAGACTGTTAAAGTTAAAACGGCATACAGTTTCTTTCCTTCATTCAACCACAGTAATGACTTATGGTAACATGAAATTTTCAAATATCCATGGTCGTTATAGAGAGTATTATTGCTAAATAATGAATGTATTGTTACACTAAATCTATGGCTCTCAAAGTCTTTCCATAATGCCCTTTAGAGGGAGAAAAAGGTCCATTGCATGAACGCCAAGCCAAGATGAAAAACCAGGTGTAACTAATCCTGGTAATTCATGGCTTTCTTAAGCAGACTGCAAGTTTGGTCATCAGGAAAATCAGGTAATCAGGAAATTAATCAATTATTAGATGCTGCAGGGAGCCTCTTTTACACTGCAAGACCTTTTCAAAACAGGGCTACAGGTTTGATATAGCCTGCAGGAATTGATAACTGAGAATACACGGCACTGGCTGAGCATGAATTGCAATCTCAATACATGCTCAGTTCTCAGTTAAATCTGCTCTTTGTTTTTGTTAGAGAAGGAACAGCAGAAAATCCAATCTCACAGAGGTGGAAAACACTCATCGCCATCTGACAATGAGTTGTTGCTCCTCCCAGTTCTCTCCGTCTTTCTGTCTTTCTCTCTCACTATCTGGTGCCCTGCATCTTTGCCTGTTTTCAAAGCTGCACTCTACTGCTAGTGCACACCGATTTTGCCAGAATGTAGTACACAGTAAACAGGACATGAACAACTGCAGAGTCTGCAGTACGTTGAAAATACTCTATACTGTGATAATGCACAGTTGGTCACAATACAGCTGGACCATGTGACCACTGTGATTGGCTTCCACTTATGCCATAGCATAATCACTTTCTACTGGCTGCCAACCAATTTTTTTTATGTGAGCCAAAATGAATCTGAGTTGTTCAATGCAGAAACATTGGCTCCTCTGAATGCTCTACTTTTTCTCCTGGCAGAAAAAAAGCTAAAAAAAAAAATAAATCCATCGTGCCTTCTGTCGCACCCCAGTTTACACTAAACTTTTCAGTGGGTGCACTAAAAGTGTTGTAATGTAGTGGACTGCGCACCCTGTCGTGACTCAAATCCATATGTACATACGATACAGTGTTATTATTAGCCCTATGTGATAGAGAAGACTCGATTTTTCACTGTTAGTATATTGTGTTTTTGCCTGCTACGCAGTTCCCGAAGCACTGAAAAGACATCAACTACTTGAACTCATTCGGCATTACTCGCAAAGAAAAACTAGGCATGCAGAGAGTAAAAAGAGGCACAGATTAATATTGGTTCTACTAATATAAACATTTTATTTCATTCCAGTCAAGTAGGCTAATATTTCCTTCAATCTCCAGTTTCTTCAGTGTTAGATCAGTCTCTGGGGAACATCAAATATAACAAGATCAAGCAGCAGATAAAAAGGATGAAGAAACGAGTAAGGAAGACAAAAAGACACTGAATTTATTATGTTTAGCTCACTTTATATTTCATTGTATAGAATGAATTCTCAACATTTTTCTAAACCATAAATCCCTTCAAATCTTTTTATTTATTATTTTAGTTATCCAGCATGACAATATGGAAAAATGTTCAATTCTGATATGCACAAAAATTATTTATCTGGATTAACTACAGTTCTTCAGAGACAAACGCTCCTCTGACTAATGATTATGAATCATAGGAAAACCTGCGACACCAGAGTCTGAGATGACCTGTGAGTTATAGTATTTTCTTGCACAAACTTACACATTGAGTCACAGGTATAAAAAAAAAAAAAAACAAACAAACAAACAAACCAAAAATTTAAACAAACTAAATATACCAGGGTTGCGGAAAAAGCTATTCTGTTCTGTGAAAGGAAATAATGATTAAAAGGCAACTTCATTCAAAGTTATTTTCCTCACATTACAGCTCACACCTTTCCAGCACTGATTACAAGATGCAATTTGAAAAATACTCAATGGGATTTGTAATATAATAGTAAATATATAGGCGATCTATAGTATCTCAGTGTAAATGCAAACATTTCCCAGCACCGGTGCCGTAGACCAACAGGGCATGCACGTCTCTCCACTCAGCCTCACACTCCACACCTCCCAAGTCTACAGTTTCAATGGACTGTTATGCCACAATGAAATATGAGTGCAAGTCTTTTCTAACAAAAAGATTCAATCCCCTCATCACCTTGGTGCACTGTGTGGCGATATTGATTTCAAAACCATATGATGTAGACTGACGTGGCTAAATTCATGTTGCCAGTTCCATGTCATCAGGGAGGTCAGCTGGATCCCTGCTCCGATCAAAGGAAGCTGACCTCCTCCTTTCATGTCCCTGCTCAAACAGTTCTGGTATGTATCCTGTTCTTTTTTTCTTTTTTAATTTCCCAGTTTTCTAATCAGAAGGAATGGCCTTTTAATTTAACAAGTACTATAAACACAGTTTACGAAGATAAATGTGTTCTGTCCCGCACTTTACTGAGCCTGGATCCCAACTATTAATATAATTTCTTTTCCGTTTTTAGTTTTGGTCAAATTCATGTGCATCTCCTTTTTTTTTATTTACACAAATACTTGTGTTTTTATTTCACTATCGCTTGGTTCTTTCAAAATATACTTTTAAGCATACTTAAAGTTACAAAAATAGCATTTTTAGATAACTGTCTCCCATTCAGAGCGTATGTACTTGGCACCGTACAAGTCAGGGGACGCTGATGATCCACTTTGAAACATTCACACTGGCCCAGACAGGCACTCACACACAGACAGGAGGGCTTGTGCACTTAAAACCACCAAGAGTCACTTATCAGGTCAATATTTGACTCTGTTTCTTTTTCCTGGGGGGTTGGTTTGAAAATATCTGTCATTTTTTCAGAAAAAGGCAAACACAGCAAAATCGAATCATTTAACAATTACCACCCATTTCTGTTTTAAAAAAAAGTCTTTCTCCACCAACCAAGTCTGGACACTTTGCACGCATCTTAATATTGCAATTGATATTAAACTAACCATTTCAGATAATTAAACAAAAACTTCCATCTGCAACGTCCATCATTTATGATGATGTGTTGGATTGGGCTGTTTAGTCTGTTAATTTATTAATGGAAACTACAGTTTAAAGCTGAAAAGAAATCATTAGACTGTTGTGGTTTGTGTTAATATCTGACGTTTAAACAAACTTTATGAGAAATTTTAAAAACTGAAATGTTCTCTTGATATGGTGTGGTATGGATGTAGCCCATCTTGTTCAAGCTGATGCTCTATAAAAGGAGTTTAGAATACACGAATGTCCTTAAACTGTACATGCTCATATACACTGATTTATACTTACCCATCAGAATTTGGTCCTTTCAGTTACTAACAATAATGTTTCCATTTCTCTGTTGTTATTCTGATGCCAAAAAAAAAAATTCTAATACTGGAAAAAAAAAAAACGCTTTGACATTTAGCCTATCTACAAAGACGTGTGTAATTACTTATAACATCATTAACAAAGAATGAAATCTGCTCTTGTGAAAGTAAAACAACCTTTTCTGTTCCATTAATTCAAGAGCCGGAAAATACACCAGCGCTGTGTGAAAAGAAGTCAAGAAGTGGCTAATCATCATGTAAAGAGGACCGGCCTTGCTGCCAGTACAAATATTAAAAATCAGTCTGAAGGAGTGCCACCTTTGTGTGTCTTTGCTGAAGAACGGTACACAGTTAACCATCATCTGCACACACACGGGAGCAGAGCTAAAGCTAGAACTCAGACACTTCACTCTGCTTCTTCGCCAGCTTGGCCACCTCCTGCCTGATAGCCTGCACGAGTGCAGAGGTGGAGAGGCTGCTCAGGGGCATGCTGTCTATGTCCTTCAGCACCTGGGGCAGGCTTTGCTCTGAAGTTGTTCTGGGGGCAGTGGGCGGCTGCTCCAATGTCTGGTTATACTGCAGAGGCAGTCTGGTGGAGCCCCCCTGTGGGTAACGAGGATTAGGAAAAGCCTCTACATACCCAGGCAAGGGTACCTGAAAAAAAAGGGCAGACAAAACACCAGAAATGCAGCATCTTTATTATAACTGCCCATTAAAAATAGCTGCTGCTTAAAGGCTACGCCATGTGCTAGTTTTAAATACGTTGAGTCAAAGTTTTCTCCTGGACTGCAATATTAAAACAATCTGATGGGAGATGGGTTCAAGTAAATACAGTTATATCACAATTATAGCTGACAAACACACACACAAAAAAAAAAAAAAACGTAAACGGACATGAATTTAAAAAAAGTAATGTGCTGGTTTCTGTCCTCTGACAAAAAAAAAAAAAAGCCAGGTTTGTTTACTCTCCAAGTGTTTTGTTACAGTTATCGCACTGGTTCTGCAAAAAGACGCTGTGTCAGGCCTGAAACAGGCAAGCAGACAATAGGGAAAAAAAAGATACCATGCAATTAAAGAGAGCCCACTGCAAGGAGGGGCTTAATACATCTACAGATCAAATGGGAGTCCTCATAAAGATAAAAGAGGAGATGGCCTGAAGATGCCTGACCACAGCAGGGGCAGAGCATGAGAGCAATTAATTAGACATTATGGAAAAGACAGCAATTTAGGCAATCCCACATACATATGACTAATATATTTTTGCTTTAATATCTCTAATGCCTCAAAGACACAGTTGTTAAACTGTAGCACAATCTCTGGCTCTGAAGGGTTAAACAGAAGTGATGGAAAAACATCAAGACAAGCCAACAAATGTGTTGGAGCATTTCAGCGTCACCTACTATTAAGTTCACAAGCACTAAACTAACAGCGAGGAAAAATGAGGAGCTAATATTCTTTCTGTTCAAAGCATTTCTACACCCCAGTCCAGATAAAACAATAATTCTGTGCCAAATTTTAGATGAGTTGACTTTAAAGGTCTAATCATCAGGCCAGAGTACTGGGACGTCTGCTTGAGTTGGACTATATAGTTTAATCTCAATATCTGATCGTGTTAATCCTCTGCTATATTTTTCCAGTCGGCCTGGGTAGTTCATAGGCAGGAAAAATGGGCCTTCTTACAGAGTCTGTCCACTGTGGTGTTACATCCTCAGGTTCTGGTGGGTAGGACATCCAAGAGGGACTGTGGTAGGAGGTGGGTGACGTGTTGACAAAATACTCTGAGAAGTCGGGCCTTGTGGCAGGGATGGCGTAGACGGCTGTTATTGGGTTTCCTGGTGAAAAGACACACAGTGAAATTTATCGATTCAATTTATTTAAATGCTTTATTTTGTCTGAACACAGATAATAAAAAAAAAAAAGAATGTTGTTATAGAGTCAAATTTTAATCACTTTTGAAATACTATGTCATCTCCTCCCATGCTTACCTGAGAAGTTTGACACGGGCTGCTCTGCAGTGATAGCTGGAAGTGCTGCTCTAGTGGTTGGCCCATATGGGTTGTTCTCATGTCGACTGCGAGCTTCACTGACAGATGTCTCTGAACTCCTTCCCTTAGGCCCCAAGTCAGAAGTGGAACTAAGTTGAACCAAGATTGCAGAGGAGTCAACACAAAGGCTGCTGCAAGTTCACGCCACTAGATGGCACAAACACTCCATGTGGAAAAGTCAGCACCTGATTCACATTCCTTCCATTCCTCTATATACTAGTTTATATTAAAATTTATACAAGGCCTAAAATCGCCGTGGCCTCAACATCACCTCATAGTCCCTGAATATGAATTTGAATGTGATTAAATGAAGAATATCTCAAAGGTTTCAGAATGCTTCAGGCAGAGTGTGTCTGTCTGTATTAGTGTCTGTTTATTGTTTGTTTTTCTCAGAGCTCATCTTTTCCCTCTCTGCTCTCCCTTCAGCCAGTGGAGGCAGACGGCCGCCAATTCTTACTCCGAATCTGTCAGGTTTTCATCCCAACTCTTTCCAAGTACTTGCTCAAGGCGGTAGTGTCAGATCTCTCTATAATATTATGTCATAACATTAAAAAATGCCCTAAGAGGACTTATGTATTATTTGGTGCAATAAAAAAAAAAAAAAATCAAAAACCAAGATATACTAATAATACACTGATTCCTAAAACAGCTCTTTGATATTAGTGCGGTGGTGTAGCATTTGCGTTAAAAGTAAGGAGTGAAATAAAACATGATTGCAACCAATTTGCATGATTCGCAAAGACAATTTCTCCACTTGTGGTGGCACAATAAAATAGCCCAAGGCCAAGAAACAGTTACACATAAACGAGATTCCACTTTGCACAAAAGAACAGTCGAGCACATGCCACAAAGCCTGCTACATGCACTCAGGACCTCTCCATGTAAGACCACTGACCACTGACCTGCTCATGATTTGCTGCCTTTTTTCTCTCTCCAAAAGGTGTTGAAACTTTGGGATTGCTGCAGTCTTATATGCCAATCAAAGTCAAGGTGGATTTCTTTGTGTGCGTAATCACACTCAAAATGACCAAGCATGAGCGAAGATAATGCCCTTACTGGTCTTAGCTCCCAAATTCATTATAGCAAGCCAAAACCAGCTTAAGGCGCAGTGTAACCCAAGAGGGTGCAAATGTCCATGAGAGGTGTCCAGACAGGAACCCTTGGGCCTGTGAAAAGATCCCTTATGCACATGAAGAGATCCTGAGCATTGCATGCAGTGGCCTCATTTCTTGTGCAAAGCACATCTCCCTTGCTTTTTTTTTTTGTTCTTGGGCCACTAAATTATTGTACTGAATAAAGTACATCTAATCTTAATTCTGTAAACTTCAAGTGATGAATTTGTGAGAATAAGATAACTTGCGAGCATGTTTTATTACACTTAATGCCATGTATTGAACTGCCCTTATGATAGGAATTGCATCATGTGAGTTAACGTGTTTGACTTTCATCCTTGTGCTTATGTGTCTGCATGAATCTTCAGCTTTACCGTCTTAAGGAGGTCCGGGGAGGATGCCCAGTGCGAGGTGGTAAGGGTGGAGGAGAGCTCAGGGCCATCTCAGGAAGCTGGGTGAAGCGAAAGGCCTTCAAATTGTAAGAGACAGTCACAGTTGAGGTTTCTCTGCTGTAGGTCACCAGAGAGAGCAAACGACCTTAGCTAACTTACTGGTTTAGGCATGGTGCACTGATACATGTCAGCACCGTAGGATGGTACCCACTGCAGGGCTCCCCGTCCACAGCGCATTGTGCCTGGAGCACTAGTCACCACATCTGCGTAAGGGAGGGGAGGCGATGCAGAGCTGTAGTGGTCAGGAGGGGGTTGATGGTGGTGGGTGTGCCTTCCGGATGTACTCTGCCCCCCTGAAGCAAGGCTGAATGCCTCCTCCAGCAGCAGGTGCATCTGCTGTCCGTACTTCATCAATGGATGGCTGTGAGCTCAGAGTGGATGTCTCTGAGTGGCCTTTCAATCCCCGGCCATACATGTATCCTAGTGGCTCCATTAGGTGATCAACATTTGTTTCCTCAATCAGCTCCGGCTCAGTCTATAACATATTACATGAAAACACCATGCTAAGTGAGTCCAAAACACTTTCTTTTGTGAATGCTGACAAGATTATATTTTGATCTTATGTTCCATAAATTACTGCACTGATAAATTACTGCACTGAGACTGTATACACCCTCCCCTTTCCTCTACATATTCTCCAACTCTCCCTCCTTATCATATTTCCCTTTTTTTTTTTCTTTGACTTTCTAAACTCCCTCAAAACCACTCCATGCCATCTCCTTCAGCCGGCATCTGTCTATACAGTTTTTAAATTTAGGGACACATTTCTATGAGCGCAGTCTGCCCTACTTCCTGTGTGAATAGAGTACAGCCACAGGAGACCCAGCACAGTACACCTCATAAATCAGTCCCCCTGCAACAGCAGTCTTGCATCTGCAGCAACACCAGTCCATTTGTAATCAACCGACCATGACTTCTAATAAAAAAATAAATAAAAAAAAAAGTACCACATAACCAATCAAGTCTTGTCAATAAAAATAAGTTCTTCTGTGATATTATTCATCTGATTGCAAGGAACTAAATTCATCAACACCTGATAATATAAACTGAGAAGACAAGAGGTTCTCAGAGCAGAGATTAGCATTACCATTAGAGGACTATCAGCGTCATTCATTCATTTTATATACGAATTTAGAATCCATAATCAGAAAACGGATAACGACCTGTTATTTCATTACACGTTTCCAATTAAAAAATCAAAAAACAAATAATGGGCTATTTTTTGCTGTTTTGATTTTGTTCTGAAGGTTAAAAAATAGAATATGAAAGAATGGGATTACAGGACTGAATTTGTTTTTAATATTCAATTGGTCCAGTTTACGTGACCTGAAAAAAGCTTTGAGCTCGGCAGGTTGGGTAGCATGGCGGCGCTGAAATTAAATACTTGTCTAATCAAGGACTTATTCAGCAGCGGTTTGACACATGCCGAAATTTCCTGGACGTTGCAGCAGATGAGTATCCTGTAGTGATGGTGAGATGAAGCCCTCATGAGGCATCAAACCACTTGAGCCAATCGGTTCCACAATGGGTTCGTTACCAGAAGCTTCATCTGCACACGACACCACCTACTGGCCGAGTTTATAATCACAGGCAGCTGGATCCTCAACCACAGCTGTTTGTGGCAGCATTGAATATTTGTCTGTCATGGCCCTCGGGAATGAATATGAATTACAAAGAACATCAATGACTATGAATTACAAAGAATGCATGGCCAAATAAATTCTCTACTTACATTATCACATATGTGTAAAATAAAATATACCATGGATGTATTCTGTGTGTGTAAAGTTTCCCAGTATGGAAGTATCCTATATGGCAGGTTGTGTAATAATGTTTTTTTGTTTGTTTGTTTGTTTGTTTGTTTTGAGAATGGCATGAGCCTGAACAGGCAGAGGACAGTGAAAGTGCTGGTCAAACTAGGAAGATGGAACTGAATATGTTTGTGTAACTTGAACTATGATGTACAGGACAGGGGAAACTTTAGTCATTCTTAGTCAAGAAGTAACAGTCTCTCAACAGGTTTTGAGCGATTCCTTTTTTTTTTTTACACAACCTATCTGGCCTTTCACATGGTACAGAAGATGCTGGTGTGCACAAAAACCCAAATCATATTCTCAAAAAGGAGGTTGTCTGATAATCGAGGTCAAAACTTTTCTATTGTCATTACACATCTGTGCCAATAGATGGCGCTGCACCGACATAAACAGTAGGTGAATGGAGCGTCACAGTGAACGGATGGAACAGATCTAATGATAAATGGAGTAAGCATGTGATGGACTCGAACAAAGGGGCTTGAAAGTTTTGATGCAGCCCAGTTTTTTTTTTTTTTTTTTTTTAAAGACTGAACTGTTAGTATTGCTACCCTAGTTGCTACCGGAACTGCCGCGCACAAAGCCACTTTCCGGGTCACGTAAACCGGCCCAGTTAAATATCAAAAACAAGTTTGCTCCCGTGGCCTGTTTTTTAATTTCGTATTTTTGATCCAAGTCCAAAAATTAAAATATGAAAAAACAGGCTTTTTTTTTTTTTGTTAGATTAAAAAATGAAAAATGAAATAAAATGTCCCTTTTTCCTTTTTTAATTGCCAATGAAAATAGAAAGAACGAATGATACATGGATTATTTTCGTATTTCAATTTTAGACTTGGATCAAAAATACGAAATGAAAAAACGGGCCACAGGACTGAATTTGTTTTTGGATTAACAAATGATACAAGGACAAGCACATTTACGTTCCACATAAATGCTCCATTTTAGTCATGATCTCATGACAGTAAGTCAGAATGCACAGCACCAGAGCCAGTTATCTGTGTGCGTTTGTTGCAGTGACAAGTCAAATGGATGGTGGGTTAAAGAGAGTTCAGGGATTTATTTTTATTTTTTCCAGCAGCTCAGAACTAAAGTGTAATTTAATAACACTCTGCTTGATCATTCTTTGGGGCTCAGAAATTCTGATTTCATGACCAAAAGAAAAAGAGCCATAAATAGAACTATAATGGAACAATAAAAGTGTGAAGACACAAACTGGCCATCCTGAGATGCATTATATATCAATACGACAAGACCTTATAAATCTTTACTCTCCATTATAAATGACCCACTTCTCAGCTTCAGTTTGCTATGGCACACTTGAAACTGCACCTGAGTAGAAAAGATCTGATCTCTTGCTCTGTTTCTGTACCATCTCTTAAACAGAGAGAAGAAAATTTAGCGCTTATTGATTGTGATCATTAAATTCCATATACACCATATTGCCAAACATATACGCTCACCTGCCTTGACTCACATATAAGATTTAGTGACATCCCATTCCTAGTCAATATGACGTGGGTCCACTCGTTGCAGCTAGAACAGCTTCAGCTCTTCTGGGAAGGCTAACACAAGGTTTAGGAGTGTGTTTATGGGGATTTTTGACAATTCTTCCAGAAGCACATTTTTGAGGTCACACACTGATGTTGGACCAGAAGACCTGGCTCTCAAGCCTGGTTTATGCTCAGAAATCAGGTCGTCTGCGTGTGTGACGCAGATAACGCAGATATGCCCCCCCACTCTACGCAGACACTCCGGTGCACCTCCCCAAAATTGTAGATGACTGCAGACAGTGCCACAAAGATTGTCGCAGAGAGGAGAGAAAGGAGGCCTCTGATTGGTCAATTCTTCATCCGTGTAGAAAAGAGCACGTCATTGAAGGAATGAGGAAGTACCCACATCTGTACGATTCTCGTTCTCCACACTACAAAGACAGCACATACTCTAGTAATTCATGAAGGGAGATTGCGATGAATGTGGGTCTGGATACGGCCGAGATGGTGAGGAAGTGGAAAAAACAGAAGAGATAAGTTTAGTAAGTTTAGCTAGTTTGTGATTGCCCCTCTTGCGTTGTGGCGTGGAATAACATAGCGGAGACGCGCTTCAAAATTGAGCATAAATCAAAAGTAACTGCGGCATACCGGCTACAAGATAACTGCGACACATTGTTGCGAGAGTATACACAGCCCTTAAAGAAGGCGTTTTCCACCACTGAATACGGTCTTTCCAGAGTACTTCACGTTTGTGTGACACAGCTTGCCAACCGCCACACTTCTGTATAAATCTTTGCTTTCCTTTTTCTTTTTCAACCCGAACTGCTCCCACACATCTGCTTTTAAACACGCAGGCACTGGGTTTATACTTGCCACCATTCTCCTGACTGGCTCAGCTCTAGCTGGAAAAGAAAGAAGCTGGCTTCTGGATAACTGGTTAGAATTGCTCTACAGCGACACTAGCGGCTGGAGGACTTAAAGGCTCTTCCTGCACTTTGCAGGAAGAGCACCTGTGCGGGATACGGGGGTTTTGAAGGGAGCTTAGAATATCGATGCCCGCGGCTGAAAAATCGATACTCTCTGGGAAATAAAATATCGATATATTCCTGGAATTGATCAAATTGCTCAGCCCTACTGTGTAAGCAAACTTTTGTGAGTTTCAAGCATATTGAGGCCCCTAAAAACGTGATTTATTTAGAAGAATTAATAATAGAGAAAAAATATTAATGATAAACATTTGAAATACAATAGCCTCCTCAAACCCTTGTTGTAGGAGACACGGAGTCAACTTTCACAATTATGCTGATGACACACAGTTGTACATCTCCGTGTCTCTTGATGACACAAAGCCAATAGATGCACTTTTCAACTGCATTTCAGATGTCACATCCTGGATGGCAGAAAACTTTCTCCAGCTTAACTCTGACAAAACTGAGGTTTTAGTCATTGGTCCTGAGGCCCGGAGAGAGAATATTTTACCCAAACGACAAGAATTTTCTTTTAATCCATCACCACAAATGAAAAACCTAGGTGTGATCTTTGACTCTGAGCTGAATTTTATCCAACACATCAAGAACATCACCAAAGTTGGTTTTTATTATTTAAAAAACATAGCCAGAGTCCGCCCTATTCTCTCTCAGGCCAACACAGAGCATGCATGCTTTTATCACCAGTCGCATTGACTATTGCAATGGCCTGCTGTCTGGTCTTCCGAAGCAGACCATTAAAGGTCTACAACTTTTACAAAATTCAGCTGCTCCTGTCCTGATGAAGACCAGTTTTACACCAGTTTTAAAATCGCAGCATTGGCTCCCCAAATCTTTCAGGATTGATTTCAAGGTTCTTTTAATGGTTTTTAAGTGTCTTAATGGTCTTGGGCCTTCTTATTTCTCAGAACTGCTTTTACCCTATGAACCTTCAAGGACCCTGCGCTCCTGTGGCAAGCGTCTCCTCCATATACCTGATGTCAATTTAAAGACTCAGGTGAGATATCATTTAAATTCTATGGTCCTAAACTCTGGAACAACTTCCCGCAGGACCTCAGGGACGCAGAGATTGTTCACATTTTTAAGAGCAGGCTTTTTGGTCTAGATTTTAACAGATATTTATCTTTAGTTTAGTTTTGTCTCAGCAATCATTTGTTAGTCATTTATCTGTTTTATTTATCTTATTTATGTTGTATTTAATTCACTGTCCTATTTATATTTTATAATGCTATATTTTAGCCTCATTTAGCCTTTGTCTTAGCTTTTTATGGGTCTTATGTTTTTATTTACTATTATTATTTTTAGTTTATTCCAGTGTTTCCTCTGGGGGAGCCCTCTGCGTCAGGAGCAGGGCTCGCCTGTTGCTGTTGGGTTGCTGTGCTGTAGGTTCCTGGTGGAGGTTTTGGGGGACACTCCCACGTCTCCTATGGGTGTCCTGTGCAGGAGTCCTGGCCCCCATGGGCGACCTACTGCTCTTGGTGCAGACGGCTCCCTGGGTGGGTTTCCTCCTCTGAGCCCAGCTTTATATTACATTTTAATACTCATTGTATTGTTTATGGTGGATGAAGGGGGGGGATCTGTGTTCACGTGCTGTGTCTTTGGTCTTGGGGAAGATGGATTGGTGGGTAGAGTGGGTGGAGCGGGTTTGTTTTTAATCTGCGAAGCACTTTGGGCCTGATTTACTAAGATCCTAAATAAAGAGTACTAAATTGCGTGTGCACTGAAAAAGTTTGCGCGTGCTGTTGTTGTGTGTTTTGCGGGTGATCAACTAAGAATGCTCGCGCAATTGATAACAGGTGCAAACCGCAGTATTTAAATGAGGTGTTGCGTGTCTTACGGTTTGCGCCATGGAGAGTCTGGATGGAAAGCAGGATAGACGCAAGCGCAAAATGAAATTTGACGAGTTGGAGTTAGAGATATTAGTGGAAGAGGCAAATAAACACATTCATGAACTACAGCAAAGACATTTAAACATTACCAAAAGAAACGCAATATGGGAGAAAATCTGCGATAGAATAAATGCAGTTGGTAAAACAAAAAGAACGGCAGATGAGGTTAAAAGAAGGTGGCAAGATATAAGGCGAAGAACTAAAGAAAAAGTGGCCTTTAATAAAACTTCGGCAAACAAGACAGGTGGAGGGCCTGCGGAAGAGATGCCTCTAACCAGCAGGTGCAGCTCACCTTCTGCGAGGAGCAGATAAGTGGGATACTGGGGTATGACACGCTAGAGCCAACTGCAGAACAAGGTAGGCGCACAATAAGAAACACTTTTTTCTCCATGAAAACACGTGATTTATCAATTATCACAAATAAAAAAATGAATGTGCCTCCTGTGGCAACCTTTTGCTGAATAATACTCGATTTAACATTCAAATAAAATATTTCTCCTTTTGCATGTGCTTGTGACCAGCTCCAAATCAGCCCTTAACTCATTCAACAGCTCCAAGATGGAATCGCTAGATAGTCGATATGTTTCAACTATCTGGTTTTCATTCATTCCAAACAAATTTACACGAGTCCAAAAGCCTCTCTCTCTGCATATTCTTTGATTTTGGCGATGTCGCCTCCTTGCCACAATAACAGCAGCCATCGGTGCGTAATGCTGGGCAGATTAGCACCTTCCTTTCGAACGTATTAAATACAGACGCAATCACAATCCCCGCAATTACTTTCAGGGTTGGTAAATCTCATTGCGTGTGGTAAATGAACCTATTTGCATTTTCCCCTCCCAGTATTTAGCGCTTTCTGGTGGGTACGCCCCATATTGATTATTCATCAGGGCAAAAGTACTAAATGAACAGCGTGTGCTATTTTGCTGATTTGAGAGGCGCAGTCCTCTTTGCACGCTGTTAGTAGATCAGCTTGCACATTGGTTTGCGGGTGATGTCAAGTTTGCACGCGTTTTTACGCACGCAAACCTTTAGTAAATCAGGCCCTTTGTGTTATAATTCTATTTGTATGAAAAGTGCTATATAAATAAAGTTTGATTGATTTATTGATTGATTTGTGCTCGGGTGCTAAGATATGCTTTAGAGGTTTAACAGTTCACATTAAAAACAATAAAAAGGAATGCAATTTGTTCGACTGACCCCGCTCCGTCAGTTTACGTGTCCTACCACTTCGTGGCTGAGTTGCTGTCATTCCCAAACACATCCATTTCCTTATAATACAGCTGACAGTTGACTGTGGAATATTCAGGAGCGATGAAATTTCACGACTGGATTTGTTGCACGGGTGGCATCTTATCACAGTTCCACGCTGGAAGTCACTGAGATCCTGAAAGCGACCCATTCTTTCATAAATGTTTGTAGAAACAGTCTGCATGCCTAGATGCTTAATTTTATACACGTGTGGCCATGGAGGTGATTGGAACACCTGGTTCCCATAATTTGGATGGGTGAGCAAATAGTTTTGGCAATATAGTGATGTTTTCATTTCCATAACATATTGAAAATCATGCCCCCAGGCCCTCTAAGAATAATACATGGTTTGATTTAATAAGCGCATGATTGCATTTCACCACATGAGTAAAAGATACAGTATAATAATGCTTAAGACTTATACGCATCAGCCCTCCGCACATATATTGAAATGAGCTAATAAGTATCAGCAGTTTTCTTAATACTGTTCACTTAATAACATTGTTAAAGTGGTGTCAGTTTCTTAAAAATTTTAAGTTTAGAAGCTGTACTCCAGGTTATAGTCTTTTCTCATAAATATAAAATGTTTCTGTAAATTCAGCATAAAGGATTGGAGACCTCTGAATGTGTAGAAACACAGCTGAAGCTCATTTCATTAGCTGTTTTTTTTTTCATTATTATAATAACATCCAGAGTTGATGAATAAAATCCCCTCTATGAATGTCTGTCTGCAGCAGTACAGTAGTGAGCACTAATCACAAAAATACAAGTAGAAAGATTCAAAAATGCAACTTTGAAAGATGCATCCATTGTTTGTCTATCTCAGAGAGCTCATGCCTCATTAAAGGTTTGATTGTAGAAATTGTTACACAAAATTAGCACTGTGGATTTATTTTTCCCTTGCAGAGAAATGTGCCAGTAAGCAGAACGGAAACAATTACACCCATCAATAATTACTCAATTTCCTTCTGTATTTGACCATTGTTGCCTCAAAATAGACTTTGAAAATGTGCAGATATCTTTTAACTGCCGCTTGCCTGATCTACATTGGTGGGAGATGACATGTGACTCACATCATAGCCGCTGTTGCGGATGCCTCTCCGGGGTCTCTCTCTCATCACAAGCAGGTCCATCTCTGTTCCTCCAGGGCTTGGACTGCTGAGACTTTGTCTGCTGCGATAGGCTGTCTGTCCAACCTGGGACTGCCTGCCAATTAGAGTAAAGAAGTGGGATTCAGTAAATTCAGACCTAAAGTACACTAGTTATTAATTCAAAGCTTTTAAGTAAATCTTTCAGTTTAAGTGTACCTGCAGTAAAAAGGGGTGAGGAAAGGTCTTGTACAATAAACCTTCTAGTCTTAATGATTAACACACCACTGGAGTCGCTTTTGGAAAGGAAAAAAAGAAAGAAGAAAAATGGAAATACAAACAGATGGATGCAAAAATGAAACTTTGAAAGACTGACATAAAAATAAATAAGGGCTTTATGCAGGAACAATTTGGTAAAATGATGCCTAAAGAACAATAATGACAGAGAAGTTAGTAAAAAAGGTTGTTCGTTATTCAGGGTTGAATATAAAGACAGTAATCCAACCTTTCACTAGATCAACATACAAGATGAGATCCAAAACTATGCCTGCACAACAGGTATACTGCTACTGTATGTTCACATTGCACAAAAGGCCAAAGAGAAAAATTGTGCTTGCCGAGTATTTAGAACCTACAACTGCCTCAAATATTACATACTACTTCTGTCCAGTAGAGCTTGTACACTAAAATCCACCTGTGCCTAAATGAGCCTGCTGAACCTAATAAAAAAGAAGGTACAGTTCCAGTGGTCTAAAGTGTCACATTTGGTTTTGTAAGTCAGAGTGAAAACCAAGCCATAATGTCGAGAACTGTTCACAGACTTGTCACAAACAAGCTTGTGACAAGAAGCAGACATAGCGAGGGGTAAAAACGTTTCACCAGGCTTTGAAAGTAGCTAATAGGAGAGTAGCCCATCATTCTCAAATATAGGAGATTTGGAGCCATTTACAGACTTTTCAAATCTGGCCACTCAGCCAAAAAAGTGTAATATGTGATGAAGGAACTGACAGGGTGCCAACAAGCTAGTGGTCACTAATGCAGATGGAAACATGAACCAGCTATTAGCAGAATTTCATTTTAGTGTTAAATATGTAATTGATTTGGTATGCTGACCCATGAAGTGAACAAACTATACATTAAAACAGCCAATGGCCTAGATTCTTTTGCTTTTTTTTTTTTAAACTTTTTTGCTTCAAATCCTCCACAGGCTCAAAGAGAGATTTCTGCTACATTGTCAGAATGGGTCAGAATGGGCAGCACAACTACATCAGGAAGGCACAGAGTGAGCAGAGACTGCCCACCATCTGAAAAGTATATCAGCCAGTCCACCCACCAAATGCCTTGTTCTGATCCTGCTCAGTGGAGAAAGCAGTGTATACACCCACTGTGGTTGCTTTAGAGGAAAACACAGATAAAACATCCCCTGGCAATAAATCAAATCCATGATCTGCAAATCCTTTGGATTGTATAAAGAACAAACATTGGACAAAAGTTTGTGGAGCATCAGTGAAAAACAGCAGAAACATGAAAAATCTGATTCACCATCTGATGAGATGTTGAATCCCTGGATGTTAGTAAAGCTGGCACAAGTATGAAAAAGAACACACAAGACGAAGATGATGTCCACTTATAAATAAATGGTTTAATGTGTCTTCTGTAAGAACTGTATTAGGCAGCATCGCATCAAACAAAAATGAACTGATATGTTCCATTTAAAAATGTAATGTCTCCAAACCATATTAATGAACACTGATACATATTGGATCATCTTATGAGTGAGAGACAAACACCCCTAATGACTATGACTGAAATATGACCAGTTATAAAAGCTCATCAGCTCTTTATAGACTGGCCATTCTGTTCTTCATTTTCCAAAACACAACTCTCAGAGCAGGAGAAAATCCTATGATCTGATGAGACAAACACTGAAATATTTCACCACAATTTCACAAAAGCGTGCCTGGAGGAAAGCAGGGACCAGGAGTATAACTATCTTAATATCCCAACAGCCAAACGAAGGCAGCAATGGCTGCCTCGTTCTTCGAGTATGGTTTATTTTTGAGACGAGGGCTGTAGACTAGCGAGTATATCTGGGGATTCAGGGAGCTACAAAGCAGTAGCACGTGACAGCAGACAAAGTTTGAGCAGCAGTTTCAACAACTCAAATCACACCACTGAGAAGAAGTCAAAGTCTGAAAAGTCAGTTGTGGTTTCAGGAAATGTCTGTGACTAATCCGAGGAGATGAAGACTATGTCTTTTTTTGTCTTTTTTTAAGAAAAGAAATACCACATTGAATAAAAGGATTAAAAACTCCCAAATCAACACGTTTTTTTTAAAATTCTGCAGAAATGTGTGATTGAGACATAGCAAAGACCACTGAATTATTTTAAGATGAATATGAAACACAATGGAAAACTTGATTGCTGTGAAAACTTCCCATTAGCATTGCACAATAATAACATGTGTTGGAAAAGGCATTTTAACACACTGTGATCAAAAGACAGTCGGTGCTCATGTGCCTCCATAGTGCAGGACAGATACAATGTATATATCTATCCAACATTTTACCAGCCCTCCTATATGGAAGCCCATGGACAAGAGCCAAGAAAGTTAGGTAGACCTGAAGATTCTCAAACTACCGACTGAGACAGGATAACGCCAACGGTAGAGGAGGCAGCGTCATACGTACAGCAGTTATGGAGAACTAGATAAAGTTAAAAGCAAAACTGAGAGCATCTCAGCTGCAAGTCTCGTATAAAAGCCCTCTCAAAGAATAGATTTCCCCTTGTCTTGACATTTCAGCTAAACCAAAGTTCCAGTTTCCCAGTCTCCCCTCACCTCTTGTGTGACTTGACATAAGTGGATCCTCGCTCATCGTCCAGCTCCAGAGGTCTGCCATGCTCACTGGCTTCCCTCTCATGTCCACGTCGCTGTTTCTGCGCTAAGGCTCGACCTCCACTGCTACTGCCGTTGGTAGACGGGAAATCATAATAGCCCTTCTTTTTCGCTTTCAGCCTCAGCTTGTTCCTGTAGTGCTCAATGTCTGACTTCTGCTTCAGAGCCAGGTTGACCTGCAAACAGCGTAGAGCAACAGATGCAACAGAACATAGGGGAATCACAAAAAAATTTTTCAAAAAAGGGTTTTTCAAACTGATCGTCAATTTGATTTTGTCTGAAAGTAGATGTTGATGAAAGATAGGATGGTCTGTTAGAAAAAAGCAGCAGGGCCTTGGCTGAATACAACACCCAGGGCTCTCAAGATGTGCTTGCAGACATACTGAGAGAAAATGGAAGAAGAATTACCCTCAAGTCTCTTTAGACATTTTAAGAAACAGCCTGCTAGAGTGCCAATAGAGGTTTTAACACTCTTGATTCTCTTATAAGTCCTCAAGATCCCACACTCACTGTGTTTCCACCTTCACTTTGTGAAAAAGTTCTTAATTCCTTTTTCTAGATCTCGATTACCAGGGCTTATCCCTCTTCTTCTGCCTTAGATCCTGCTGTGTCTCCTATACACCCAGCAGTTTTTCCTGAGAACCTTGGCTAGGTATGTTTTACTTTTTTTTGACTGAAATAGTTCAGCATTTACAGCCTCTTACTGCCCCCTGTACAGCATCCCACTCCATCTCCTCTCTGATGTTATGAAAGCCCTGGGTTCTGTATTATTGATCTAATTAATTCCTCTCTTGTGTCTGACAATGTCTCAGCTAGTTTCAAAGATGATGGAGTACATCAAAAAGAACAATGTAGTTTCTTTTCTACCTTAGGCTAAATTTTGAGCTCCCTTTTTTATCTAAGGTTTGTAAGTTCATACATTTATAATCAATAAGCATCCAATCTAATGGTAAGCTATATTGCCAAAAGTATTTGCTCACCCATCCAAATGATCAGAATCAGGTGTTCTAGGCACTTCTATGGCCACAGGTGTATAAAATTAAGCACAGAGGCGTGCAGACTGTTTCTACAAACATTTGTGAAAGAATGGGTCTCTCTCAGGAGCTCAGTGAATTCCAGCGTGGAACTATGATAGGATGACACCTGTGCAACAAATCCAGTCGTGAAATATTCCACGGTCAACTGTCAGCTGTATTATAAGGAAATGGAAGTGTTTGGGAATGACAGCAACTCAGCCACGAAGTGTTAGGCCACGGTCAGTGGATGCTGAAGCACATAGTGCGAAGAGGTCGCCAACTTTCTGCAGTCAATCACTACAGACCTCCAAACTTCATGTGGCCTTCAGATTAGCTCAACAACAGTGCACAAAGAGCTTCATGAATGGGTTTCCATGGTCGAGCAGCTGCATCCAAGCCATACATCACCAAGTGCAATGCAAAGCGTCGGATGCAGTGAAAGCAGCCACCACTGGACTCTAGAGCAGTGGAGGAACGTTCTCTGGAGTGAAGAATCACGCTTTACTATGCAGGTGTGTATGCATCACCTCTCCATTGACGATGGCTGAGTCCTGGCTGTGGTCAGAGGATGGAGGGTGGGAGTAGTTGGTCTGAGCTGCCATGGGCTTTATGGAAATGAGCTGCAGGGAGCCAGAGGACGTGTCATATGGGTCTGAAGAACAGAGAAGTTCACAAACAAAAAAAAAACAAGTACCAATAACTGTTACATTGCCAGTCAAAGGGGAACAAACTGTTACACATCCTGTCTGATTCGTGCCACAATGTGAATCCCCACCTTTGGGATTATGTTAAACAACAATCATATGTCTCAACAAATGAAGTGGTTGACAGATCACAAAGACAGCTTAGGCTTGCGAGGCTGTGGGAGTGCATCTGTGTGAAAAATGAAAGAAACTGACTTTGCACTTTCATTCTTTATCCGACATCAAACAAACTTGATTCAGTTCTAGATTTCCCTAACCGAGCTGATGAATTATTCATGTTCACCCATTAAGAACATCATAATCTGAAAAGCTCGATCCAATCTAAAAGTAGAGAGTTGAAATTGGATGAATTGAACTCACATGAGGAGCATTCAGCTTCTGAGGACAGGAATAGAACACGACATAATTCAAAATCTTAATGGCTTTTACTTAGGGCAGCACGAAATGCGAGGCTTAACACGGTCTTTCTGCACTTTTTCAATTGAGCCTTCGTGCCAAGTGCATACAAATGTATCATGTCGGCAGAGTGTCTGCCTCATGCATATTCATCTGGTCCGTCTCTGCCTACTGCTGAGCGGTTACCTTTCCGGCTATATAAAAAAAAAAAGCTGCAGTGCCAGTGCATTTCTCTTAAAGTACCTGTGTGCTTGAGAAACTGAGACTGCGGAAGTGTTTTCACGCTTGAATGAGAAGATTTTCTTTCTTCTTTTTTTCTTTGGCATTTGCTGCACACCTGAGCGTGTCTGCAGCAGAAGCAATCATTTGTATTTGCATCTACGAGCGACTCTCACCATCTCTCTTGCGCGTCTCCTCCTTTGTCAGTTTCTGCTGTGCTGTGACTTTCAGCACCGTCAGGCTCCTGCCGGAGTTCAGCTTCTCTGATTCGTTGCTGATGACGGAACCATCTTCACTTGGCAACTTGCTGTAAGTAACCATAGCAACAGGAAAGGCGGTGAGCTCTCAGGAAGCTGGGCTCACAGCCAGGTTATGTCATCCTTCCCTTTCACAACCTCACTGTCCTCTCTCTCCCTCTCTCGTGTCCAGTAATCATAATGTATTTTTATTGTATTTACTTCCAGCGCAAAAAACAAATATGGGTTGATGTTAAAACCAATATTGACTACATGCTCAGATTTATTTCTCCGATCCGCTTTTCTGTACAATTGTTCATTAGTAAATGATAGAAAGCTTCCAGTTATTACACCAAAAACATCTAACAGTTTTTGTTGAATGCGAAGAATAGTGGCAGAAGTGCTTTGATCTAGTTCCAGTCCTTCAGTGCTGTGTGTGTGTGTGAATGTGAATGTTTTTGGAATACGCATCTGTCCATTTGAGCATTTCTGCATGTCCTTCTGCCTCTATTTCATATGCTTTGTGGCATGTACGCTTAAGGGTGTGGCACGTACGTGTGTTGTTGATGTTGAGAGTGAAGCATTAAATGGAAACCAGTTGCTTTGTCCGATTCTTGCTTCATTGGCTTCAAACTGTAGCTGGAATTAGGGCTGATCAAGCCTCGGCTCAGATGACCACGAGGCTGACAATGAGATCAAAGCGCCGCGGCCTATCCTCTTATTGTCTGGTAAATTGATAACAGCGGGGAGAGAGAGACAGCAAAGTCGTGGCCACCCTCTCCAGCTCTAATTGAGGCAGTGCTGCAGAGTGCTAGTTCAACTCAACAGCCAGAGCCGCAACAAAGAAGTGTAATGTGTTCGCATTAACTGAGGTGTGCAGATTATGCTGACACCTTGCTGTTTGTGAGGGTTTTGGAGCTTGATCCTGCGCCGGTGTTTACAACAGCTGTTTGGCCTTGATACAAAAGACTGAAACAATTCAGAAAAGAAGCAAATTGCAGCAAATATATAGAAACTCTGTCTGGATACACATATTTTTTTTAAAACAGATACTATCCAAGGTTCAAGTCCTGAATTCATTTTTTAAATTAATCGTATAAATGTTTTCAATATTGAATTTTTAACTTGCTGATGGGCCTTTTATAACTGGTCATATTTCAGTCATAGTCATTAGAGGTGTTTGTCTCTCACTCATAAGATGATCCAATATGAATGGTGTTCATTAATTTTTACTACAATATTGACTATATTAACTTATAAAAATGTAACCACACAGTCATCACAAATGGCTCTTTTTGGTGGCACAGAAAAGGAATTTACAGATAAATTATCATAACAGACGTACAGATGAATGACAGATTTTACCTCAGATGTCACCAAAAACTTACACCAGAGTTAATAAACCCTGCATTGTTTGCAGAGCTAAAAGTCAAAAGAGCGTGAATTATATTGCACTTGTGTGGCTGCTGCGAGAATGGCTGCAAACTGTATGCAGAGAATGAAAAGAGTCTATTATGGGGTCCGTGAGAGACGGTGGGACATCTGACAGCAGCGCTCAGGCCTTCTGTCAGAACACTCATCCAATTCACAAGCAAGCTAAAGACCACCAGGTAAAAAAATACCACCAGGTTTTTGAGGGCAGTGGTCAGAGAGGGAGGGACCGCTGAACTGGCCACATTACAAACTCAGGGCACTTTACTTGAGACGCTCGCTACTCAGCAAACCTCGCTGCTGTGCACGGCAACCTTGAGGAGCCTCCACCAGCAGTGTCTCCCTCTCGCTGAAGCTCCTTCTCCAGCCGTGCCAACACGTTGCCAATGAGGAAACTGAGGCTGCCACTATTGTCTGTCACACTGGACTGCTTGTGTTAAGTGTTTTTCTCTCGCTGCGAGAGTTTTTGTTTATTTACCAGCCAAATTATTACTTAATTTTTATGACTTAATATTTGCGTGGGGGTCTTGCTCTGGGTCCCTGAAAAGAGCCTGGAGACAATTTGTGTTGTAGCAGATGCTACATAAATAAAGCTGAAGTTGAAATTGGAGTTGGAACAAGCAGGAAGAGTCTCTATATTTCTTACGGCTGGTCTTTCAGTGTTTTAGTCAGCGCTGACTGATTAAAGCAGTTAGTGATCAGAGACATTAGGGACTTGTTGCTGGCTGTGGATCCAGTTCCAAGTCCACAAAGGATAAGGGCTATCTTCAGGTTGCAGAATGCTGTAATACTTTGTGAAAGCACATACTGTGAAGGGGATATTGCACCGCAGAGAGATCACTGTGAATGCAGTGGAGGGAGAATGAAGGGATCTCCTGCTCGTCTTTCTACTATGTTGAGGCTTTAAAAATACTCGACTCTATAGTTCAGGGTCCAAAACCCTTCTGATCTTTCTGAGAGGCATGTTACCGCTCATTGACAGATATAATGCACTCATTATCTACTGGGTCTAATGACCTCTCTCTGAATCTTTATATGACTTTTATCTTTCAAGTGAGAGCTAATAAAAATAAGTCAGGCTCAGGTTAATTGTACAAATATGCATGCAACAGTCTTTCTGATTTCTCGAGTCCCATTTCTCAAGTGTAAGGGTGTTATTTATGGAAAAAGCAGTAAATAGAAAGCTTGCAAAATTTTTCAAACATTTTCCTGACTTGCGTTATATAAACATTTTTCCATTAGAACAACCCATAATATCATTATATTTTTACTCAAGTCAGATTCGTTGATAACAGGAATTGATTTCAACAACGAGACAAAAAAATGTTGGACACTTACTTATGTTGGAAAGTTAGTCTGATAGTGCAAGTACTTGCAAAGGTATATGGATATCTAGGATCAGCAGTTCTTCTGAGGGTGCATTCAGCTTCAATTTGAGTGATTTGATCACTGGAATAAGAAATGTGTGAGTGGGAGCCTTATTTAAATCAAAAAGTAAAGATTGGCTGCAGAAGTACGTCAAATGAGAAAGAGTTGTGGATGCTGTCAGGCTGAAAATGTCTGCAAAACCATCTCTAAAGAATTTGGGCTTCAGTGGTTTAAAGTAGATAGATTATGGATAAATGGAAAAACTTCAGGACCACTGGCTCCACTGGAGTGGCTGAAGGCACGTGTAACTTTTATTAAATGGCCATGTAATAATGGATGTTGGAGTTACTTCTTCTCAGTGCCTCAATTTGATTAATGCTAACCCACATTAACCCAGAGGTTCAGGATCGGATGGACTCTGAACAATAATGGTGTGTCTGGCAGGACCGCTTGGAGAAAGCCACTATTATCCACAAAGAACATTGCTGCCTGACAGCAGTTTCCTAAATGTTTCAAAATGGCAAAGTCGAACTTCTGAATAAGTTTAATATTTAGTTTCATTAGTTTAATTGGGTTCGCTTTGATGACTTCATGAAAATCTAATGATGTTACAAGTCATATTCATGCAGAAATACGGAAAACTGCTACTTGTTCATTCACTTTCAAGCACCAGTTTATCTCCTGTCATCCTGGAAAGTTCTAGGATTCACGAGATTGATGGCATCTGAAATTTAACAACTTTAGGAAAGCTTAAGACCAGATGCTTGCTGAATATGTAATTTAAAAAATGCTGCCTCAGGAGTCCTCAAAATAATGTCTTCAGGTCCTGCGGTCTTTAGATTCACTGCTTTGTTGCATAAATCTTTGATATTATCATCTTGCATGGCTTTGAAAAATGATGCCCTTTCACGCTCCTCTATAAAACAATTTAACATGATTAAACTACTTAACTAACTATTAACTGAAAAAAAAGTGCTACTGACTGTCAGATGAGGAAAATGGTTAATTTCACCTGAACCTACAAAGGGCCTTTTTGTAATGATCACCAATCTTTCAGCATCAGGGTAAAATGAAGACAGACGATAGGACCGGAGGGGGTTTAGTGTTTCTTCTTTATGCAACCCAGGAGCTTTTTGAATGAACAGCAAAAAAAAACAAACTGTAAACAGCTGTATGACCATGCTAATGCTCCCCATCTGTCTCTCGTGGAAGAGAAACCTTAAATTCTTCTAAATAAACTGATATGACTGTGTTGTCTTCCTCTAACATCCGGACGTATTAATAGGGGTGTTTTTATTTTGACACAGCTGAAAAGCTCAGCCAGTGTCTGATAACTTAAGTTATAGCTGAGGCTCTTAAGATGACTTTGTGAAACCTTAATGACTGCTATGCAGGTGATAAATGTTTTTTATTCAGCTTAACGAACAACTCACTCTTGCAGCAGTGCCTCATACAAACCTGACTGTAAAATATGTCCTTGGTGTTGTTAGAAAGCCTTTTATCCTCTATTACAAACAACGGTTGAAGGATTACAAATCAGATTTTTTTTCTGGCACAAAATGGAAAGTGAAATCAAATTTCCTTTTTAGTCCTGCGGCATCAGAGGAATAGTTCTTCGCTGTGTTTACTGTGGACCCTAACTTGCACTCTGCACAAAGTCAAGCATGTAATTAAAACACAAGCTTTGATTCACAGACGAAGTGGTTTAAATTTAAATTTTGGACGGCGGTTTCATATCAGCCGTGACAGTTTGCAAACGTGCACACATAAATCTGTAAACACACATCTGTCTACATCCACTGTTTCCTTGTGTTTCATAGGCGTTTGTGTCCTTGACAGTGAAAAATCTGTTAAAAAAAAAAAAAAAAAAGCCCTGCAAGCAGGGTTTTCATTTTATATCAATATTACCCTCATCATACAAAATTCTTCTCCTTGGCTGAATATCGAATAATATATCACTTCTTCCATGTTTATGAAGACTATTTACCACGTGGGTGATCAGGGTCAACATTTATAGCATTTTTGGTGATACACGTCACAACCTGTGGAGATAAACGGAAAGAGTAGAGTGAATGGTACCTTTTATGCTTCTCAGCAATGAGGCTTTTCTTGTTGGCAGTCCCATCTTGTTCCAGAGCCTTTTCTAGTGACAGTGACGTGTCCCGAATTTGTAGGGACATCACTAAAGTATCCTGACTGGCAGGAAGCGTCTCCTCTTCTCCCCCCTGTTGGCCCAGGTGCTGCTTGGCGTAGTCAAAGCCCTGAACCGGCTGATGGACAAGTTGAGAGAAATTGAAGCAAAGAAAAGAGATTGCTTGAGGTAATTTTGTTAATAAAAATTTCAACATCAAATTGAAAAAAAAAAAAAAAAAAAAAAAAAAACACAGCCAATTATGAAAGAATCTATGGTCCTGTTTACACCTGGGTTTAAAATCCACCCCGAGTGATCCGATCACAAGGGGACAGCTTTAAATACAGGGGGTAAACACACCCAGGATGCATCTATAGACACGTTGAGATCTATAGATGCTCTGGACCACATTTGGTCCTTGCAGGTGGAAACAACTCCCCTTTTTATTTGTATACAGGGCTGGGGAGTGAGATACGACCACAAACTGCCATAAGAGATGCCCTTGTGATTGGATTTTAAAAGCAGGCATAAACAGGGCCAAACATACAAAGTAGCCAAGCAGACCTACCCTGTGGACAAGCATCTAAATATAGCTAAAACAAAATGTATCTTTTGATGTTAACAAAAAAAAAAAATGGAATTACTGCATCGCTGTGCTTTCAAATAGATAAGCACAGATTTAACTGAGGCCATATTTCTTGTCCAAATCAATGTCTCATGGTGGGTCAAGTGAGATAAGACATGTGTGAACTTTCAGGTGAATAGAGAAAGAAACATCTGCTTAAGATTTGATGTCAACATGCTTAAGAGTGCATCCTTACAGTGGAGGCCAGTAGAGTTCAGACTCAACGCTCTAAAGCACACACACACATACACACGCACACACACATATATACATACGCTGAAATATTTAGGACTGCTCTCATCACAGTGTCATAAATTGTCAGGCACACATCGCTGCTTCAAAGCAGCCCGCCAAAGTGCAAAATCAATGTGTGAAACTCCCCCGAACATTCATTCTCTACAGCGTGCACACACACGCATGCACGCAGAGTAAAGATTTTCATTAAAAGTGCTACAGCGCCTGGTCTTTAAAGAAACTCTAACAAGCCAGTATGATGAAAGGGGTTGGCTTGCACACAGTGAGTAATGCAGAGGGTGTAAACGTGAGAGCCTCATTTACATTTTTAGGAGTTGCTATCTTGAAGCATTTTAGGAATTTTCCTCGGCTTTTGAATTAATTATTAGCGACAACTGACTGTATAATCTGCCTACAATGCAGCGTGTGGTCTACCAAGACACTTATATCCGGTGGAATTAAGTTGTTAAGGTGCATCTTTTACAAGATAAGACGTTGTAGGGTCATAGCGTGTTATGTGTAGAAGCAGAGGCGAAATCCTTTGTCAGTTTAATATAGGATGTTTTACTGGCTTCTCTCTAATGAAATTCAATAAATAAAGCAGTGGAATGTGCTGGGATTTACACTCTGCATTTTCATTTATCTTTTCCTGATGTTCACTGGCTGAGCTCAGCTATTGAGCGCAAAAACATAAAAAAAAAAAAACCCAACAGCCAGAAAGATTAAGCTATAACTTTGATCAGAACATTATGATAACCCTCGATGCATCCACATTGATAACGGTTTTAAATCATTGTTAAGCCAAATAAACCAATGGCAGCATGCACACAAAAGTGCTTTTTTCTCCTTGAAGAAAAAAACAGCTCCATAATAACCATTCTCTGTACAGCTTAGTGTTTCACATTTTCCCGACTGGAGACTGGTATAAGAAGAATCACCTATACCAGCCTTTCATCCAAGAAAATCCCATTTTGTGAACGGTTTGCTCCTCTAAAGTGCTGTTACACTCGTATATCCTTAGTTTTCATCAGCACAGCAAGATTTATTGAAAATGTATCAGCCGTGTTGTCTGCACACAATCCCATTTAAATCCCACTGCTGGCTCAGTTAAGCCTTGAAAATGAAAACACAGTTTGCTAATGAGAGGAAACACCAAGACTCAGATACCTGGTGATAATAGCCCACATCTCTCCGATATGCCAACTGAAAATAAAAGAGAATATTTTAAACAGTGTGCACATTGTTCAAATTGATGGAATAGAATGAATGGAAAAAAATAAAGATTACAAAAACATGTGTGTTTAGGTGTTATTGTTCAGTAACTTATACATTACAGCATTACAGACCATCATTACACAAAGTCTGAAACTGTGACCATAAAGTCAAACTAGTGATACTGTAAGTTAACGGCTTTTCATCCAGCCAATAATTCACAACCCCTGAATTATCAGATAAGGATAATACAAAACCAAGAAAAGAAACAAATGTTCACATTTGCAGTGAATGAAAATTGACGGAGCTATTTAAAGCTATTTCAGACATATCAAGAAGACGGGTACCTTGGCTCGGGGATTGAGGTTACCGATGGCATCAGCTTTAAACTCATTCTTATTCTTCCTGCACAGCACAGCTGTGATAATGATAATAATGAGTGTTACCACTGAGATTGGGGCCAAGACTGCAGCGATGATCCAAAGGTTATTAGGAGGGTTCTTAACCACAGCTGAAAAAAAAAAAAAACATTTATTTTTCATCATATTTCCGTGACCTGGCATGCAATACACTAAATGATGAACTGTTTATCCAACAGCTGCTTTGCTGGAAAGACGCGCAGCGATGATGCTTTAACTACTAAAAGCACTCGTGTAGCATTCGTGACACCCACACCAAGCGGCACAGTGCACAGCTCAGCATGATATAATGTGAGGCCTGATTCAGCTATTGTCGACAACAATCTATAAGAGAATGCTGCATACCCTCACCCTGTTTCTCTCCTTCTCAGTGCCTCTGAGCAGTGAGCAGCGCTGCAGCCCAAACAAACACCGTCCCACTGGGAGAGTTTCTGGGAGATAACAGCCTTTTCTTCTATGCTTCTCACCCGATAGCCCACTTTTCTTTCCAGACTTGAGTCAAGCGTTTTGTTTGCATGTCTAACTGAAAGGCCTTATGTTGATTTTCCTTCGTGTCAAATGTTAGCAGGAAGCTGTGCTTACGTTCTGCTTGCAGCTGGACAAAGTAGCCCAAGGTGAGCGCCATGATCTGCGAATCCACCGTGTTCAGGACTTTGGCAGCCGAGGTTCCCGATAAAGGAACACCGTTGTGTTGGACGTAGTAAGTCATCTCTGCAGGATTCTTCAGCCCAGAAACTCTGCGGATGCTCACCATCTGAGTGAGAACAACAAGACGTCTACTTACATGCACGACGAAACGCTTGTTAATGAATAGTCAGGGTTATGAAGCGCTTACCTTTAATGGAATAAAACATGATTTAAACTATGCATTTTGCATGAGAGGGAAACCCACATGAACCAAAAAGAACAAACTTATGGCTTGTTCTAATGAGCAATTAGCAAATGATGAATAAGAAGCTCCTTAAGCACTGGAGGGTGACCACAAGTAATCATCCAAGTGTGTGCAGAAGTGTTTATGAAATATTCAAAATGTTATAGATAATTACACAAAACAACTTCACAAATTAACATTTGACTAACGGAGTAAAAATTGGTATTCCCCACGTGCTGCTCTGACGGATTTGTACCTGGACAGTGTAGCTGCCTACAGTGGTGGCTCGTCTGAAACGAGTGCCCCGCTGTCCCGCCAGCACAAACAACTCTGCCAGCCGCTGCTCCATTAGACTGGCAAAGCTTTGGTAGTGTCCCTCCAGGCTGACGTTATCAACATCCTGGATCACTGCAAATGGAGTCAGAGACGGAGGATGGTCAGAGGGAGACAAGAAACTGCTGTTGAGGACAAACAGTTTCCTTAAAAGAAAGAAAAAAAGAGTGGTGGTTTTAGAAATGTGTGTGTGTATGTCCGTGACTGTACGTGTGTCCTTGCAGTTTCCATATTTTTTGTTGTGTCCACGGTTAAATAACATATGTAGAGAATTCTATAAAGGACTACAAATATTCAGTGTTGTTTATTTGGTAATGAAAATTGTACAAATAAAGACCATTGCCCACCAGACATGTTTTTTTTTTTTTCATGCAATCAATTCTTCAAACTTATAACAAGTCAATGCAGGCTTTCACATCAACAATGCAATTTCACTGGGCTATAATGAGCTTCTGATTCTTTTCAAAAACAGGTAGACTTTTCCAAAGTTACGCTTCCAACAGAAACACATCTCAACAATCACAACAGACCAATCTGACCAAGACCATCCTGGCCAGTGAAATTAATTAATCAAAGATGCACTGTTGACAAAATGATGTAGTATTTTTAAATAGTGAAGAAAAAAATATATATAATCGCCTCAGACATACAACTGGCCACTGCTCTGGGTCAGTCGGTACTCTGAATTTACTCCTCTATCTCGAAAAGCTTGGCACTAGCTAGTCCTAGCTTGGAGCTAGCAGTTCTTCAAACAGTGTGTCTTGAAGCTACTGTGGTGCAATTTTAAGATTTGCACTCCTGAAACAAGCTATTTGTAAATTTGCACCTCTGAATTTTGTGCCATTTATTTAATTTGCCTTTAGTGAGTCTTTGAGGCTGCTTTCACACTACACAACTCTCAGCATCAGCAGATTGCTATGCTGTTCAAACCACATGACTTGCGGTCTTGTAAATGGGAGCAGTGATCCTGCTGTGGTTTCGGCACTATATTACTGGCAACTGGGGGTCACAAGCTACATGATATGGCACTGACTTGGTCATGCAACTGGTTTCCAAATCATATTCTGTCAAAAAAAACACGCACAAAGACACACAAAAACAGACATTTATTAAATTAGCGCTACAAACTTGTTTCTCTTCTCTGTTCTGGTATATCTCACATACTACATCATAAATGAATGCCTCCGCCAAAGTTCAACTGAACTTCTCTCAAACACTTGAGTCCAAACTTGTCAAGTAGCCATGTTGTTGAATTTTTCTTCAGTGTCTCATTGAATGTTTACAGGTTTCCCTTCCTCACAGTGATGCTATCCCGTGGCTTACTCTCTAATTGACTAAAGCTCGACCAGTCAGATATCTCGGGTGCTAGATATTTGTCAGCCATCAGTGATGGCTCTGCAACACATCAACAAGCTACTTTGATGCATCTTTGAGTTGTTCACTCATAATAATTGACTGCCAACTGCCAAATGATGACTGCTTGTTCAATTTGCCTCCAAGCACTTGGCAAGCAGCAAATTGGGTTTAAAACTGTGTAGTGTGAAAGCAGGTCAAAACCCAAACTGAGGCATTGGTTGTAGACACTGTATCACAGATATTGTAGCAAAGAAGCTACTAATTTTAAAATATGAGTTCTTGATCAGCTCCAACATTAAATCTGCATTCAGATTTAATGGGTTTTATGGGTGAAATGCTGTATTTCATCATTATTCTCCAAGGCACTGGACCCTGATCATGATTATTTTTCTAAAGCTAACCAAGTAGTTGTGATGCTCAGACCTAGCAACAAATGAAACAGCAGGTAAAACAGAAAGCAAACAAAAAATAAACAGAAACATTGATAGGAAAACTAGCTGCCTCAGGGTGACGTAAAACTTGAGTCTTGTGCGTCCTGTGACATTTCTCCACCACCCCCAGACATCTTCTGAGGACCTTGTTGCCTCTCCATAAGTAAACACTCACATGGTGAATCAGGAACCATCACCAAAAGGATGTACATCTGAATATCTCTCATAACCAGGGTGGGAATTCTTGCATTAAAGTCAACAATGTGTTTCATGAAGTCGCAGTGACTCCTGACCACAAAAATCTCACATGTTTATCCCCGATTACAAATGAGTTTCAGATGCCATGAAATCTGGAGAAGTAATTATATGAACGGAAACAGACAAGTCCAAAATACAAAAACAGAAAGAGCTTTTGTCTATCTGTGTCATCACAGTACAAAAGCAGAGGTTCTCCATCAACATCTGTAAAGCAATAATGCTGGTTATACAATATATCTTATTCAATCTCAGTAAATCTCATTATGTAGGTTTTGACCTTGTATTGACTTAGCCTCTCACTGCACCAAGTGCAGGTTTAAAAACAACAGTCGGATCTGACAGACTCATCCATAACAAAATGTAGCAGTATGGATGTCCTTGAACACCGGGAGAGTTATTGTTACTGCTCAGCATATGTAATTATTCATTAAGCCGACAGAGTGAATACTATCAATAACTCCCATGCCTAATTAATTGTTCATGTGAATGATTAATTATATTGTAGACATGATCAAATATGCTTTAAGTTTCCATATATAGTGCCACAAGACAATTTCAGGCTTATACATTCTGTTCATGTGTGCTTTACCTTGTGAAGGAGTAAAGACAGAATCATTTGACTGTCACACATTTTTTCTGCATGCTAATGGATACATTCCATAACAGTAGACACATATGTTCCCCCCCAAAAAAGGAGTTTAATTTTACATTTTTAGACATCCCTACCTGTGACAACCCAGAAGTCTCTGGTTGCAATGGATGTGTTTAGATTGTGATATTCAAGTGCTGCAAAGGGAAAAAACAAACAAACAAACAAAAAGTTAAAACACACATTCCCTTCTCAAGCTGTAGCATCCACATTTACTTTTACACATTTGCGTTATAGCACAGTAAAGCCTTAGTTATTCAACTGATTAAGAAGAAAAAGAAACTCTGCGAGATATTTTGTGTTTGGGGAAGCATTTCTCACAAACCTGGACCAAACACATTCAGACTTCATGGTGGGGAAGCACAGTTTACAGTTCGGTACTATTTTGTGGTTCGTTTCTCATTTCATTAGTCCTGATTATCAGACAAACACAGCAGCAATGGGAACTTAAAGCTGTCTGAGCTCTGGTTGTCTCTATTCCCATATCTTTTTGCCGTCTGGTTAAGCTCGTGTGCTGGAGGCTGGTGTAGCAGTGTTTGGGGGAATGCTGTATCAGTGGTCTGTGAAACCCAACTGACAGAACTGTACGCTCAGGCATGAAAGGAGAGAGGGGCGGGGGTTGTGTGTAAGGACTTTAGCACTGGTAATGGAAATGGCTGCAGGGCTTTTGCAGTAATACAGACTTTGCTGGAGGTGCTGGAGCCTATCTCAGCAGTCATCAAGCAGGAGTACACCCTGAAAAAGTAACTGAAAAGGAAATCATTGCGGAGATTTCAGATGAACCTCTGCTGGTTTACAATGATCGTCGTGGGTTAAAATGGGGGAAATTTGTAAGGTTTTTCAAATAATGGAGAAAAAAAAGGAAAGAAAACACTCATTCTGCAATTGCAAGCTGTGCATTCAGTCTCACTCATAGTGTTTCACCTTGGAGAAACATACTGTAGTTGGACAACGGTGGAGGAGCAAAGCAGCTCAACAGTACAGTCCAGCCTACACAAGTACCACAGGAGCCACAGTTGTGCCAACAGACCCTTTGGAGTGGTGTTAAATCCTGGGCGTTTTTCTGTCAGCCTGGGAGATTCCCCCACTGTTAATTATTTACTGCTATAATTGAGTTTGAAGTGAGGAGGCAGCCACTGCTAGAAAATCCTCACACCTCCTGTGAAACGTGTAATGTCACTGGTGAGGCTACAAAACAAACAGTAAAATCTATGTGGCCCACGCTCTTGTTCTTTCCATCGTGCTCATGTGTCCCTGGGTTTTCCACCGTGTCAGTTTACCTTCCACTTTTTATTTCTTCGGCAGCTGAAACACCCTGCCTGTATAACCAGATTTTCTATCTTAATTCACTCACAACACAAAGTGGTTTTTAATTTAAGGCTTACTATCAGTGAATTAATTTATCTTGAATTAAACTCTGTGCAGTCTAAAACTGGTTTTTGGCCTGTCTGATACTGCATTCCAGATCAGCAGCTAAATCCTTTGCAAACTGGATTTAAGGGGAAGCAACCCATTAACCCAGAAGCTCCTGTTAATTCAGCTCAGAAATGCAACTTCCTTCTCTATTCAGTTTGGAAGGCAAAGCCTCTCAATGTTTAACCTTATATCAGTATCTTCTGCAGTCGTCTATATGCTGGTTGGTGCAGTTACTAATGGACAATTCAGGCTGCACAGCTCATAAAGTAGAGGAATATTATTTGACCATGTTTTATTTACCAGGTTCAGCCGGTCATCAGTCAAGTTTAAATACATCACATCTGCACCAATGGAAAGGCCACTGCAGTGAAAGTGAATAATGAGAGCCAAGAACGCTTTAGCTCTGTTTCGAGCGCTGCAGAATTCTGGATGTCATAGTAGTAATCGAGTAAGAAAGTTCCTGCAAAGGGCACACCAGGCTCTGAATCATGAAAAGATATGTGTTTTTTTTTTTTTCCAGCTGGGCAGATTTTATCAAACATTACAACAACTGACTGAGAGCCAGCTTTTAATTCTAAATCCTACAAACTATGATTTACACGGGGGAGAAGGCCCTTAGATAATTTGCACAATGGCTTCAGCAAAGGTTTACAGGAAAATTTCAACATTGCATTGCAGTACCAGCTAATTATCATAAAGGCCCATGTTATGCTCCTTTTAATGTTTATAATTTTACTTTAAAAGGGGATTACAGAGGCCTTAGTGTTCAAACAGCATATTATTATAGTCATACTGCGCATTGCTGCAGCACCTCTTGTCACCTCACTAAATCACTATGTTTTTGTTAGTGGCCCTACAGAGCTCAGCTGGCGTGACTTCACACTGCAGTTCAATAGATCTGGGATTTGTGTGAGCTGCCATACTGTGAAGCCCCTGCCCTTTGTTCTGGTAACTCCAGCATTGTTATTGACATTTGTACACCGGCATAAAGAGCTGATTTTTTTTTTCTTCTGCTGTTGTTGTAGTTATTCATCTACTTCTACAGAACATTTAGATCACTGGTGGAAAGATTTGTGCTCTCGGTTGCAATAAAAAAGGGTGAGACATTATGGCATTATGGTATTATTGTCTGTATTGAGTACATTTTCAGTTCCCCCTCAAAAGACATTTACACTTTAAAACCTGTGCTTGTGTGTTGATATGCTCAGCCTCATCTCATAATTGTGCTTCTGCACTCAGATTAATTGTTTTGAATACATAGTATCCCCTGCGCTCCTGTTTAAGCATTTCTCCTTTCATTCAAGCTTCTTCTGACCACTTGTGTTAATTTAGTTCCACCAAAACTGTCGAAGCTTTCTTGCAGGTCTGCTTGTTTCACTTCCTACAGTCCCCTCCCAGCTCTACGGATTAAAGGTAGTAATATACCTGCATAGGATCCAGGAATGTTATTATTCTTCAGTTTTGGCAGAGGTAAGAAGTCTCAGAGTGTGACTGTTTTTATAATTTATCTGGGTGAGGGCAGAATAAATTGTGTGACAATGTAACAAGAAGAAAAGGATGACTTGGATATCAACTGTACAAGATAGGTTAGAACAGCCATTCCCAAACTTCCGAATACCAAGGCTCAATTTGACAATGTGAAAAATCTCTGCGGCCCATGCAAACCTTTAATCAAAACTGTGATCAACATACAGGACTAAAAGCTACATTCCAATATTAATATAACGGGGTCAACAAATCAGGTGATACTTGTCATTTTAAGTGAAGATGACAGTAGAAAAACACTTATTTGGTTTGTTTTATTATTTCTAAATATTTTTTAAATCACGTCATAAATACTTTACAGTAATTAAACACATATTTTTAAAAAATCGACAATTTAAAACATATTTTGTTTATTTTTAAAGACCTCTCACGGCCCACCAGGGGGCCGCTGGGTCAGAAGATACAAGATAGGTTAAAAAAAATAGGTAAAAATATATGGATATGTCAGCAGAGGTAAGCCGCTTAAGCATTCACACTTCTGACTGTGTTTTATTTTTATATGGTGCTCTGTTTTGCATTCAGCTGAAGTGTGTGTCTGTATAATCCCCTTTCTTTCAAACTGATTTTTGAGATAATAAGATGGTGCAACAGCTATAAACAGTACAAGGATCAGCAGAATCCTTCTTCTCTGATTTGGCTGTGACTCCACACCGGCAGCACTGCTGCATGAAGCACTGACGTAGGTAAAAAAGCTCTATTAGGGCCTCTGCCTGGTTGGCCAATCAGGCGTGATTGGTCAGTTAATAGACTGGACAATAGTGGAGTGTGAGGCAGCTGACCCTTCTTTGTATGAGGAGTGTCAAACAAGGGAAGGCAAAGTGGTACACAAAGTGGTAGTCATTATTATATGTAATGCTTATAATAGGAGGTCACAACAAAGGACCTATAAATTTGAAAAAGGTCAAACTCCTTACACACATTTCCAGACCAGGAGCAATCACAGCAGTTTCAGGGAGGATGCCTCAGATGAGCACCGCCAATTCAGGATGCAAGATAATGCGAATTATAATCACAATTTCCAATTCTGGGTTCTGGTGTCAAAAAATGACCAAAAGGTGAACAATTTCTCAGAGGTTGACCTCTGGGGTTATATAATGTCATTATGTTATCCCGATAGACATATCTGGGAAATTTTGGTAGAATTAGCTTTCAAATTCTTGAGTGATTGGTGAGAAAATTAGCTCATCCTTCGGTCCAGGTGAACATCTGAACATTTGAAGGAACTCACACATTCATGAGAATGAGGCAGAATGAGATGGAGCATAACTGCTCCAACATGGCTGCTGCCGAGGGGCAAATGAAATGCTCTTACACTGTGCCCCGCCACAAGGTATTACACTGTAAAATGTAACAGTAAACAAAATGAGTACATAGCAATTAACATTTTATGTTATTTTTAAGTAGTATTGACAAAGTTACACTAAGTTAATAAATCTCTGGTGAGGAAAGTATTTACACTCTTCAGCCTGAAGTAACCGTAACTGAAAAAGTATGAAAAGTATGAGCAATGAGGACCAGTCCTCAAACCAGGCACCAAAGCACAACAATAGGTTACAACACTTGGCTCTTGTACATGTTTCCCCTGAAAACGTGCTTCGTAACAAGCTACACAAAGAGGGAAGAAAGCTTCTGCTGCAGCCATGTTAAGGTAAGTTGCAGCAAAATGTTAAATGTAACTGCCCATGTATTTTGTCAACTAAATTGGACTAAACCACATTCTATCAGTTGGTGAAAGCTTGTAAGTTAAGTGTATGTCTTCAAAGTGTATGTTTTCTCTGAGGCAATGTGCTCACTACGTTGCTGATGAGTAGACTGTCATTGTGGTACAGGTGTGAGGGCTATAGAAGTTAATATATCTGTGCGATGTTGGTGGTTTACTCATCAGCTTCCTGTGGTAGGAGTGAGCACATTGTGCAAAAGTAGCAGCTATTGATGTTGATACAAATGAACGTTCAGAAAAGGCTTGCACTTCATTTCATCTCATGGTATTAGTTCCTGCTTGGGCCAGAGCTACTGTTACACTCTTCACACTGTCAGTACTGTTAACTTCATGGAAAGAGACCATTTTTTTGCAACCCAAATGCTGTAATGCAGTTATGCAGTTATAAAAAACACATGGAACAACAACAGTTTTTTCTCACAGCTTTTGGGGTTTTTAATCATGAAAGAAATAGGTCACCTTGGTCCAAAGAAAAATCAAGATAAGCTTGTGTTTAGCTTGTTGTAAACAGAAGAGGCATGAGAGTTTAGAAAAATGATATTCTGATTCTAAAGAATAGGTGAATGAAAATTATTTTCTCGACAGATGTTATGATAAACCTATGATGTCTTCTATTGATGTAGTGTGACATTTTAAATCCAGATTAAGTAAGGAAGTAAAAACAGCCTGAAAACAGTAAAACTGTGACAGTCCTAGTTCAGAACGTTGGTGTTTTTAATCAGGTGAAATTGTACAGGTATTTAACTGGATGTAGTTTTTCATTATTGAAGGTATTTAGGTTTTGCATAGGGTGACTATGTAGCTGCAAAAAACATCAAATACCACCAAAGGGCCTGACTGAGACTTCCTACTTCCACTTCTGCAGGTTTCTGTGATACTCTGTGTTGCGGTGACAGCACATCAACCAGTTGTTGTCAAGCTCCTCCACAGTCTGTTGTCAAATTTTGCCTCAGTTGTTTGCTGAGAGGCTATCTGTTATTTTTTAGACATGTACAGGATTCAGTCAACTACAAAAATAATGCATCATTTTGTTGCTATAATGTGTTTTCGAGCACAGATTTGCAAGAACATAACTGACATGTAATTATGGTTAGAATTAGGGATGGGAATCGAGAACCGGTTCCTGTAGAGAACCGGTTCCGTGTGTTTCAATTCCATGGAATTGTTTGGCAGTTTATCTAGCGATTCTCTTATTGATTCCAACCAGCACGAATCTCATGTAATTTACGCAAGTTACGCACAGTCAATTCCAGAAAGCACTTACGTGATTAAGTTACAGCAGCGTCCCAACTGGCAGCACAGCGACGGATGCGCTGGTATGGCCATCTCAAAAGACTCCTCCCGAACACCCCACTCACGCTATCCTCCACTTTGACCCCGAATCTGCCGGCTGGAAACGCCCCCGCGGTGCTCCCCGCACATGTTAGATGGACGCTGTTACCAGGGACCTACACCAACTAGGCTTGTCGCTGACTGAAGCCGAGCCTCTAGCACTGGACCGACCCAAATGGAGAAGATTGGTGAAACTGATTGGCTCTACGCATGGCGTCACCCCCGACGCCGAGCAAGAGAACCGATTATGATGATGATGATGATGATTAAGTTATGTCGGTTTAGCATGCGCATTGGAGTTGTAAACAACAATGGCAACAACAATGGTTCAAACGCTCCAAAGTTTGGCTTCACTTCACAAAGAAAGATGGCAACAAGGCAACTTGCAGTCATTGTAAAGTGGAGATAACAGCATCGGGAAGGAACACGACTAACATGCAGAAACATTTGCGCACACAACATGCAATAACAAGTGTCGTGTTTTTGACGCGCTTCGGACTGATGGATCTCAACCCAGCGGCAGTAGCCAAGCTAAGATCACCTCTGGCAACTCTGGTAAGTAGCTATGCCGCTGCCTATGTGTTTCTTTGTAAAACATGCAATAACATTAATGCTGTGCTATTAAAACGAATGCCTTCTGCATTACATTTAGAAGATGACTGTGATGAGAGAGAGAGTCTGGCTGGCTCAGAGGCTGGCAGACATGCTTATTTTTCTGCAAAAGAATTGTTAATTCTTCATAGTATTTGCAGATTTGTACTATGCACTGTTCCATAGTATTTGATAGTATTTATCTTTCTTTATTATTATTTTTGAGTGCTTAGTGAGCTCATATCCTTTTAAAAGGGAGATTTTTTTCATTTCTATTAGGAAAAATCTGTTAGTAAAATGTTAAACATTCTTGTGTATTTACAACAGTTAACACATTATCTAGGCTTTGGGCCTATTTTCAAGATTCAAGTTCAAGATTCAAGTCTCTTTATTTTCATTATGCAGGCATAACGAAATTTTGCACGACTCCCGGCAGGCACACACATAAATACACACTTAAATAAATCACTCAAATAAATAAATAAATTGATCTCGCTGTTGAGTTTGTAAGGTCATGACTTCTAAGTAAAAAAAATTGATGCTAATAAAATTGTTAGTTCTCCTTTCTCCCCAAATTAGAATTGATAAGAGAATCGATAAAGAATCAAATTGTTAAACAGTATCGACAATAGAATCGGAATCGGAAAAATCTTATCAATTCCCATCCCTAGTTATAATGCAGCTATTGTTACTAGGACTGTAATTTTGGAGGTGATTGTATGATGTAGGAATACCTTCTAAATGCCATATGCCTTCTTTTTTAATTCATACTGAACTTGGACTACCCCAAATAATGGGAGAACACCTTCAGCTTTATTCAGGGTGCTTCTGACACTTGGACACAAATCCCTTAAAACACAAAAGTACAATCATTAAAAAACCTTCTGCTGCCGTCAGTAAATGTCTTTAGAATATGGATAGCATGTGGCATGTCAGGTCTTTACCCTATTTGTGTTATGCCCTACCTGCATGGGACTAATATTACATGTGGACCTACAGCAATTCAAAAATTACAATCCGACATTTGTGTTTCATTCAGCACATTCGGAACAGTAGTAAAGTCTGTGTTTTACTATAATTTACAGACATTAATTCCCAGTTGTGTTGTCAAGGTCTTGCATTTTCTTAAACAATTAACATTTAATGAACTAAAACTTTGATTCACGATATGATTCCTTGGCTTGCATGTGCACAATCATGGTGAAATACTGAACTGGACGGGTCTGATCACTGAAGTAGGCCTAAGTGGCAACAAGTGACGCATGTGCTTAAGATGGCATGGTAAGAGTAAACAACAATACCTGTAACCGAAGCTTTCGTTTTAGTAAAGACTTCATGCTGTCAGACTTAAGTTTGAGCTTGTATTGACTCACCCACTCACAAAAAAGAAAAAAAAACCTTACTCTCATGTGTGGTGGATATGATACAACAGGATAACATCTTTATACCACCCAGAGCTGCCATAATTAGGGTATGAACAAGGAAAGCTAGAGAATCTCCTAAAAATAAGATCCCCTCCCACAAATTACAGAGATGTGTATTTACACAAGATTAAAATTGTACTATGACATCCGTGTTGACTGAAGTAGGGTAGGTAATTCACAGTGGAATTTTTACTTTACAAATCACAGATTTCGTGCATTTGCACTGGATTAAAATCACATTCATCCTCTGCAGTTATTACATATTATCACAGGTCTCCAGGTAATACTAATCCAGTGTGAATAAGGCATTAGAGAACAAATAAACTGTTTTGTATGGCTGTTGTCTCTCTTTGTTTAAATAGCTTAACACTTCTAGCTCAGTTTACTGAGGCAGTTGCCATTTTGAGGCAGTTGGTTTCCTTATATTTTCCTTGTAATGTGAATGCTCAGACTTGTAAGGATAGCTTTTTTAATTAGTACTGCTTACTTAACATTAGTCAGATCTTTAAGTTATCTGGACTGATATTTTATAGTTTATCTAATTAATGATTAGACAACAATAATCCCTAACTATACTTAATTTTACTGCCAGGATGCTCTCAGCTTTAATAGATTCAAATTAATGACATATTTTACTTCAGAGGCTATCGCTTCCTTATTTAAGACCTGGTCGGCCTCTCTGGTACTGTTCTTAATTGGTTCAGCTCCTATCCCACAGATCGATGTTTCTTTGTAAGTATGGATACATGCTTCTCCAGAAGGCATAAAATTAAGTGTGGGGTGCCCCAAGGGTCAATTTTAGGTCCAATTATTTTTAATTTGTATATGCTTCCCCTTGGGGACGTCATCAGGAGACATGGCATCAGCTTCCACGGTTATCCAAACGATACACAGCTGTACATCGGCGTGTCTCCTGACGACACAGGACCAATTGATGCTCTTTGTAACTGTATTTCAGATATCAAGACATGGATGGCAGAGAATTTCCTACAGCTCAACCAGGACAAAACTGAGGTCTTAATTATTGGTCCTGAAGGCAAGAGAGAGAAACTTTTTCTCAATGTGTCAAGAACCTGGGCGTCATTTTTGACTCTGAGCTTAATTTTATTTCTCACATCAAAAACGTAACAAAGACTGGTTTTTATCATCTGAAGAATATAGCCAGATTCGGCCCGTTTCTCTCTCAGGCTAACACGGAGGTGCTGATGCATGCTTTTATCTCATGTCTTTTAGACTACTGTAATGGCCTGCTCTCTGGTCTTCCCAAAAAGACCATTTCTAGTCTACAACTACTCCAGAACTCAGCAGCTCGTGTGCTGATGAAGACCAGGGGTCGGGAACACATTACACCAGTTCTAAAATCGCTCCATTAGCTCCCCGTGTGTTTCAGGATCGACTTCAAGTTTCTTTTATTCATTTTTAAATGTCTTAACGGTCTTGGGCCATCTTATTTATCTGACCTGCTTTTATCATATCAACCCTCACGGACCCTGAGGTCCTCTGGTACTGGCCTTTTAATCATCCCCAGAGATAGAACAAACACCCACGGTGAGGCTGCATTCAGCCATTATGGCCCTCATCTGTGGAACAGCCTGCCGGAGAACATCAGGACCGCAAAGAGACTGTTAAGATTTTTAAAAGGAGGCTCAAGACTCACCTTTTTAACCTGGCTTTTACATGATTCTTTTACTCTTAGATCTTTTATTCTACTGTTCTTAATCTAATTAATTTTAATGATTTAATTTAAGTCTTAAATTTATTTTAAGTCTTTGCATTTTATTATCATTAAATTTTTACATTTTCACATTTTATACATTACATTTTATTATTATTTTACCTACTGTCTGTTTTTATACTTTTTATTTTTATTTTTTGTCTTTTATTCTTTTAGTTTTTAGCTCCAGTGTTTCCTCATGGGGGGCCCTCCACACTGGGAAGTGTGTCTGGTCTGCCTGCGGGGGCATCGTCTTGGAGATCCCTGGGGGCTGAGGGGGTCTGCATAATATGTAGATCCTACCCTAGGTCTACCTGGGTCGAGGTGGTCTCTGGGATGGCGCTCCCTGTGGCCGTGGACTGTGGCGCCTCTCAGTGTGGATGGCCTTCCAGAGGTGGTATTTCCTTACCTGGATCCTCAGTGTCCTGCCATGTTACTGAATTATTCTTACTTTGTGCTGTGAGTGTGCATGTGTGTGCATGTGTGTGCTGTGTGTGTGTGGAGGGGGGAGAGACGGGTTTTTATTATCTGTTGTGATCCTGTTTTGTTTTATTTTGTGAAGCACTTTGGGTTGCATTTTTAATGTATGAAAAGTGCTACATACATAAAGTTTGATTTGATTTGATTTGATTTGATTTAAGTAAAGTCAACATTTTACATTTTACAGTGTACCAGAAAGGTGCTGACCTAAATCCTGGCTTACACATCAACTCTATTAAGATCTTAAGCGTCATTGTACAGACGCTTAGTGTTGCCACATTGACCAAAGTTTAGGTTAATTGTTAGTCACCACCAAAGGTGACAAAGAGAGGTAATTTAAATGGTTAGTCTTCCTCCATCTGCAGACAGCCTCATTGACGAAAACAAATCTTTAAAGGTCTCTTTTTCTTCTAGACCTCTTTACGCTCATTAAGACAAAGGTCTGTTTACACAGGATAAAATTATTCATGGTCCTGTGGACGCCCTGTGATGGACAGCGTGCCCCAGCTTTCACCCAACATCAGCATCGATAGGCTAAAACCCCTTACAACCCTGTGCGGGATTAAAACAGGTTCAGAAAATGGATGGATTGATGGATGAAAAATATTGAGGCTATTTTTGTGCACATAATCTTTGTTTACACAAAATGCATAACATGAGCAGGGACCCAGGTTGCTTCCAAGCACAGTATTGAGGTTAGATTATCTGTGTACTGAACAGCACTCAGGGCTCAGTACACAAGCACTTTAATTAAGCAAGTTCAACAGAAAAAAAACAACTATGATTTTTTTTTTTCTCAGAACTTATACCCTGTGATGGACTGGCAATCTGTCCAGGGTGTACCCCAGCCTTTTGCTGAGGAGAGCTGGGATAAACTCCAGTAGACCCTAAATAGGAAGAAGCAGGTAAAGATAACGGATAGATGGACATGAATTTATTTATTTATTTCTATTTATGGGGTGGCTGTGGCTCAGGTGGTGGAGTGGGTTGTCCGGTAACCCCTGGCTATGTCAAATTGTCCTTGGGCAAGATACTGAACCCAAATTACTCCTGGTGAGCATATGGCACCTTGCATGGCAGCTTCGGCCATCAGTGTGTGTGAATGGGTGAATGTGACTCATGCTGTAAAGCGCTTTGTGTGTAGCCAGTAGACTCGAAAAGCGCTATAGAAATATAAGTCCATTTAGTTTTCTTACCTGAACCATTTATTTATAATATTTACATCCAACTGTGACACATATTTTTAACTCTTATTCCTAAACCATTCACAAGTCACAGGAAAGTAGAAGGGTGAAAAGGTATAGTCGTTTCTTTTTAAACCACCTTGCCTATACAATACAACTGCACACTGCTCTGTCATAAGTACATAATACCATTTTTGGCCAATTTCCAGTTTTGAAAAGAGAAAATAAGGACCACCATGGAACACCCTTGCCAGACAACTTTCACTGTTGTTTTGACTGCTTCCCACTGTGGTTGCACATTGCATTATGAGATATAGATAGTCAGATAGTCCCCTACTTACAACTGTAGTCGCGAACTTTCATTCATACGAAAAATGTGGTTCAAAGTCCACATCGTTCCTCTATTTTGCATATCACCCACATGGTGGCAGCAGCTATCAATAATGTGGTTTAGTGCTACCGTCTCATCTGTGAAGAGAAAAAGTAGCCTCAGCGCGAGCCTCAACTCGAGCTCGAACTAGTGCCTGGCATCTTTGTTACAACATTCAGTACTTTATTGTATTCCCTCTATATTGATTAAAAACCACAGAAGAACATTGATGATGATGTGGGAGATGTTGCAAACGCGAGTAAGGAAAACATATTCATAGACCAACGTTATTAGTTATTGCTCAGTCTTACTTGTCAAGTTAGAAAATATCTTGTATCAAGACAAACACAACAAAACTAGCTACATCTGACATAAATGTTAAAGGAGACATGAGCGGCTTTTTAAATCCGCATACTATGCTTTTAGTGATTTTGGCAAAATGAAGTTTATAGCTATTCTTTATGCAAGCGAATTGCACAATGCATTGTGTGCTAAAAGTACCCAGAAGGTTGGATACTTCTGGTGAAATTTCCAGTGGTCAACTAACCATTCTACCTTGCATACTAAATCCCATAATGCAGTGTGCCAAAACAACAGAAACTGTGGTCACAGAACAGATTTTTATCTTTTTTCATACGACAGCTTGACTTCAGGGTACATCATATATATATATATATATATATATATATATATATATATATATATATATATATATATATATATATATATATATATATATATATATATATATATATATATGTATATATATATATATAATTTATTTCTTCTTTTTAATGCTTTAGAGCAGTACACCATGAAGGTCTAATGGCTTTTGTTTACAGAAAATACACCAGTAATGCAAAATCTAGTACAGTCTGGTTTCTGTTTAACACTGAAAAAAAAATGTAAAAAGAATCATTATGTGCATCTATATTTAGGAGTTATTGCTGTAATCCAAAAAAGGGGAAAGGAGCAATGTATGTGCGTATGTGTATGTATGTATGTATGTGTATTATCTTTTCTTTTGCTGCTTTGGAAAATATATATGACTGAAATAAACTATAAACTAACAAACTAAACTAACAAAGAAAAAGTTGAAGTCCCCATGTCAGCTGCAGCAGCTCTTTCTTGAACCATTATTTTGAATTTAGTGCAAATGAGCTTGTGCAAAACAGTGAATTGCTCCTCCAGGGATTCATAAAGTTCCATAAAAATGATGTCTCATTATATTCTATCTGCACATAAGGGCCCCGTGTCTGCTTATCTCCATCTACCGAGCAGCCACACTGGGGATAGAGGCAGAGTGGGACTCCACTGGGACTGCTATTAAGACTCCTGTGGATTCTCTGTCATTCTTAGTTTGTGTAGCATTAAAGAGGGCCAAGTTTACTTTCAAAATAAGATGAGATGAAAGACATGGGCTTAGTTGTATCTATCATTAACAATCCTTACGTGGCAAAGATTTAATTAATTAATTTATTCTTTTTTTAAACACTGGTGAATGTAAAAGCAGCCAAAAGCATCTGGTTACTTTAAACTTGTTATCGCCCAGACATAGACACTAACATACACCCAACAGGCTCACGTAAAAGAAAAAGGCTCTCTATAACTTTCACCACATTAAATCAACTGCAGTTTCAATGATTATTTATATTTTTAAGACAAAATGCTTCCAAAGAACACCATCAGCAGCAACACTTACAGTAACTGTTCTTGTAGTTCTTTTGAATGATTCCTGACTAATACATGCTCTTCAGAACATAAACTGTCACTTACGCTCAGCAACGATAAGTGGTGGATAGAAGAGGAAGTAGCCCACCAGTTCAGCTGACAGCTGACCAAGGAGGTTTGAGGCAGCTGTGCCATTAAGATAAACAGTCCCATTCTTTACAGTGTAGACCAGTGACACAGCAGGAGAGCCTGTTGTTTGAGAGACACTCAGCATCTAGGAAAAGCATAGACACACACACACACAAGAGTTCAGGTCAGAGGGAAGGAGATGCAGAAAAGCATGTGAAATGGTCAAAATCTTTGGACTGTGTTGTTTTCTCCAATGAGCAGTTTAGTAGTTAATGATGCAGAAGAGAGTGACAAAAAAATGAATTTTTTGCATCATTCAACAGATTATATGAAACTCATGTAGCAGCAAAATGGCAAAGAATTTGATAAGCTATTAAAATGTGGAATGATATTACACTGTCATCTTTTACATCCATGCTTAACTGTCAAATTAGCTTTAATAGAAAGTGCACTTTAATATTGCAGCTCATTAAAATTCATGCAGACATTGCTTCTCAAGCATAATTAACTTTTCATCTTTGCAAAAGCTCTTAAAAAAAAAAAATCCCTATCCACTATGGTGCCATTTAGCAATGACTGCACCCAGTTAGCATCTGTTTGTTCCTGCCAAATTGTACAAATTGCACAGTAACAGTAATGTCTACAAAGGGACAAAACAGTTTAGTTTATTCTACCATGCTGTAAAAATATTTAGTTAAACTACTCTCATTCTCTATTTAGGATCTTGAAGGTTCCCTAAAGATAACACAATTAAAAAGTTCAATTAAAGTGCAATGACACCAGGGTCTGCTGTCCACAACATCACAACTAAACTGCGAAGGGAACATTGGTGTGGATGTAAGACTGCATGCAGCCCAGTCAATCAAGGACAGTACCTGAACTAAGAGTCTGCTGTTAACATTGAGCACTTTGGCCTGGGCCTCAGAAAACACCTTCTCAAGCCTCTGTTCCATCATTTGAGAGAAGCGACAGGATCGAGGATCATCGCTTGAACCCACAAACTGCAACACTGCAACAGGAACAGACAAAGACCTGGCCACTGAAAAAATATAAAAAGGCAATTTAAGGAATTCCTTACTTCCTTTACGTCACATTTCTGCTATCCTCATCTAATAATCAACACTGAGAATGTGAGTAAATTGTTTAAGAAGATAAGTGTCAATATACCCTAACCTTATACAGTCTGACTCTGACAGTCTGGTTTTGCCATTTCCTTCTCCTGTCACAAAAATGTATTTTTACTTTTTTCACCTCTCCTTAAGTGCACATTCACAGCAGGAACAAATAACAGTAAGTCTCAGGCTCATCTCTGACTTATTTATTTGTTTTCATCCTGTCTGAGCACTGGCTGACCTGTTTTCAACTGGAAGCCAGTGGCAGGGCTGATTCTCCACAATGCAACAGGAACAGGGAGGGCCGTTACCATGGGAAGGTACTGTCGCAGGTCTGCAATCAGTTTGTCACGGCCATAGGATGCCAAGCCTTCCATCACCACAGATGGAGGGTAAACTATATCACCTCCAGTCACATGATAAGCCACCGTCATGTTGGGGGAGCCAAATACAGTTTCCACCTGAGAGAGTAGAGACAAATACAGGCCAAGTCAGACATTTATCAAACATTATTGGTCATTAATTACACAAAAAAAGTGCACCTGAAAGGACAAAATTAAATAATGACTTTATGCAAGATTGAAAAACAGTCTTCCACTGCTCCCTTTGGTTAAAAGTAAGAAGCCTTTATCACCTTAAACAGCATCTCATGTAGTTAATGGGTCAGATAAGGTTTGCTGCAACCAAACCTGGCAGTGATGCCACGGACGTACAAATGTGCACCAGTACGCTCATGTGTGCGATGCAGTCAAGTAATGGTGTGAAAAAGCTGTGGTAAAATGACAACATCATGTAATGTCAACTCCACAAAGATTCTTCAGCACAAACACATACATATAGAAAACACAACTATGCCGTTTATGCAACTCTGTGTATCATCTTTAACTGACATTTCTGCAAAGAGGAGCAGTTCCAGTAGACGTGTAGTGAAAATGCAATACATGAGTTTGAGAACCATGTGGGCCAATGCGTGTGTGTTTTTTTCTATGTTTATTGCTACCTAAATAAAACTATATCTTAGACATCTTTTTAAATGTTGACTTGCTGAAACAGGTTGCAAAACAGCTCAGGGGAAGGGCTGTAGTAAGCCCATCCTTTGATGCTGCTCAAACATGTAGAAAGAATATTACAAAAAAATGGTTTGCTGTGAATTTTCACGTGTAGCGAGATTTTCCTATTTGTGGCAATAACAGTTACATTTGAGTTAGGTTTAGGGCAGAAAGATTCAATGTAATAATCACCAAAAAAAACTATTTTCTTCATTTATTCAGACAATTTTTTTTTTTTACAAGTTTAGAAGCTTGTAACGATATGAATTTTCCCTCTGGGATTAATAAAATAGTTCTGATTCAAATGCAGGAGATTGGAAGGCAGAAGTAACAAATACAAGTCTTTTATTAAAAACCAAAAACACTAAAACCAAAACCCCAAAACTAAATACTTGAAGGCAAAACAAGGAATAAGAGCTGAATCATGGGCAGAGAGATGACAGACTAGCAAGTAAGATAAATGTAGACATTATATGACACAAACACACTTATAGACACTCAGAAGCTAATAAGATGCACAGATGGTGACAATCAGGAACGAGGAGCAACAGCTTTAGTCAAACTAAAAGTCACACCGGAGAAAGCACTTTCAAGCTAAAAAAGGAAATTAAGATACAAAACAACAGTCCAAAGAGAGCAGAAGAAAATCAAGACCAAGACAAAAAAAAGAAAAAAAAAGACAGAAGAATTAAATAAACCCAAAAATCAAAATCCTGGGACTGCAGCATAAACTTCATGTAAATCTCATATTACACGCTCCTGACGGTCGTGTGGGTCTGATTTTGTCCTGCCTGAATGACAGCAGTTATTCCATCACACTGAGGTAGCGTGTGAACATGATGTAAGCCCAAAGCTGCTGCAGCAGCGCTGCTTAAGCTGGTGCAGACAGTGAAAAGTGACAATGATTGAGCAAAACTGTCAACATCAATTCCTATCTTTCAGACATCTATTGTTTTTCCTCATTCAGTAAATGAACCTGCGAATATGTTATTCTGGCCCCACTTCTGCCTTAAACAGTACGTTACATGTTAAGTCTGCCATCTTTACAATAATCCTCCTCATTGCTTCTACCGATCTGCCCACTGCAGATTCAGAGCAGAACTCTCCAGCAATAATGGCAGATTTTCCACATGTCGTGTCATATGTCAAAAAAGAAACATCTTAACACTATCAAAACGTTGATTATTTTATTGGGTAAAAATTGCTTGCACACTGGACATTAGGAAGCGGTTCTGCAGCAAAATGAGAAATGACACAATGTTTTTAATTTGACTAAGTTGACTTGCTTCGTGTCTCTTCAGGTTTCCATACTGGTGATATTTTGACAATTTCGCTGAAAAAATACTGGGATTCGAGGTAGTTCCTCCTACAGTCGCCAAAAAAAAACTGTTGAAAAACTGCTGGTTCCTGAGGCAGCTGGTGCACGGGGGATCGTTGAATTAGCGTTCAGAGTCAGTAATCAATAAGAAGCAGTGAGAAATTCGTCAAAAGATGCAGCCAGTCTCAGATTCTGTGAAGGCAAAAGTTTATGAAAACTGTGGATTCTACGGTGTTTCCAAAAGCTGTAACCAAATCAACCTGAATCCTGCAACACCAAAAGATTTACAGCCCTTATGGCTAAACTGGCTGTTTCATTTTCAGTGGGTTGGTGTCATGCACGCTGACTCACTATCACATTACTGGAGGACCTGGATAGAGGAGAGCCATTGATAGTGTTATTAGTCACAGCTGTGTCTTTAGCACTGTGCTGAAATATCTGATGAAAAGAGGAAAAAACAATGGTGTAATTAAAGGAAAACACACTTTAGAATCAAAACAGCTGAAAAAAAACCTCCATAAATATTCAGATCTTTTCATTCAGACGAGCTGAAGGACAAGAAATGAATAATTACCAACAGCAACGTAGCTATACTAGACTGATATCACACTTAAAACTGTCGTCTAATTAGTTTCCAATGAGAGCGTGAGGAAGAGGGGAGAGCGTGATTGTGGAATACAGATATGTGGAGAAAACCAGGAGGAACTGAGGAGCTGCTGAGCTCAGAGATGAGAGGGGAAAGTCAAGCAAGATGCGGGCGAGACTGTTAAATAAGCGAGTTTGGTACAGAGAGGCTTTTGTTACGCGGAAAGGTATCACTATGTTCACATTCCCTCAGAAAAACAAATGTCAAATCTGTGTGTTTTGGCAGCCTTGCATCGTGACACCGTAAAATGTGAATGTGAAATCTACATATGCGGAGACTGGAAAGAGAATGATGACGGATTTAGGTGTGTGCAGGAGAGGTGAAACCACTCAGATCCGTTATCTAAACCCATCTGAGAGTCTGCGTTGACAAAGTGGGTGAAACACTGAGAGCTTTCTCGTCTAGTGACTGAAGCTAAAAGTCGCAGCTCAGCTCTGCACAATTCAGCCTTGTTACAGGCTCGGTGAAAAGAGACCTTTATTATCACTTCATCCTCTCAGGCTTCACCCATGTGAAGGTGTTATTAAGAGATTGCATTTCAAACATACTCATTAACTCCATCTCAAAGAGCACGGCAGACTGCACCCCATTAACCCCACACATCTCAGATCTGCCACTCAAAAGGTTGCGAGTCATCCTAAAACTCTCACGACAGGCACAAAAGTAGTTGACCATTATTCTTTAAAATACTTTTGTGGTTCATTTCATTCCGCCTATTTCTCATCTTTTTTAGCATCAGCTTGGCACATCTCTCTCCTCCCAAGCATTTATAGCCTATAATTAAACACAGAAGCAATTACCCCAGCCAACAGCTTGCTTCCTATCGGATGAGAAGGCAGTGCTACTAAAAGAAAGCTATGCGGTGTTGAAACGGGTGACGGGGGTCCTCTGACAAAGACACCTTTTGAGACTAGAGAGGGAAACAGAGGGTGAGCGTGTCCTGACCTTCACAGGGGCAGGGAGCATACGCAGGCTTCAGTATCTGATACTTCCACATCAAGAAATCCTACACGACAAGACATTTACCTAGCGTGCATGCACACAACCTGCAACCCACTAGAGAGGACAATCCATCTCTAGTTGCCTTTTTTTTTTTCCATTTGTTCAGAGTGTGCACTAGAAGCGGATATTTTTCTCACATTCCAGAGTTCCACCTCCTTTTTCACTCGTGCGCTTACATGAATATTTCTATTTCTCACTGGCTGCAATTTAACATGCATTTGCATAGCTGAGAGGGGCTTCTAATACAGAGCAACATTAAGTGTTGGCATTAAAACCGAGCTGGAGAGAGAGAATCCATTTTTGGCACATTGGGAACCATGACTTGTTCCACAAATTACTAATCAACACACACAAGATCGTTGTGTGTGTGTGCACCAGAGACACGCTGAGATTGCTTTCCTCCCAATTTATCTTTTATCTAACTAAATGTAGTGTGTCCAAACTATGGCTAGTTTCTCATAGAGTCTCTGCTTGTAAATAAAAGCCTGTCTCTTGTAATCTCTCTAAAGCTCTGCTACAGTCCTAATCTACATCTTGTTTTAATGTTGGTACAGTAACTCAAATATGTGACACCAAGCTCTGCCTTCTGGGACACAGTCAGTCAACCTCATTTCTAAATCGGTCTTCATCTCCTCACATATCCTACATGAGGGTCCTTGATATAATGATGCATATCAAGTTTTCTGCTGGGTGCAAAAGTAGAAACCAATCTCCAGTGATAAAATAGATACAGTTATATATCTTTATGTTATAAATGACTCAGTGAACAGCACCTCATAAAATAGAGTGAACCAAATTCTCAGCATGAGAGCATCAGTTCATACAAACTGTGTGAATTGAAAAGCCACAACTTGTCAAATGTCTGCATAGACAGAAGGAACATTACACGGTGGTGGTGCTATTTTATGAGGAACTCCCTATGTCACTTCTGCCTGCTGCAGTGGGTATAAATCTAAAGGAAAAGGGAAGAGGTGCTCAAGGAAAAGGCGAGAGAAGGGTTTCTGACTAGAAAAAATTAGATCACGTTATTAAAGAATTGTATTTGGACAAACTAAGCAAGATAAATAACAAATATTATTATGCTGACTCTGATGCACTACCTATGCTAGGAATTTGCTGCAAACACCCAGACTTGTGTGCAGACTTGACTCAAAGCGCGCACGCATGTGGAAAACTATCCAGGCCAGCCATCCTCATTGTTTAACTCTTTGATGCAAAGAATAAGTCTGGTTCCTCTGGATTTTATTTTGATTTCTAGAGAGCGGTACCAACAGACACAAGAGAAACTGCCTCTGGATGCCACTGATGCATAGCATACAAGCATCCAACCAATTATAGAAAAGGCATGTTATGTAAGCAGAGTAACAACCAAACTAGTATAATCAAAAGACATCCAAAATGACATGCGAGGAACTCTGGTGCACGACTGTTGTCAGTTCTGCAGTAAAAACGTGTTGATGCAAGGTGTTATTAGCAATTCTGAAGCTATCTTGGTTGTTTAGAATAATGGCTCTTGGGTGCTCCTACATGAGTCATCTCATAAAGGCCCCCCCCGTTACAGTTGGCTCAGTTCTGTACCAATGGAAATGGCTATGAATGGGGGGTATCAGACCCACTTCAAGAGAGTGAATTCTCGTGAGCAGGTACAGATGGCCAAGCCCATGTAGTACCTCTTCCTGTCGACGATGTGCTTGGTGTGTGTAAAACATGTTCCTTCAAACAACAATTAAAAAAAAAAAAAAGTAATATATCTGTGGAGCCCTAAATCATCTGTGTGCATGTCAGCAACTGAGTATAAATAGAGCTCAAGAAGTTCAAACATGAATCAGTACCTTTTCACACATCTCTTTTAATGTATTTGCAATGTTAACACCTATAAAAGATAACTTGTGAAGTGTTTGACCTCACGGAGTGCAATGGGTCGATATTTTAGAGAGCATATTACTGTTTCGCTGACATCTCAAACACGCAAACACACACAAGCGAACACGTAAATTGTTAAATATAGTTGTTTATGGATGAAACGGCCGCTTTTGGATAATAAGCAGTAGCCAGTTGCAGCCTGACCTGTGCCTGAGCGGATGTGTCGTTCAGAGCTTTCCTGAGGCCTTGACTCAGTCCCCGTCTCAGGTTCTGCCTCTGAATGCTATCCAGCCTGTTCCTCCTCACATAGATGGAAACAACTAAGAGAGACACAAAGTCAGGGAGAAGGCAAAACATGTCACAAAGATACAACAGATGTCATTTTCCTCCCACTACCAAAGAGTTTCTTTACCCGTTTTCACCCAAAGTCTCTCTGTGATGTTGCACTGCTGTGGTGGAGCCTCTGTGGTGGTGGTGAACGGTGAGATGAAGAGAGTGGTCACCACCCTCGGGGGGGCTGTTCTTGAGAAAGGTGGTGTCAGCGTTCTCCTGTTGGACTGGGTCTTGATGAGGGTGGTGGTTGTGGTTCTTCTGGTCGTGAGCGTGGCCTGGGGTGTGGTTGTGGTGGCTGGCTGAGTTGTGACCCTCACAGAAGGTGTGGTGGTAGCGGGGTTTCTCGTGGTTGAGGCTGCATTCGTGGTGGTAAGCTTCACAGAGGCTGTTGTGGTGTCCTGTTGTGGGGTCAGCGGTGATACCTGAGATGCCCCCTCCATCGGCCCGGCAGAATGGGTAATCCTGTCTGATAGAGAGGGGGCTAGACTGGCCTCTTTTTCTTTGGGGAAAGTGAGCACAACTGATTTAGATGTTCCAGCAGATAACTCATCCATCTTTGCCTCTGTAAGAGCAAATATCTGAGTCACTTCCTGTGAACGAGCAGAATCTAATGTTGAGGTTAAAATTGCCGATGGTGATGAAAACGTGGGTTTTACAGAGTCAGAGAATGATGCCCCACCAGACAATATATCATCTGTATTTGCAGGCAAAAATGACACTGAAATGGATGGCTTCATGTTTAACTGAGAGGATGGAAGATGAAGGTGATGACAAGGTTACTGATGGTGAGGATGAGGATGATGAGGATGACAAATAAAAAGAGGAAAAGGACGATACCAGGTCAGATCTCTTCAGGAAATGTGTTTGTGGTAATACTGTCTGGAAGTTTGTCTGCTGAGTCAAATGCAGACTCGGGAGAGAGAAAATCAGTCAGAGGGGGCCCGTGCATGCTGTTATACATGACTGCAAGATCCATAGCTTGTGAGGATGTTTCAAGTCAGTAGTTATGTAAGATGGGGGCAGAGAAACATCTGAACCCCATGCTGATGTAGCGGCAGCGTTCTCAGTGACTCCTGGCAGTACATTTACAGCCACAGCAGATCTGAGATACGCGGGGGACAACTCAAGACTGTGCTGTTGATGGTCTGATGTCCCTTTAACAAAAACAGAAGATGGAGACTCTCCAACAGTTTGACGTGGACCGCTGGTGACAGCTGTTGAATCTCTCTGATTCAATATCTGCACAGCACGTTCCTGTCCGTCTTCCAGTTTTTGATGTTCATATGAGGAGCCATCTGCTGGAAATTTATATTTTGCCCTGTCAAAGCTACTAGATGTATTTTCTGATTCAAAAGCCTCGCTTTGAAGCGGCACAGCCCTCGTCGTTTTTGTACATAGTGCCATTAATTTTGTTCCGAAGCCGGAAATAGCGCTTGAAGTCTCCGTGCTGTTCTGTCCATCATTAGAGGAGGAAGTTGCTGCAGATGGAGCGGTGGAGGCAACAGTTGTTTGTGTGTCTGAAACTAGAAGTTGTTTTAACATTACTAACACTGGTGATTGGTCCCAGTGAGGAGGAGCTTGTCTTCCCTGTCAGGATAAGGCCTAACCAAAAGGAAGGGGAAGACTGCTCGTGATGGCCCGCCAATGTTGCATCAGCCGTGCGTGACAGGCCTTTAACAGATTCTTTTGCAGCATCAAAAGTAACAGGAAAAGAAGGAATTTGAGCAGAAGATGTTTTTCCAGAGCCTTTGCTCTGTATAAAGAAACCCTCTGAAGCCATAAATGATGGGAGCTGTGTTGTGAGTTGCTTTGTCTTGTGAGATGAAGAGTCAGTGATCAGAGCAGAGTCTTGATTCCCCTTAAATAAAGGAGGAACATAACTCTGTGCAGTGTGTTTGTGGAGAGGCTCTAAAGACTTGCTTCCCTGTGACATGTTTGACATTGCATAGTTTCCTCTACTTTTTTGAACCTCGGTTGTTCCCTTTGATTTTATATAAGCAGAGGTTTTAGCCTGAGGATGCTACTTTCTGTTCAAATGTTTTAGAAGTTAAAGGAGTTGTCTGAAATCTGAGGGGAAAATTAAGCATTGTTGGAAGAGGGTCTTCCAGAGGAATACACTTCAGCCTCAGACTCAGAATCTGATTTGACAAATATCTCATTGGAATCATCTGTATCATCATGGCTTGAGCTGTTACCGAGTGAGGGGTATGTGGGTTGGGCGAAGGATGAACTACTTTGATGCTTAGTTTTATAGGTCATATACTTTGCAAACTCTGCAGGCTCTGAAGGAGATGTCATCCTACCGTCAGGGGTAAATATCATTTTTAGAGCCTCCCAACCTCTGACAGTTACACCCTTAAAAGACCCACTTTTGGTTACAATATCCTGACTATCTCTTAGCAAATTTGACTCTGATGTGGACCGCATCACTTCCACTCTGTTGCTCAAGCTGAGGAAAGAAACGTTGCTGGACTGTGAAAGCAAGCTACTCAGGTGAGCTTGAGTGGAGGCAGATCTGAGCTCTGTTCCTGCTATCTCTCCCTCTTTGTGATCTACACTGATGGCAGGAAGTTGAGGACTGCTGTAACCCACTGCCATCAGTAAATCAGCAGGATTAGATGCGTTCTCTGAGGAGACAGTGACGGAGGGGATACGCGTTGGCTTGGTGACTGCAGTTTGAGAAAGAGACGTTTGATCTGCTGCAGACTCTGAAGAAACTGTAAAAAACAATTTGCTGGGTGTGAAGGTCATTGCTGGTGTTACAGTTGGATTTACAGCTTGTGAAGTGAGCGGTGACACGACTGGAATGCTTTTGTGAAGTAAAGTGTGACGATCCACTGCTCCCTTGTCTTCTTTTCTGATATGCGCTGCGTGGTGTAACATCTGCTGTGTGACATGACTAGAAACTGAATAGCCTTTAGGATGGGCAGATCGCAGCGCTGAAGCGGGATTCTGTGAAGCTCCCTGTTGCCTTTGAACAGTTTGACTCCCTTGATTGGAGGGAATTGAGGGGCTAATTTCAAGGTTATTTGCAGAAACAGATTTAATGCTTGTGTTTAAATTTTGAGTGGGTCTGTATAAATTATCTAAAAGATTCAGATGTTTGTATGAAGTAGCAGCATATGTGCTGGCTTCTGTTCCAGAGACTGCATTTGTGCTCGCACTCTTTATGTCATGGATTCTATCTATCATCATTTTATTGCTTTTTTCAGTGCTGGCTTCAATGGGAAAGTTGGATGGTTTGCTTATGGCATCACCCTTTCCCTGTGTCACAGCATGTAGGTCATAAACTGAATGAGAGGTGGGTTTTACAGTTGTTAGACTGCCCGTCCAACCCTGAGGCCCTGCTGGTGATAATGTTGTTTTCTCTGTATGAGGAGCACCTTTGGACACAATTACCTGGCCCTGAGATGAAGCACCGTGGTTTATCCACTCAGTGGAAGATGACAGTAAAAATAAAGAGGCAGGGGATGATGGGACAGAGGACATGGATGGAAGTGAAGAGGACGTTGATGTCAATGATAAAAATGGAAATAATGCGAGATCCTTCCCCTCTTCTGTTAATGATGCATGTGATGGCCTGGCGACTGTGGAACCAACAGCCTGAGATGGGTTCGTGTGTTTCTGAGACATGCTGAAAATCAGACCTGAGCTGGCTTGGAGGATCCTGTCTTCCAAATATGACGACGAAGAGGACAACTCTGAGCCTTGGCTGGAACTATGAGAAGGCCATTGGGTGGTGTGGGTCTCTTCCCTGCTGATATTTGGTGAGGTTCTACTTTGATCAGGACTTGCTTGATGCTTGGACGTTCCTGCCATCACGGTTAAGACGGACGAAAAAGCAGGTTGTCCCGACAAACCTTCCCCTTTAGACCTTGAGTCACCATCTGAATGGACGACCTCCTGTGCCACGGACAGCTTGGCCAGTGGGTGAGCGGGAGAACCAGTGACTGTGGGGTTGGTCGGTAAAAGGAAGGAGCCCGAGGCATCGTAGGTGGATTTTTCTGTTAAAAGAACAGAAAGAGATATGACAGTCAAATACTAAAACTGCAATAAATTGTGATTAATTTACTTACATTCATTCCTACTTATCAGTCAAATTATGCATATATTCATTTATCAATATATCCAATAAGCTAAAGCATCGACCAGGCTGATTTGTACTTATGTTCATGTATTTCTAAATGAACTGATACATGTTCTCATGAGCCCTCTAGTTCAGAGGGGATTCCTCTGAGCTTCCCTTGCAGTCTATAATGTCAAAAAAAAAAAGATCTAATATGTGCAGTTGTGTTAATATTTCATTGACTATAAATGTGTTAGAACACATTAAACATGAAGACGAGTTGATTCAGAATCAGCTACTTCTTCACAAGTAAATTCTCAGTGTCTCTGGGAGTGAATGGAGCTGTGGGTTGGCCTCGGCTGGCCTGGATGCTGATCAGTCCGCATGGTGATTGGTGGAAAAGCTGAATGCAGTTCTGACTGACAGGTTTCCGAGATATATATATATACACTGTCACGTCTCATGCACGATTTCAGTCCATCGCGGACTTTGCATTTGGAAGTCGAATGACAAGCAGCGACCATTGGTTGGCATTTCTACAGCGAAATACTTCATTTCTTACACTGTAAATAAATCACACTCACTGTAGGGAAGGGAAGGGCAGAATTTACATATAAATAAATTGACACGTTTTTATGATGTACTCCTTGAAAGACCAGAAATCTCCACTGCTCTAGTTAAAGATGGTGGTAAATCATCAATAAAGTGATCTCGGTCCAGATGATCTGCTGTTCTGAAAGTTAGTGGTCAAGCAGTCCTTTAGAGATACTTTAGAAACATATATCAGGACAAAACATGTAGCAACACCAGAGGGGGTTTTTTTAATTTTTTTTTTTTTTTTTTTTTTTTTTTTTTTGCAACTTTGCAACCCAGGAAGCTGTTTTTGTGAATTAATTACAACTAATCTAAGGGTCAAATCTATCAATTAAAAAAAAAAATCTTCCAACTAACAGGGTTTCCCACTGATATGAGAAAATGGATCAATTGCAGTTGTTAGAACCAAAAACTGCATAAACTGTCACGTTGATGTCCTGTCTGGTTACTGACAGTGTAAATATCTATTCTGCCGGCATGTCTGCACATAATAACATTCACAAAACAAGACAGCAAAGGTCTTTGATGTGACATCATGATGTCCATGTTGATTTACATAAACAACTTTTTGATATAAAGATTAGGTTGCAAATGGTTATCATATAAAAGAAACATCTGTCACAGTAATAAAACAGGATTTACATGCGCACGGCGGCAGCAGGAAGCATATAAAATGAAGAGAGCATGTTACTTGAGGCTAGTGTGTTTTTTTACAGCCTGGTGTCACAGAAAATTTAAAAAAAAATAGCAATAATAAAGAAATCTTTATTTCTATGCTGGAAAACCTTTTTTTTTTTCCCATGCCATCCAGGACACAGTAACTTTGAAAGGTTTGAATCAAGGCACCTGGACTTGTTTTTTTCTTTGTTCCTGAAGATGTTTTACCCTCCATTCAGAAGGTTTTCCCAGTTCTGAATTAACAAAAAAAAGATTAAGTAATGTCCCTAACAAAACCCTACCTCACTGACTCAAAGCTTCCAATTCAGTTTGGTGCTTTTGCATTCTTCTGGTTTCAGCTTAAATGCAGATCAAATGGACCTGTGTCTGTAATAGCACGCTGTTGGGTGGTATGTTAAAGCGCAGCTAAATTAGCCACATGCCAAACTACAGCATCATTGGCCCATCATGTTTTCCAAACCTGAGCCGTCTACTGTACCTAACCTTGACCAAGCAGATTGTAGTGTGTAGAACATCAGAGAAACATATCTGATGTCACACATAAAGTGACATATCAGAATAAAGAACAGGTAGAGCCGACCCAGTCCAAGCAGCTACAGTGTGCATGCAGCAGTCGCAGGTTCAACTCCCGGCCTGTGACCCTTTGTTGCATATCTTCCCTGTTCTGTCTCTCTCATTAGTGCCATAAAAGTAAAAAAAAAAAAAAAATAAAAACAATGGCTGGCAGAACAAGACTTAAACTTGGTTATTCAAATTCATGTGTGCAACTCTTTCAGCAGCTTCTGTTACCTGTTCAAATCTAATCTAAATGTGGTCCTTTTGGGATTTTTTTTTCTTAAATACTTTTCCTCAATTCGCTTATTTTTTTCCCCCATTAGCATGATAAAACAGCAAACATTGTATCTGGAGACAACAATAAGCAGACTAATCTTTCTAACTATTTCACATTTTGCTGTGAGATTGGGTTTGTTTTTTCCACCCACCTCCACTCCAGAGGATTTTGTGTTTAATCTGAATGCGAGGAGATCCCATTATCGCAACTGAAAAATTACTGAAATGCTTCTGTTTTAGTAGTGTGGTCTCACTTTATTTACCATTTATTTATGTCTTTAACTTTCATAACCGGGATGTTCTATTAATTTTAGGTTTCAGATTATGATGCTGTAGGATACAACAGTCTTGAAATTATGACAGTACTTATATTTCAATTATTTCTGGGAAAATAAATCCTTCAAACAAAACATTATGACAAGCCTGGTGCCAGGGTAAAAAAAAAGATTATTACAAGCACTGCTCACAAGACACGTTTGCAGGCGTAAACACATCTTTCTAACAGTCTCAGACAGGACACCAAAGGCAGACATTTGTGCATTGCCAAAGAAGAAGAAAAAAGAGACAATCCTCAAAGTGGAACAAATAGAATTATTCAAGAGATAGCAGCCGTATACTGAAGTATGGTTAATGCTGCTTCTAAGAACACACAATGGACTCGTGCTGCAGTGTTATGTGCCTTTGCAGAAATCACGCTTCAGTAAAATGTGGAGATAAACAGACACACATGTGGAAAACAGCTGCTATCATCGAGAACCTGGAAGTGATCAATAGACCAATACAGCTGACATGGTGAAGTCTGTCATCCATCCCTGTTGTCTCCACTTCTTTTATTCTCAGCACATCCTCACTTCCTCTGTATAGAGGCTCTTTCATCCATTTATATAGCTTAGTAGTCTTGTCACATCTCTCATCCCATCAGCATGTTTCACCCTGTGAAAGTGCAGCATCTCTCAGTCATGTTTGACTCCTTCAGTGTTGCAGGGACACGAGCTGGATGCTTCAGGGGAATCTCATAATGACAGCAGGTATGTCATGGAAGAAGGGTACTAGATGCTTAATGGATAAGGTATCTTGTTACTAGATACTTTTTCATTATTTTTTGCCTTTTTAATCATAGTTCATAGGATAAAAACATGCATAAACAGAATCCATAAAATAGTGATAACTGTCCAGCAGATTCTTCAAAAAAGCATGCATAAACAGAATCCATAAAATAGTGATAACTGTCCAGCAGATTCTTCAAAAATTAAAGGACTTTGAATTCATGCTTTCTGAATTACAAGCAGTCATTACCCTCCAGCTCTGCGCCTCCTACATCTGGCACTGAGAGCATTTTCTCTGGATATAACTGCAGAATATTAAATATATACCTTAGTAGAATCTAATAATAACAGTTGTAGAATAAATTAAACATTACCTACTTTAAATGTGCTCCTTAATGTCATCAATCTCTAAAAGAACTGGCACAATGTTTTTATAATTTGCATGCAGGGGAATAAATCACTGAATTTTATTGACTGTCAGTGTACTTTTTTCATTCAAGACCCCACTTAATTTCTTTCCTTCAATAAATCACTAATGCGCTAAAATATGATTTGCAAAATTGCTACACTGCAATTTTTAATCCGTCTCTTGCAAACTGGCGATATAGATGAAAAGACAAAAAGAGAATTACAAGCCACAGAAAGACTTAACAAAATGAAGGCTGAATCCTGCCTCAAGGTCAGTAAGAGGTCAGAGAGAACATCCACAGCTGATTACAACAATAACAGGAGTTTCGGTGCGTGGGACGGATGCCAGGGCAGACGGAGCTGTACGTTTCACCTGCGGTTTGCCACCTGCTCTGGAAGAGCAGAGCACATGGGGGGATTTTAACAACAGACAAAACAGGACAAGTTATGCAGACAGGAGTGGTGACTGGTTGCACAAACTGAAAGAAAACAAGGAAATTGTTGAACTTTAAAGAACAGTTGTGATTCTCTACAAGTCGTCCTGATTCCTCAGTTAGGTTTGTACTGAATCTAAAGAGGACGACCAAATTAAAGTTGATAAACTGTCTCACACACACACACACACACTGGCTCCCAGGTGGCATAGTGGTAGTGCTGTTGTTTATCATGTGGTGGGTCCAGGTTTTGGGGTCCCTCGTTTGAATCCCGACTGTGTCAGGCATCTGGCACAAAGCAATCATTCAGATCGCTCTGCTGCCACCTCAAACAGATACTGTGGTTAGGTAGACACACCCAGCGTGGAAGTGGCTCAGTGTGTTGGATGGGTTGCTCTCTAACTGGAACTTGGGCAGATCTAACCCGAGCCCTGCCACCTGTCCTGAACCCCCGAGAAACCCCGCTGGTCCCACTGCAAAGACCCAGCCACGAAGACTTGGTTCAAGCCAGAGGTTTCATACTGTCAGTCTAAAGCCTGGATAAAAAGGGAGGGTTTAGTTTGGTAAGGAAGGGCATTAAAAGTGGAAACCTACGCCAAATCAACGTTTGGAAAAAAAATGATCCACTGTTGTAGCCCTTAAAGGGAAAAAAACTGAAAAGAATTGCTTGCTTTTGGATGCAGTTACACACCCAGAAGCAGATATTACAAGATGCCTTAAGGATGAAAGAAAAGGATTAATCTTTCTTAATGTAATGAATTTAATTGTCTTTTTCTATTTATTTTATGTCACCGTGGTATTAGCACATTAGCTGCTGTCTTTTTCTCTCAAACCACACAAATGAGCTCTTCAAAGTTATTAGGCTCTCTTTTTCTTTGGCATAAAGTTTCTGCCTTCTGCACAAGTTTCCCACATCATTGATGAAATGTCTGCGACATCCTTTTCTCAAAATACCACAAAGTTAATGTACAACAGCTTCTTTATCAGCCCAACTTTACAGATGTGTTCATGGCAGCCAGCTTCAGGCGGTGGACGGTCATGTATAGCTGACACTGAGTCTCGTAAAGAGACGTCCACTGAACTAGTAAAGGCTGCTGAAACACTGCACTGCAGACAGGCTGGCTCAGCAATGAAAACCGCCCACTGAAGCAACGGAGAAGTTTCCCAGTTCCAGGGACGTCTTCAAGCCTTTAGCTGTTTGTCGTGGGTTTTTCTCAGCTTCACTCAGGATCCTGTGTTGTGTCTCTGGAGTCATCTTGGCTGGGTCCCTACTTTGAGGGAGGGAAGCTGGAATACTAAACTGCCTCTATTAAACAGTTTAACAAAGTTTGTCTAACTGTGGATTGATGGATGCTTTTAACACTTTGAGATTACTGTGTCCCTTTCCTGCCTTGTGTAGATCAATTACTCTTGATCAAATGTCTTTAGAGAGATCAATTTTTAAATCTATGGTTCGCATCAGGCTCCTAAAAAACTTAAAATGTTAGTCTTCTTATCAATCAAAGTGGCACTATAAATCAAACTTATTTCATAACTGATTAGCTCACATTCACATCGTTAGTTTATGGATTAATTTACCTTTTTCCATTTTTTTTTTATCTTTAAGTTGTCGTCAACATTGCAAATCCACTTATAATTCTATTTTGATTCCTTTTCTTTTGAATTTATGAGTGAATTTCAAAGAGAGCAAATATCAACGCTGGCGAGTGTAAAAAGACGCAGAATATTTTCATTTGATAAATGATATTTGCTATGGGGTTTGAACATTTTTAATCCAATAAACAGAGCTGAAATGTGTTATCAGAGCAGAGCTATCCCCCTCTACCTTGAAGGATGTCTTGAAGACTCTCGTTTGAATACAGCTGCATTCCTGCCACCTCTAACAAGCCGAACCAGCACTTCCTCTGCAGTCCTGTACCATTTCCACCTGCGCAGTCATTTCAACAGATTTACAATCTAATGCTTGGGGCAGGATTTCTTACTGCACCAAATTTAAGTTTGAATGTTGCTCCCCACTTGTAAGTCCCTCTAAACTAAAGCATCTGCTGAAGGACTACATGTTAAGTGTGAACATTGAATATGCACACATGTAAGATCAGTAAACATTGTTATGAGACATATTATGAGGATTCTGTGTCAAAGTGTGTGAAACTGCCAATGGCCACCTGTGAACAGAATATTGCAAGCATATGTGATAACTAAATCATTTAGCTATTATAAACACCCTGATAAAGGTTTACCTTTTCAGGAAAAAAAATTACAACTGCATGATTTCAATGAACCTTTCCTTTACCATCAGACCAAAACCACAGACCTCATTTCCACACGGATTTTTTTACCCTTTTGCAGTCAGCACTATCTTTGAGCAACCAGGACACAGACGTGACACTGGTGGGGCCTCCGCCGCTCATCTCACATTACACACAGCTTCTCTTTTTCGCTTTGAGCTGTTTTTGTTCTCTTCTGTGCAGAAAACGGTAAACAAGAGAGTATAATTCAACAGTGAATTGGATGGCACCCTGAGAGCAGAGAAACACATTTAAGGAGGCTGGCCGAGTCGTTCTAAGAACTGCTTCAGAAGTCCCTACCACGTTTTGGCTGTTTATGGAAGAGCAGCAGGATGCACAGCCGCTCTGAGCTGTTCTAGTCCAATTATAAAAATGCATCTGAACATATTCATTTCCCATCCCCTCTGCTCTGTTGTCTGTGTGCAAAGCTGGAGAAGGAAAAGACGAAGGAATTGGCAGAAATCCCAAGCACTGCTGGGGTGACAGTGGGAGTGGGGGGCGGGGGGATGTCACACACCCTGCTTTATTTATCTATTTATGTTTTTACAAACAGCACAGCAGGATGAGACACACTGCCTGGAACAGAGCCCTGCAGCGGACATTTAACCCCACAACCAACAAAAAGAGATGTTTGTTCAGATATTCACTGCATTTTGAGTCCTGCTTGAATGCTTGTTTCAGTAACATCTGAAAGAAGGAAAAACGCACTCTTATTACAAGAAAAAGTTAAACTTGGAAGCAAAGTGCAGCGTACACTGCTGTGCTGGTGCCTCAGTGGTACAACATAATAATTATAATCAATAATTATCTAACAGATAAAACTAAAAAACTAACTCCCAGAGCTACAGTGGACATCATGGTAGAGGCAAATTGCCCTTCGGTCACTAATTCGTGGGTGCCACGTGTCACGGTGGAAGCATTGCTCCAGTCAGAAGTTGAGGAAAGTTCAACTTTTCTACACGTCGACTCCAGTGACAGCCAATTGGATTGTGGTTAAAAAGTTCTAACCTATAAACTCATACATGGGGAGGGCCTGTTTCAAAGACATTTGTTTTTTTTTAGGATGGCCGAAGAAACATCAGAAACACCCGCCATTAAGCTGTGCTTCAACGCTGTTGTGTGAACGGGGTGTAAGACAATCAGAAAGTTATGAGGGAAGAGAAAATGAGTGAGTGACGAAGCAAAAGACCAAACAAGTGTTGTTAAAAACAACTTATCCTTCACACCGATATGGGAACCTGCTCAGCCAAAAATTGCAAAAGTTCATTTCTCTTAAAGCATCTCAGTGACCTTTTATTCACATTAAAATATCTGTTTCAATTTCCTTTGAATGAATATTTGATTATTTTAGGAAGCGTCGTCTAGCTCTCTTGGTCTTCCATTTCTACTATCAGCAAAAACCAGCCAAAGCCTCTTTGAACTCCCATCCCCGTTTGTGTCTATACAGCTGTGTATCGTTTTACAGCACTTTGTCAAACATCAGCATGTAGGAAACTAGCTCACAGGGCTGCAGTGGGCATCATGACAGGAAGAGACGAAGAGCCTCAAGAAAGTAATGACCAAAGAGAGTGACCAAGCTAGAGACCAAACAAGAGTAGATCTTGGGTGCTTAATGCCATTATGTCTATTGAGTCACGCATTAAAGCAGCACAAGTTCCTTTGTTCCTTTTGTCCCTTTAATGCTGATAAACAATTATTTGCAGTGGCTTACATCATTAAAAACATTTTTACCCATTAAGAAAAAATCAGTCTGCAAATCAGAACCCAGTTTCAATGACTAAGATGAAATGACATTTCTATAAGGGTGTAACGATGCATCGTGAGTCGGATAAAAACCGATACAAATGCGTGAGAATTTGCATCAGTTGGCATAATGAAAAATGAAACGTGACTCTGTCATAAGTAGGTATCTTTTTGTCTATTGTCAGTTGATTTAATTTCAACGTTAAAACTCACGTCACTACGTAGCCTACTGGTATTCAAGTACAGAGCGAGGGACGACATGGCAACAACGGTAAGCAGTGACAGAGATAAAGGATGCTCCGAGTAGTTTCAAGTCAACGTATGGCGGCATTTTGGATTCCGGATGTACACAAAAGAAAACGGTGAGAAAGAGGCAAGACCAAAACAGCGTGCAAATATTCCAAGAAACTGCTAACATGTACAGGTAACACAAGCAACATGTTGCAGCACGTCACACAGCACACTTCACCTCAGCCTGAGCAAAAAATGCCAAAGGGGCAAACAACCTTGGTAAGCAGCTTTGCATCTCCTCTCTCCCTTAACAACGCAAGGCCACAAGAAATTACCAGGATGATTGGTCATTTTATCGCAAAAGATTTGAGGCCCTTTTCAGTTGTGGAAAATGAGTTTTTGAAAATGAGGGTTTTTGAGTTTTTTATTATTTCAGATGTTGAATGATGTCAGTTAAATGATTTTCTTATGATAAAAGGAGATAGATGATGATGTGCTGTATTTCTTTAAAGAAAATAGACTATATTTTAGGATGATCATGTCATGGTTTGCAGTGGATGGAGGAAGGACGCAAGAGCAGGAGTTCCAAAACGAAAAGGGTTTATTAACAAAAACACAAAATCCAACAATCCAAAATACAAAAATACAAACTTTACTTAAGTCCAGGGAGACGACGAGAGGAGAAACATACAGGACTGCAAACATGAATAACAACTAATGCACCCACGCAGACAAGGGGAATTGACAAGACTTAAATACACAGGGGGACAAATGAGAGGCAGGTGCAGGGAATCAAGGTAACAAGAGGGAGGAAGCAAAGCAGAAAACAATGAAGACAAGACAGACCTTTCAAAGTAAAGCAGGAACCAATAAAGACAGGGAGAGACGCCAACTTGACAGACACACACAGGGCTGCCATGGCCGACCAGGCCATGACAGATTAGTCATAATTTGGTCATAATTTGTCTGTAGCTCATTTTGATTTAAAAAAAAAAAATGGTAAGTGAATCATACCATGAGCAAACAATCGTGAATCGTACCGAATCGTGAGTTGAGTGAATCGTTACATCCCTACATCTCTACGAAGACCCCTGGACTGATTCATAAGGGCATTTCCAGCTCAGTGTCAGAAGCCACCTGTGACTATGCTGCCTCACACAGGTGGTGTGCCAAGAGTCTGTCCACCATTCAGACAGTATGTTAGATTGCTAACATGCAGAAATTCCCACTCAGATCTACTGTTGAAAGTAGCATACATGTCCACAATCACTGCGTAGAAGCTAAAAACAAATGTAGCATTGACAGGTGCACCACCCAAATACGCCTGGACGTCATGTATTGAGAGAATGTATCGTCCATGTATCTTATCTTAACCCATGTTCCTAGATAAGTACAAAATAAACTTTTAAAGGAAAGATACACATCCCTGGTATTTAAATGAAGATTTAATCTAAATCTTCATTACTGCCTAGAACAAAAATAAACCAAAAAGTAACAGTTTGGAACAGTTTAGCCTTTCTTTTTTCATATATATATATAAAAGTAAACCGTTGACAGATTACTGAGTCAGAGGAAGCTGGGAAGCTGCTCCTGTATCCATCTTTCTCTTTCTCTCTCTCCCACTCTGTTTCTTGCTCTCTCCAGATGAAAGTGCAGCCTGAAGCTGAAGAGATGAGGCTCTACAGCATTTTCAGCCTGACAAGTCAACACCCTGACTCCTGTCCTGAAGCAGCTCGGGACACAGTAGACATGGCTTCTGTTGTTTCAGTCCATCCACTCCTGTTACTGCCTACAGACGCTGCTCTCTGCCGTCCTTGTTCCAGTGTCATGAAGGGTTGAGCAATAAAACTGCGGATACTGTGATCGTAAAGAGATTTTTCATCTGCTACTTTAAAAGACAAATAAAACAAAATCTTGTTTTGTAAAAGGAATGTAGCCTGGAAATAAAATGGTGATAGATCATTGAGCTCTCCAAACTGCTACTATGTTATAATCATGTCCTGTATTTTCACCTCCACTATATATAGTACATTAGGATAATGTTTCTATTGAAGTGTCTTTATATTTGTCACTGCCGGAACTGGCTAAGCACAACACACCCGAGTGTCCTAATTCAGGGCTTTTAGCAAGCTTTTTGGAAGGTGACCGGGGCCTCATTCTCTCCACTCTCACATGAAGGATCACATATCTGCTTGCTCAGACTCTGCTGGCAAAAACAGAGATCAAAATTAAAATAAGCCCCTGCACTATGACAACCAGCCTAATCTGGTTAGAATAATCTCAATAATGATAGCTGAGTATAGCTGTGAACCATTATATTATCAGATTTTTTAAATCTCTTTTGAAGTTAATTTTCTATTTTATCTATATTGTCTTTTTGACTCCTAACAGCATTTTGAAACATCCATTGTGCCGATTTCTTTGAAACTTGTACAGTAACTGCATGGATGACTGATGTGTTCAGTGTACTTGAACACTTATACTGAAGCGTAAAACAATGAGATATAAAAGGATAACTGAAAATATCCAAAAAATATTCTTCATGCAGCTGACATAAAAAAATTCAAAAGAAAATTTTTAAGACACAAAGGATTCACTTCAAACTCCAGACAGATGTTTCACAGTGATAATGATTAGCAAGTAAAACATACTTTCAATTCCAGTGTGCGATTGTAGCCGTTTCTGATATTTAACGGTTTTACAAAACCTGTACTTCACCTTGATAATTGCTGAGAATGACAGGTAAAGGTGAGTCAACGGTCACCTTATCTCAGCCCCAGGCATCTGTCCCACTACACCAAGAGCGATTTTGTCTGCAGGCGCATCACTTCCCCTATTTTGTTATGTAGAGGCACACATTTGTCGAGAAATTTCCATTGTTTATGAAATCCAGTGATGAAGGAGAACAATCTCTACTTTGGATAATGCCTTCGAGCTGAAATTCATTTACATAAAGTTGGGCCGAGCACAACTTTTTGATGTACTCCCCAGATGAGCTGCCTCCTTGAGATGCAATGCGTAGTTGTTGACCAAACCCCTTCATGTTCTTTAGAGAGTGTATGGGATCTGTGTGATGCAATCGATTTGTGGTGTCGGATGCAATGAGGCGTTTGAGTCCCTCGACAGAAGGCGCACACATAAGCGCACTTACAAGGAACAGGGAGAAGCCTGTAGAACAGGGATTCTGACTCTGTCGATGCATCCCTGAGCCATGTGACCCGGCTGAGTCTGTGGATTCAGATGAGTCTGTGGACACGGGTCCTGATTGGGTCACCTGTCTCTGTTGTGTCTGTAAGACTGGATCAGTAGGATATATGTAAAATTCCGAATAAATCAAGAACTTAGAACTAATATTTAATACCTGACTTAGAGACCTACTAGACTCCCCAGTTCACACAGATCCGGGTAATTAACCTGGATCTGAGGGCAGACATCCGAGTGATTAACCAGAATCTCTAATAAAGACATTTTCCTTAATGTAATGCATGACAAACAAGTAGTTAATTTTTTTGTGTCCAGCAAAGACAGCCATACAACAAGCCAGCATCCACAATACTGTACTGGGACTCTGGAACTGGAGCATTCAAACATCACATCAGCAGCCTGGGAATTATAGGAAGAAGTTGCTCCTCAAAAACGCGACAAAGATACATTTATTTTCTGATTAACAGCTGACTGACTGAGGGAAAACTGGGTGTTATATCATTACAAATTAATGGTCTATAAAGATTCAAGAATATTTCAAGGTAAAATATTCCTTTGATGTATGAAGTGACCTGATGAACCCTCCTGAGACATCCGCATGCTCCTGCAGGCATAGACCAGCAAAGATAAATCGCCTTTCACTTCAGCAACATGGCCAGAGATAAAACTGGCCTCGCCCCTGAGACATGAAAGCAGAGGTAGATACATGTTCTGAGTCTTCTTGGAAGCATCATGAAATCTAACTGAACAGGTACAAAAGTTTTTATCCGAAATATCTTATTGTTTGAATCACTATGAGAATGATCCACAACAGAAAAAGTTACCTTTGTGTTTAAGCATGTCCAAACTAAAAACACATTTAGATTAAACAATAATTTCAAGACAATCTGTCAAAAAGAGTCAACTCTCTTTCAAGCATAAGCTTTTGCATTTCAGGCCATAATCTGGTCCTTTACAGATCTTAAGATCAAGAAAGTCCTAAAATAAATTAATGTTTTTTCTTGCATAAAGAATAAGCTTTCTCTAACAAAGAAGTTATACTTGTTCACTCTTTTTGTAATTGTTTTGTTATGAACTATGACAATTAACATGATGACCAGAAGCCGAAGTTTTTCACTGATAAATAATCTTTCTTGATAACTAACGATGGACTTTAAATTGTTTGGAAATTACCTTATAGTGGGCTGTTTATGCTTGAGACTGTGGTCATTGTGCCTGCAGTAACACCATTAATACTGGACATTCCTCTCACCGCAGTATTCATCCTGAACAGCAGGTGACAGTACTGTGAAAATGACACTGCCACATCATAGGAGTAACACTAAAAGGAGTTGTTGCTGCAACTACCCGTACTTGCACATGAAAGGTGACAAAAAACCAAGAAGTTGCATGACCAGCTCAAACTTAGCTTAACCCTCCTCACCTGGATGGGCATCAACAACTGCTTCTCTAAGATCAATGCTGATGTTTTCCTGCTTGGCATTGCGTTAACACACAAAACAACAGCAAGGTTTCCAAAAATCTCCGCTATCATGTTCATGATCAATTATTCAAGTGCATTTTACCAACAGCACCTGGCTGCGACTTACTCCATCCACATGGAAGCAGTAATGAATAATAATGAATAATGATGTGATGTAATACATGTTGCTGTTTATGAGACTTGCAGACTGTAGACTATATTTTATAAACGGCATCAGACCAGCTTTTTTTCTTTCATTTTACAGTCTGAAACATGTACTGTGTGTGATTTAGACATACAATAGACGGAGAGAGAAGTGTGTCAAACTGGGGCTTGTTGTGGCTGTCTAATGTAGACGTGCATGTGAGAGCAGTCAGGGGCACAAGTGTAGGAGTGCCAGCGCACGACGGGAGCTGTGATGGGTCGAGAGATTACAGCAGCTATTCGACATGGCAGGCTGTCAAGCGAAGGCATCAGATAGTGACACAGCAGCCGATGACACTACATGCAAAACGAACATAAATGCCTGCTGCTAAGGTGTGCGTTTGCAATCACTTATTATGGACAAACTTGATTATTTTCTTCGCAAAAATACAGTAATTACATGAGAAGCAGAATATGCATGCGTGAATATCAGCAAGACCTCTGGAAGACAAAGAGTTCTCTCTCGTTTCCAGCCTTTCTGTCAGATTTACATCAGTATCTGGTCATGGCGTAAATTATCAACCTAATTTAGAAAAAAATATGTAAAATAGAAAATTATGGGCAGACCATTTAAATCATTTTTGATTTCAAAGGGGCACTGCAGCTTTTGGAGCACATCAAAATGCCTCTGGATGGAGCTGGATAGACATAAAACAGATCGCTCCTCTAAACAGTCGGACAGAAACAGTCCGTGACTGAAATGACATGAGTAAGATGATGTGGAAAGATGCCTTCTGTCAGAACAAACGTCGCATGATCTCTGAGATTCGTCTGGTTCCCAGCCTTTCTGTCATAGCAGCAGTCATTCACTGTAAATGGGTCACTCTGCAAAAATGGACGGAAGTCTGCTCACTTATGTTTGCAGATGATCTTTTACTTGACATAATTATCATGTTGGTTACATATTTTATGATATTCAGTGTTTCTTTGAGCTATTTATCTGAGATGGAAAACGTAAGGGCTTCCTTGCAGTTTCACTTTATCATATGTAAAAGTGAAGGTATATTCCTGAATTTTTTTAATCGTAAAGTAAATCTCACTGACTTGAACATTACACAAATTTAAAATGTTTTAAATATAATGTGAAACGCCAACATTTTTGGAGCCTTATAATCTAATTCATCTTGTCTTGCACTCAATTATCAAAGAAAATATTTTACAAGCATTTAAGGTCCAGAATTAAATGCAAGAATTTAAGAAGTTCATTATGCTTTTAGAGGATTCCAGCATGAAAGAGGGAATCTGCATTCAAAGATTTGCTTTACTCAGATTCCCTCATTTTTGCAGAATGACCAAAATGCAGTGGATAAAGAGGTGCAGTATTTTTCTCTGAGTAGTAGACAAGTGAATTAGAAACCTGCACTGTATCCACTCAATTTATAAAGACCTCAGACATCTTCAGATTCAAGTTGATGCAAACCTCATAGCACACAGAGCACAAATCACAGTATCGATAGAAAACAGCCATAGAACTAATGCGTACCTGCAGGGTGAGCTCCTGAGGCGCTGAGGCCCACATACTGCCATTCAAAGTATCATCACATCACAGCAGGTGAGGCTCAGCTTGGTCAGCCTTTACTGCTCACACAGGGAAGATTACACGCCCGAGCCTCTGACCATCTAATTGGACCCTCAGAGAGACTTCAGAGCAAATCAAAGCTCATCATGCAAAGTGACGGAATGCTGAGTGTATTTGTTGTGTTGTACAATCCCTGCATTAATCTCCACTTAAAGGTATAAAGTACATTTACAACTTGTCTCAGTTCCCTCAGATCTGCTGTCCTGTAATGATATAATCATCTTCAACTACAATTCACAAATTACATCTGTAGCGAGTATTGTTGTTTTCTTCAAAGGGTGGTAAATGTTTATGACCTGTAGTTCAACAGTTTCTCAATATTCCTCTGGAGGTGATTGTGATAACAAATATTGCCTAAATTCGATGTATTTTACAAGCCCTATACACTACTGTACAGCAGCCTCTGAAGGGCCTTATTTATATATGGAGCGATTACTAATTAACCCACGCTATTTAAGTAATTTATGTTCAATTTTCAGGCAAGGCATTTTGTTTCGGAAGTTTGAGCACCACTGTCATAAAGTACATTTTGTGCATAAAGGGAATCTTATGAGCCTATCATCAAGTATAAATCATGCCTCTTCTGTGGAATAACACAAGCGCCGTTGCAGAAAATGTACAAGCTTCTCGGTGAAATAAAAATAACCATTTTCTGCAGGAACCATAAAAATGAAGTAACGCAATGCTTGAATCCCATCATACATGAATTATATTCCCCATCACGTGTTTAGATATTGGTTTGTTTCCCAGTTCTCGGTTTCCCACGCTGCTAACTGGTGGTGGTGGTTTTCACTCAGGAGCTTCTAACCAATCACTGCTCAGCAGTGGCCTGTAAGACGGATGTAGACCAAATACACCATAACTCTAGGTAGGCCATAAAACATTTGACGATGTTAGTCTATTGTTTGGACATCTTTGCTAAACTTATGTTTCATGTTAAACTTACTGTTTTCTAGAGTGGCCTCGCAGGGGAGAGCTGCCATTCTTGTTTGTTCCTCTCTTCTTTTCTCCAGTTTGTGCACGGTGCTAGGGGATTTAATTGGAGTATATTTTCTTTTCTTCTGTGGGTAGCTCAGTGGTGCTTTTTTCTTTTGAATTAAGGGTTGTTTTGTTTTTTATGTTGGCCTTGGTTCTCATTGAAGTCTAGTGTCTTTCTATTTTAATATCTGCCATTAAAGGTCTCCTGATATTTATTGTTTAAAATTATATTTCTCCCTTTTTTTTCCCTTGACGAGTCTGGAAAGGTAACAAGTTGGAAAATGTAAATGTTGTTTCTTATGACCATGATAATCTACGATGAATCCAGAAATTCTCTTTGATCATATTTATTGCCTTACAGTGCATCATAGGACACCTAAGACGTGAGGCATGTGATGGAGAGAGCAGGATCATGATGAGAACATGAAATAATCCTATTAAGTCTCCAGGATTGTATCTGATATCTACACTGAGGTCAATCCCTAGCATGGTCAGAATCTACAGTCACGATGCTCTGGAGTCTGGGATCACTACAACAACCAGCCACACCGGGAGTTGCTTTTCTGGGGTTCTGTAGGGTTTGGGACTCTGCGTTTTGCAGATCATAATGATGGATTACACACACTACACTATATACAGCAGAATGAAATGCAACATTAAAGTACTCCTCTCGTAGATGTCTCATTTCATATTGTTTGCTCACTAACTGAGTGAATCAAAAATGGCTGGGGTTTGGCTATAGGAAAATAACAGTTTAACTTTTTGTTTTTATAATTTTGTCATTTTCCTTCTTTCCTCCATAAAAGGATAAAAAAAAAAAAAAAAGGAAAACAGTCTCACAGCATGTTGTTAAAATGTCCAGAACAGAAGCTTACAGAAGAAGAAGGCTTGAATTATACTGACATGAAGGGAGGACTCGATACTAGCCTGTATTTGATTGAAGTTACATTTAAAACTGGCTGAGTTTTTTTGGTGAGTCACAAATCCCCCTGTTGGTGGTCATTCGTCTGTGAGAGAACATTTACTGGACAGCTGTCACTCAGCTCAAGTGTGACAAGCATTAAATTTAGAGGAAGGAGCTTGCTGTGAATTAACAGCTAGCATTTTGCTGCCAGGTGCACACACACTGAAACACACAGTGAAAAATAAATATAAAACTGGTAACAAGTCTTACAGTCTAAGCTTTTCTTTTTTTTAACTACATAAAGTGTGAGACCAGTGCATTATATGCACCTTACCAAAAAAAGTGATTATGTACAAGGATGTTGGACAAGTACAAATACTACCTCTATGAGAAATGTGGCCCCTCGAGGGCCTCTTAGAAAGATCCTAGAGCCACCTAAACATCTGTCTAGATTTAGGAAAATGTTATGGAAATATTTTTTTTGGAAATGTTATAGAATGAATCCTCATTTTCTATCTGAACCAGCTGATAAATCCTGCCCCATCCACAACATAGCCTTCATACAGGACCGATGTCATTGTGGGGCATTTATGCTCGTCCACTGTAGTTTGTGTCGCTCTGTAATTACACCTCCCAATGCTGATTCTTTCCTGCAGTCTTGGTAGCATGCAGTGCTGAGCTTCCTTTTTTTTACTTCTTATATGTAGCTTAGACATGGCAATAGAGCAAATAAAGCATATCTTATGTGAGTTGTAGCTGATAAATGTTGAGCATCATTCATTTTTACTGGCATTGCAACAACAAAGAAGAAGTGGTGGGAAATACAAGGAAGAAGAGGAACGATCCTACCAAGCGGCCCTAATCGGATTCGTTGTAGTCTGCATTGAGCCTGTGCGTAGTAACACTTTTGGAGAGGAAGAAGATGTTGCAGTGACTGAGGAGGACAGTGAGGAGATAGCATTTAGCAGCATTTACTACATCCAAGGCAGTAAGACTGAGAAACAAATACATCATGATGGAAGCCAGAACAAACCAGTCATCGATCGTGACGCCAAGGCTTCTTTTGACCTTTGCTGAGGATTATTATGTTCATATGGTGCTGGACGGAGCTTGGCTGGGTTGACCAGTATATCAGTGTTAAGAGAGGTTTGAAGAGGTCATGTTCCTTCATGCATGTAAATATGTCAAAGAAGCTTCACACAACATGAGGAATACGTTGTGCAGTGCACCTGAACAAACTGGAACTGCTTCTCGTTTACAAGAAAAGGAACACCAAATAATTGCAGACAGACAGAGAGCTTGCTTTTTTTTGATTATCTTACAACTAATGCATGGAAAATTGAAATAAAAACCAGATAAAGCTGCATTATGCAGTTCATCATAGGTGAATTCCTGGTCAAACAACAGACAGCGTTCATGCTTCACATCAGAGCGATCAGACTTTCAACCTCGACACCTCACATACTCAAAGCCAACAAAGAGATCACCACCGACTTCAGTAGGCAGCATGACGGATGGGCTCTCAAGCAAGTGCCTTGGCTACATTCTCAATTCACCACAACACCGCAGGGCTAACATTGTCTCGCTTCAGTTGCCACTGACAGTGGCGAAAATAAGATCCCTCTGACTAATACTGACAAGCAAGTGTGCATCCTAATTTTGCACATATTAATAGAAGGGCAGCACAAAAGAGTTTGTGAGCACCCCACTGTGAACAGATCCTCATCATTGCAGGCCTTCCCCTATTCGAAATGCACACATCATTGTACACAAATACTTTTCCGGCTACAACATGCCAAAATATCTGCTCTGAAAGAGAGTTCAGTGATGTCACTGTGCTTGTGAAAAGCATCTGCCTTTAGTCCATCTGCTCGTTTGTTCATGCTGTTGTTGAATTATAATGCAGCTGTAATTGCAGATTTAATACTGGCATGCAATGAAATGATTTTAAAGTAATTATGAAACACTGTTTCAGCTGAGTACAAAAACAAACATCTAATTAAAGCTAGTTAATCATGAGAACGGTTGAGAAAAACATGAAAAAGGCATTTTATAGAACTTAACCCCACGAGAACAGCATTTTTAGAGCATTTTCGGTAGAAGAGAGCAGGTTGAGAGGAGAATAAGCTTCAGAGCTATCAGTGAAGGAAAAAGGATGAAGTGCTAAAACAGAATACTTTGAATACTATAGATTTTGTTTAACTAGTGCTTTTTCCTGCCCTGTGATGGACTGGCGACCTGTCCAGGGTTTTTTGCTAAAAAAGAGCTGTCGACAGGCTCCAGCAGATCCCTGTGACCCTGCAGAGGACCAAACGGGTATGGATAATGGATGGATATTGCTTTTTCTTTTCAAAAAATTCTAAAAATATATATATATTTTTAGGGCTGGGCAATAATTAAAATTTTTAATCATGATTAATCGCATTATTTCCCTGATTAATCGCATTGTATAAACGAAATCAAATAATGAATTCAAAAGTAGTGTAAAATGCACTTTTATTAAAATGTTCTGCTGCCATATGAACTAAAGTGTCATAACATTTGTTATTCAAACACTAACATCAGCACTTGTCAGTAACAGATATTTAGTGTAAATCTCATCTTAAAAAATGTCAAAATAAAATAAAGCTAATTGCCACTGCCAGGGCATTAATGTCATCCTGTTTTTATGAAAAAAAAATTAAAAAAAAAGTCTACAAACAAAATCCAACAAAATGATTGTGGCTCAGCACAATCAGAACATTAAAACAGACAATTTCTGAGGTAACAGCAGAAACTTTTAACGGGGAGTTTAACTTGGCAGTTGTTACAAATTAAAATAAAATCCTCCGTCCATGTTAAAAAAAAGTTCTGTGACTTTACCGATCCCTGTATCATTCATTCTTTCCATTTTCAATTGTCAATCAAAATTTTTAAAAAAAAATTAAAAAGTGATATTATTACATTTTTCGTTTTTTAATCTAACACAAAAAAATTGAGAAAAAAATGCCTGTTTTTTTAATATTTCAATTTTAGACTTGGATCAAAAATATGAAATTAAAAAACAGGCCACAGGACTGAATTTGTTTTATAATCGAGGACTGGACTTTCTGTTGTCATTACAATCTGTTCCACTAGATGGAGCCACACTGAAGTAACCAGTAAGAGAACAGCAGGACAGTGAACACATGAAGAGATCTGATGTAACGTGGAGGAATGACGCAAAAGTTTTGTTGCAGTCCAGAATTTTTTTTCCGTCAGAATTGTTAATATTGCTACCTGAGTTGCTACCCGAACTGTAAAGTACACAGATTTTTACCGCTCTCCATGTCTGTTTTAGCTTTTCCTTATGTTTACTGGCAAGTTAACGCAATAATAACATGTTAACTTGCCCAGCCCTAATATTTTTAAATTTTCTTCTTCTTCTTTTCTTTTCTTTTCAGCTGTTCCCCTCAGAGGTCGCCAATCATCTGCCTCCATCTAACCCCATGCTTGGCATTCTCATCTCTCTCACACCAACTAACTTCATGTCCTCTTTCACTACATCCATAAATCTCCTTTTACGTCTTCATCTAGGCCTCCTGCTTGGCAGTTTCAACCTCATCATCTTTCTATCAGTATATTCACTCTCCCACTTCTGTCCATGTCCAAACCATCTCAGTCTGGCCTTCTCTGACTTTCTCTCCAAAACATTTAACACTGTCGGTCTGATGTACTTCATTCCTGATCTTATCCATCCTCGTTACTCTCAAAGAGAACCTCAACATTTTAATCTCTGCTACTACCAACTCTTCCTCCTGTCTTTCCCTCAGTCCCAGTCTCTAAACCATACAACATTGAAGCTCTCACCACTGTCTTGTACATCTTTTCTGTCATTCATGCTGAATGAATTACATCTGACACTTTTCTCCACCCGTTCCAACCTGCTTGCACACGCTTCTTCGCCTCTTTCCCACACTCTGTTGTTCTGGACTGTTGACCCTAAGTACTTAAAATCCTCCAAGTTCTTTACCTCTGCTCCCTGTAGCCTCACCGTTCCACTTGGGTCCCTCCCATTTACACTCATGTATTCTGTCCTTGCTGCAGCTAACCTTCATTCCTCTCCTTTCCAGGACATACCTCCACCTCTCTAGCTTTCCCTCCACCTGCTCCCTGCTCTCACTACAGATCACAATGTCATGAACTTTGGCCTGAGAGAGCCGGTTCTCCTGTGTTGCACTATGTATTTGTGTCAACAGACAAATAATTCCAAATTCTAGAGATGTACAGCTTTTGATGGTGATCTAATTCAACTATGCTTTCTTACTCGGATACAGACAGCTCACCCTTTATCACAACATCTGACCAGAATTACGAGCGCACTCACTGTAGTGCTGCAGATTTGATCTCGAGTTTTACGGTGAGCACACGGGTACCATTGCAAGGATGGATCTTTGCAGAGGCTGCCGGCTGAGCTAGGAAGCCTATTTTCATCATTTGTTTTTTCCTAAAAGAAGATCTGCACTGAAATAGGGACATTTTTTCCAGTGTGCATCTAAGGTATTGCATAAATTTACATGCAAGCACAATAAGTTAAGATTGAACAATGTTTCATTTTTTTTCCCAACAACAGATTTTTAGATTTGTATGCAATGATGTTAATTTAACCACTGTGAGATAGTGTCTCTTCCCTGTGTTCACTAGTTTTTGACACTTTGGGAACTATTAGGCTAAGATAGCTTTTTATTTATTGATATAAACATTAAAATGACACAAACTGTTCAGTTATTCAACCCTCTAGCTCAACTTTTTCAAACTGTTTCAATCTAAACATTCCAACATGACCTTGTACTCTTCTCTGTTCTCACTATGACTATGTTAATGTCTGACAATGACAACCGCTGTAAGACTAAGACTAAAACATCACCAAGAAATATGTATGCTCTTGGGTAACATAAAATGATTCTGATGATACATTCTGGATTGTTATTAATCCCCTTTAAAGTTGCAGTGCTGCTACAAAGTTGCACTGAGTCAGGGACATTCATTCATACTGCACCATGCAGTAAAAATGTAAAAATCTGACTTGCTTGTTCAGTTCAGGGACAGAAAATAGAAACATTCACTTTTGTAATGTAATTATAGAACTCTATGTCTCCTGTGTATTATATGAGATCCAGTGTGTGGTGTTTTATCTTTTAAAAAAATGATGTAATACAGTTGATATTGAAAAACAAATGGAACATCTAATATAGCGGCTGCAGGGTTTTAAAACATTAGTATCAAAACAAAAATATTTCTGCATTTCTGAAGCAGGTTTCAAAGTGCAGATTTTGCAAGTAACACACAAACATATAAATGATGTAACAGCGGGAGAGGACAGAGGAAAATATCCATGAAAAGATCTGAATTATGGAGCTTACACAACTTTTGTTCCAAAGTGGGATCAAGTCTAACTATTTTTGCTTGTGTCTGTGTGTGAATGTGTGTGTGTGTGCAGAGGATACGTTCTCCAGAAGCACTGAAGCTGCACTCAAATGATCCCAGTAATAAATTGATAAGTTTGCCTGTGGAAAACAACCTGACTCGTTTTAAGACTTCAGAACACCAGAAAGGGACATAAATCAACCAACTTTCAAACTGCATAGATTTTAGATTCATGTGAAATTCATTATGTGGTGTGTGTGCTGAAACAGTTGACACATTTTAAGGTTTCATCTTTGCTTGACTACAGGTGAGATCTTTCAGTAGTTTGAGGAAGTGAATAAAATTATGTGCAAAAGCTCTTCAACGTTCTGTCAGGAAAATACGAAAAAAAACATTATAAAGTCCTAAAAGCGCTTGATAACTGACTGATAGACTTTAAAACTTGTTGAACTTTTCCATTAAATCTTCTCTGAGAGTCGTTTCCTCTTAAAGTTTCGCTGATGCTGTCATCTTTGTTACAAGCAGGCCACCTCCACCCCCAACCCGCTTTGATCAAGCCAGAATTTAAAGATGCGTGACGCTGAAGCAGTGATATGACTGGCACTGAAAATCACAGGCATTTCTGTGAGCCATGAATGGAAGGATGATGTTTCTGAAACAAATTCTGTCTGCTTTGAGCTGAGAAACACATATGCATGTGACTTCATGCGGTGAGCAGTCGATGTTCATTTCCTGTTTATGTGGAAAGATAAGTACTAAGGATGTTACCAAAAGGCTGGAAATGTCATGTTTATAAAAAAAAAAAAAAGAAAAAACCTCTTTAAAAGTAAATTCAGAAAACTTTCACACTTTAAATTCACTTTAAATTTTAATCATTTGTTGAAATACATTTTTTTCTTTCTGTATATCTTTGCAGGCCAGAGCTTCCAGAGTTAGATACTAACCTGCAGTTCCATCCTCTGACCATCCCAGCGTTTACCTCCACCTGTGTATGTAGGTGTCTCTGGGATATCAACTAACATGCTGACCTGCAGTCCGACCTCAGTGTTGCTGCCTACATCTGTTTATATAGTCATCTCTGCACAGCATGTACTAACAATGTATCAGTCAGAATATAAGTGCATGGAATTCTTAGTTCTCCACTTAATGGATAATTATTTACACATTTTGTCTAGTATTGCCAGGATGTATGTGCTCTACTCTCTCTGTCCTCCATCCTCTTTCTGTCCTATCTCCCTCATTTTTTTTTTACCCTGCTGGGTAAAAAACCCAGGAAGGTCTCCCCTTATGATTCAGGTCCTGCTCAAGGTTTCTTCCTCTTAAAGTGGAGTCTTTCCTTGCCTTGGCTTAAAGTTTTTTTTACCCGCTGTGGGAGTTTTTTTTTACTCGCCATTTTTCTTTGATTAGGATTTGATATTACAATTTTAGTTAATGATCTTTCGGAGGTCATGCTCTGGGTCTCTGTAAAGCACCTAGAAACAACTTGCATTGTTATAGACGCTATACAAATAAAACTGAATTAAATTGAACACGTTTTGTTGAAACAAACAGCCATTCTGCTCATACTACCATAACATAACCGTGTTAATGGCTGATTAATTATGCAAGCCTAGCCCCAATTTCTTTGTAATCCAATTAGAGCACACAAAAGATCAGCATACTCAAATTTACATGACAATACAAAAATATTTCGCCAGGTCAGCTTGTGAAAATTCCAGGGCTAAATAAAGGGGGTCACAGACTGAGTATTTACTAGACATGTTTTCACTGAAGCACATTTTGAAGCTTTGTGTATTCATTTTTTCCATGCAGATGAAATGCTGACATCTAGATAAGCATCCTCAGTTTTTTTTTGTTTTGTTTTTTTTTTTGTTTTGTTTTTTTTAGTGTTAATGTGCTTACTGAGAGCTTAAAATAATCACCCAAATAAATTTTTGATGTACTGGACATTTCGTTTATGGGCAACCAGCTGAGGGGAAGAATAACTAAAGCTCTTTAAAAAAAAAAAAAATCAGTAAAACTTCAGGCTCGTTTTCTTTGTTTCCGGCGAGCAGAACACCTAATATATTCATTTGTGTCCACGGAGAAACAATTTTTTCTTCCAAAGTTTTGTTTGTGTTTGTGTGAGTGTGTCCATTTATAGACATGAAAATGACTACAAAGAGGAACACATCGTCACCATATAAGAACGGCTGTATCTCAGGCATACGCCGCTTTCAACCAAAGGGATTAGATGGTAGCATTTCATTGAAATAACTTTGCTTTGAAATGTTATTTTGGGTACACTTCCCATTTTTGTAACATATTGAAACAATACATTATAGAGGTTGGGCAAACATCATGGCTTTTGATACAGCCACGATACCAAAACCAAAGGTGTTGGGACATACGGATCTAAAGAAGCCTTGTCCTACTGATGTACATTCCTTTAAAAGTTGTGCTGGGTGGCATTGAAAAAAAAGTAAAGAATTCATGCTCTTTAGCATAAATACAAAGTTTTACATTTCATGACTAATTCAATGTAGGGAACTAGGTGTTAGAGGTAGCATAGGTAATAGAGGTATAGTGATGCTACGCCACCGTTTTTTCCCCTCCAGGTTACATAATCTGTCTCATAATCTGGATGAAATTCATAAATATATGTACTCTACAAAATCCAGTCTTGTTTACGAACACAGTGCCATAATCCAGAAATTCAAAGTAAGACTGTTCAAGAAAAATTAAGACTGGAGTGATGTGGGTTCAGCCCAACTTGGAACTCTTGTCTAAAGCGATTTACAAGTAAGGAAGTCTTTGACCTGGAGAGTGGCATCTAAATCTTATAGTGCTTCATTGTGAAATGACAATAAAGGATGCCAGATTAGTGATGTTATGAAATGTCTACCTTGATTATGCAACAGTCAAAAATCATGTAAAATAATGAATTCCTCAATTGTATAAAGGCTCCATAAAGCTGATATCTTTACTGATGTTCTTTTCTACTGTCTTTCTTTAATTTTTTTTTTTTTTTTTTTTTTTTTTGGAGCTAAAGTTAATAACTATAACTGAAATAGGCAACTTTTCACTGATGTTTCAGGGCATTGTTTTTGTAATGTTGAATCACCCCTACAGGTGGTCCATTCAGTACAATTAAGAAAGGAGGATCTCTGTTATGGTGTGGGTTGGGCATGGCACTCTTTCTTGGTTTTCTTCTTTGTTTTCTGGGTTTAGTTGGTGTTCTCGTCTCCCCTGTCCTTAGTCTATCTTGTTTCCTGTTTTACTTTGAAGGTCTGTCTTGTCTTCGTAGTGTTCTCCTTCACTTCCTTACATGTTACTTACCCTGAATGTTTGCACCCGCCTCTCGTTTGTCCCTTTGTGTATTTAAGTCTTGTCTTCCCCTTTTGCTTTGCCAGATTGTGCTCTTGTTTTTCCTCGTGTTTTCATCTATTGGTTTCGCCGTTCGATCCTGGCTTTGTTTTGTACCCTGTTCCTGCCGTGCTGTCCCAAATCTTGGACTATTCTGTTTTGGTTTTGAACCTTCCCAATTCTCCTGCATTTTTGGGTCCTCCTTCCTACAGACTATAACAATCTCCAACTTCCAACTGGGATAAAAAGTTAAGAACACCTATTAAAGGTCAGGATGCTTCTTATCGAGATATAAAACAATTAAGTTAGAGTTGGATGGAAATAAAGATGTTTGAGGCTAAAAAATTATACTCTGAATTTGGTCGGTGAAGCACCCATCTACTGTAAATCTGACCTACTTACACTTACAAATGAGGTCCCAGACGGTGCCCCCCCCCCCCCCCCCCCCCCCCCCCCCCCCCCCCCCCCCCCCCCCCCCTCTCATCATACCTTTACTGGACAGAGAAGTCACAACTTCTTGCCTTCATGTCTGAAAAAGAGAGTGTTGCTTTGAGTTTGTGTCTGTAGTGTATCTTAACAGGCTTTGGTCAATAATGTCTTTTTGATGATTAAAACTTTTTATGGTTCAAGTGAGTCTGCTATTACATTTCCTCAACTGTTTTTCTTGCTTTGGATGGTAATTTCACACTTAAAATAAGTAAGCAGAAATGTCATTCAAAGTGACAGCAGCAAGGCTGTCCTTAGGTCCCAAACCGGTATATCAAAGACTAAAGAAGGGCTGTGAAAGTGGTAATGAGATGTTATTTAGCCATTAGCCATCTTATTTAATGCATGAGGCATTGAAGAGTCATGTTGATCCTTAAATGATACTATGCTACATAATGTAAGTCTGTATACAATAGGATCTGATTAACACATGACATACTGCTGCCAGGCCTGAGATTTGAATAGAATTGAATAGACACCCTGTCCAGGGTGTACCACCACCTTTCACCTAAAGGAATAGGTTGGAACAGGCTCCATCAGACCCTGAATATGGAAGAAGCAGGGATGAATGGATCTTGCTGCCACAGACACATTGGTTATATAACCTGAGAAAGAAAGGACATGACCAATGCATGCACAAGTGCCGAAAGCATATTAGGTACATTCAGGTACTTTGACGAATAGCACTACCCCTTGGATATTCTTAGAAAATCCTGATGGGGTTCTCTGTTAATGAGTATTTAATTGTACTTCATAACAAGGTAGCTTTCACAAACTCAAGCTGAAAGGACTGTTACCATCATTACTGCTGTTTACCACCTGAAAAGCTGCAGATCACACAAATCCTTTCATTTAATCCTCCAAAAATCACATATAATTTTGAAAATAATATTAAGCTTTAAAAGAAAATGTCGAGTTGTGTTAAATGCCATGAGAGGGAGCAGGTGAAAAATCAGGGAGCAGAAGCTGCAGGTGCAGTTAAACACACTAGGATGCTTTACTGTCATTCTTTTAACTCAGATCCTGTGAAAACAAAACTAAGCGCTGAAGCTAATTATAGTACTGTAGGTAAAAACCATGGGGGAGGAAAATGTGGACTTTATTGCTATTTATTTATTTAATAGTGCAATCTGTTGGATTCCTCTGAACAGCTGATCATATGCTAAATTAGTAGGGATGCATAATAACTATTTTTTAAAACTGATAACGATAACTGATAACTTTCAGCTCCTAAAGGCCAATACCAATAACCAATAACACACATATACCTAAGATCATTACATCAATACTATGAAGAAAAAAAAAAACAGTTTTGACTCTTTAAATGAACAGATATTTATTTTTTCCAGTGCAAAACTATTGGCAAGCCTCTCAAACATTTTCATAAAGCTATCAAACAAACCTATTTGATATCTCACATCAACTTAAATAAGGTGCATTACATGCATCAGAATTACAAACTGAAAAGTGCATTCCAGGAGTTTACAAAAAATAAATATATGAACAAAAAATTCAAATTCAAATGAATACATTTAATTAAAGTAAATGGGGTTCAGTAGTTTTTTTTTTTTTGTTTGTTTTGCTTTGGAGTTTTTTTTTTTATCTCATGGAAGCTTTTGGTAGGGGGGGGGGACTTGCTGCTGGCTTGCTCACATTAGCGTCTTTAGCAGAATGGGCATCCTCATACAATTTCAAAACTCCATTGAAGCGATGGTTATGTTTCAGATGGCTGATCGGGTTTGACGTATTAAAGCTTGTGCTATTTTTCCCTCCTCGTGGAATTCGCTTGGAGCGTTTGTCACAAATAACCAACAAAACTATCCTCTTCAGAAGATATCTTTTTCTGAAGAAGTTCCATACAATCGAGTCTTTGTTTTCATCAACAGGCTGTGCTGCATGCTGCGTTCAAGGTGTAACGTAAATTCCCACATTCCCTCGTTTGCTAATCGTTCTTTCTGCCTTTTCTATTTTTTATAATTTTTATATGTATCATGTGGGACAATACTGCAAATATCAATTCAAGTCAGCAACTACTCAAATTAACATGTTGTTTTCTGGCATGAGGGGGTATTCTTCATTTTCCACATTGAGAAATCGTTTTTCTAATTATGCCGACATCACTTAAACATAACATTCACTGCAGGTCATTCGGGTCTCAGTGGGAGCAAGGCTCTGTCGTGTTGACAAAAATATATATATTATCGGGGCTATTCGTCATATCGGACCTATTGGAATGATGTCATAATTTTCTATTATCGGCCCGATAATTAACATGCACCACTATAAATTAGCCCACCGACATGCCTAAAGTGATGCATTATTAGGTCCTGCCTAGTCCATTTGCCATTGTTAAACATTACAGACATGACACAGTTTCAGTTACCAGATGTCCAACATGTCCAACAGAGACGGAAAAAAAAAATCAACTGAGTTTTAAAAAAAGAAATGCACAGTGGTTACTCATGTTATTACAACTTTTAAAAATAAATAAAGTAGTCCCAGAAGCATTTACTCATCTCACAGTTATGAAAGACATTCCTTGAATGCTGTCAATACACTCCTTGAATTTGGTGAAGGTGTTGCAATGGAAATCAGAGAGCTGAGCTGTAAGCTGCAGGCTGGATGCAAACGTGATGGGCCACACAGCACCAAACCAAGCCTGGCGTATAAATACTTCTCTGGCTCATGGGCCGGGCGAGCAATTATCATCCGTATCCAGTTCTCCTCAAGACATTTACGGTGCAGACACACTTTGCTAGCTGCTAAGTGGGTAACATTTTGAATGAATGTGCCTGTATGTCTTATTAATCTCACGTTCCCTCCTCCAGTGGTTCAAAGAGGATTTGCTGAAATGCCACATTCCACAGAGGCGTCTGTGTGGAAATTCAAAGGAAAGCCTTTAGCTACAATTAGTATTTAAATTTATAACAATGGAAGACAAAAGCAAAATATGATTTACGGGCAGTTTGTGACTAAGTGTGACCAGGATATCTTTCTGATCGTCTGTCTCACTCGTTTAGGTTTGCATTCTGGTTCAGTCCAGACCGTTTTGAATCTGAAACTTCCGTCTCATGCCAGAGTAAACGTTTCATCTGACCGTCAGCTTTTAAAGCCATGCCTTAGCCTTTAAATACAATGAGCTTTAACGAGCCATCTAAAACCTAAGTAGGAGATTTCATTTACTCTAGCTCTCTTCAGGATTGTGAGGGCACATACATACCCTCCTCCTGGTTTTGTTGCAGAGTGAGATAAGTCACACTTTCATCATCTCTAGTACTTGATGGTTGTGCCATATCTACTATTCTCCCCTGAATAACTGGCCTTTAGAAAACAAATCTAGTGCGATATTCACCAAATTCAGACTGACAAGTAACGTTGTTATCACATATTCACCCACATTGATAAGGTAATTTCACAAACATAATGGAAAAATTAAATTTTTCCGAAATTTCCCAAAACAACAAGTCCCGTCACGCCAGCTCGGGTCCATTGTGATGCGGTGTGATTAACGCTGGCCTTTTGCAGAGCAGAGTGTTGTATTATACAGTGTGTCCTAATAAATCAGGCAGCCTGCTGGCCTTTCTAAAGCAGCAGCAGAGAGCCAAGCCTTCATCTGCCATCAGCAGCCAACAAACAGCCAGAAACACACACACAAACAAAAGAACGCAGAGGCACAAAGGTAGAGCGCGATACCAGAGGGAAGCATGGAGACACCTCCTCAAACACTCACAATCTTCCCTGATAGCACTGAACTATACATGGGATAATGTGGAGCAGATGGTCCATGATACTAATTAGAAGCCTGTTTGCCTTTTCCATCATTACATTTATGTGCTGTGGAAATGCTGCCTGCTTTGTTTACAGCAGCAAGGGAGAAAAAAAAATGCACACCTTTGACTATTTTTTAATATCCGACTGAAACTATAAGAACCCTGAGAGTGAATTGCAGCAAGGGCACAGCAGCACATGTTCTTTGATTCTAAATGATTGCCAGGACTAATATATTTTTCAAGACTTGATAATACTCCTTCTGCTGCTTTGGTATTTCATTTCATATGTTCAAGTTCTTCCATGGCAATGAATAGAAACTGCACTGTCTCCCTGTCAAAGCAAGTGTGTCACATGTAAAACAAAAAAGATGGAAAACTGAGAGTTTTTTTGTTCAAAAAAATCATTGTGGATTTGTAAATTAACTTTTTTACTTTGATAGCTGGTCGACAAGACGATGTGAATGGAAATCAAAAGAGAATGCAAATCAGAAATGCACATAGGGAGGAGTCATCAATCTTGACTGCACACACACACACACACACACACACACACCCCGGAGCAGGCACATACATCTCAAGCCCTCCTGATAGATTTACCCACAACATAATTAACTGTTGTACTGTCAATCACTGCAATGAGATGAAACCAGGGAAATAAACTGGGAAAATCCTGTCCTCTATTTGGTCCTGAAAATGGTGTGCACGTAGACAGGTTATCAAACCCAGTATGAGTCACGAATTCCTTTGTTTCTAAACCAATTCCTGGGAGTTCTTTGAACATTAAGCATCTGACAGCACTGAGAAGGCCTATCTGAAAGGAGGGGAAGGAAAAGTGCAAAAATAATGAACAACACAAAGTAAGGAAAAGCAAAGGCGGGAGACATAAAAAGCAGAGGAATCACAAAATGTCACAAGCCATTCCTTTCACATTAACTGCCAATTCAGGAGTGAAAACCTCAGACGCGATTGCAATGAGGAAATGTCACCTTTCAATACATTTCTAAGCAGGAAGCAAGGACTGGGAACAGCTGAAGCATCTTGTTTCATGCAGGAGGTCTGAGAGGTCAGCCCCAGGCTAAATCAAGCTGTCAGCACTGATAAGCAACGGGCAGGTTGTGGTTGCAGACGAACGCAACGGTGACGTCAGAGGAAGTAATTTGAATGTCTAAAGAGCAAACGGTTCCTTTCCTGAACGAAAACACTTTGACTGCAAATTAATTAGAGATCAATCTAGCAGAGAATAAAAGAAAAAAATGATAAGATGAACCTTGTTGTTAAAAGTTCCTCAGCTCTAACGCTGTGTCCTGCACCCAGCACTGCCCTGTGATCGGTCTGAATGATAAAATGCCACTGTTCCCATAGAAACCACATGTTGTACATTTCCAGACAAGAAGAAAGGAGGTTTGCGTCTGGATAATGCTGCCTTGCAGCAACTGAGGATGTTTTTCATTCATTAAAACTTAGACACACACGCACATGTAAACACACCTCGCAGCTCAGCAGGTATTGCACATTAGTTGCGACAGTGAACATCTTTTTCTTACACATAACACAATTTCAACAAGTATTTTGTAATTTCAACATGTTTTTTTAACAGAAACTATTAAAATTGAAACATGAACTTGTATTTCCTGGGGTCTGGCAAGGTTAATGGAAACTCGTTCATCCTGACCATTTGCATTTCACAAAACATTTCAGTCATTTTACAGTGAAATCAGAAAGTATTTAAATATAGACAGCTTAATCTAATCTAGAAACCTCTTAAATCATTCCAATTTTTTTTTCAAGACACCTTCGGGAGCTATTTCAGCTTTGGTTTTTCATGCTTAAGTCTCTTTAAGCTTCACAAACCTGGACTGTTACAGTTGGTGCCTTTTTAAAGACAGACTCGAGGGTGACGACTCTAAGATAAAGGCAAGACAAGCACAGTTAACTGATTATTACTCCATTTCTAAAGGACATCAGTACAGAGATTTTCTGGACTTCACGACTAACATAATAGAATTATGTATCCAACATGTGTGCTTTTCTTCACAATCTGATATATAGATATATATATATATATATATATATATATATATATATATATATATATATATATATATATATATATATATATATATATATATATATATATATATATATATATATATGGACCCCATAGGGCAGCACAGTGGCATGGTGGTCAGCACTGTTACCTCACAGCAAGAAGGTTTCTGGATCAATCCTCAGCAAGAGATTTTCTGTGTGGAGTTAACACGTTCTTCCCGTGCTTGCATGGATTTCCTCCAGGTACTCCAGCTTCCTCCCACAGTCCAAAGACATGCATGTGAGGTTGATTGGTGGTTCTAAATGATCCATCATGTGATTGTGAGTACGCATGGTTGTTTGTCTTGTGGCCATGCAATGGGGTGTACCCCTGCCTTTCACCCAAAGAGAGCTGGGATAGACTCCCTGTGACCCTGTATAGGACTAAATGGGTATGGACATTAACCCCATATACATTTGAACAAACATGTGTTAAAATCAATTTCAGATGGTAAAAAAAAAATGAATTTATGAAGAGACAGACGAAGGGAAGTCTAACTTTGTAAAGCATGATTTTCACTGAGGATGTATTATCTATTGGTAATCGATTATGTACTTTTGCAACAGCTTTGACTTTCACAACATCCCATGTCACATTGACTGAGCAGCCCATAATATTATGACTATCCAGGTAATACTGACCCAGATAGCAAACTGACGTTGAATCAACATTGAAAGAGTGTCAAAAGTGATATTGATTCAACGTTGAAAGAGCAAAGGAATTCCACCCTTCTTCAACGTTGAGGTCACTGACAACGTTGATTCAACCATTATCTAAATGGTAGTCTGCAGGCACATTGTAGTGTATTTTTACGTTGAATCAACGTCAGGATTCAACCATCACCTACCATTTAGATAATGGTGGAATCAACGTTGTCAGTGACCTCAACATTGAAGAAGGGTGGAATTCCTTTGCGCTTTCAACGTTGAATCAATATCACTTTTGACACTCTTTCAATGTTGATTCAACATCAGTTTGCTATCTGGGGAGCTAAATTCTAGTACGTGTGCCACCAAAAGAGCTCTGACCAGTCAGGACATAAATAAAGAGCATTTGAAGGTGTTAGCAATAGACCCATTGGTCCTACTGGTCCTGGGGTCTCTGTGAACTGGGCTTGCTTCCCATCAGTGCCATCAGATTGATACCTGGAGAGTTTGGAGGCTAAGTGAGCGTCTCAGACTCCTTCATGTTTAAATTCTTTCTAAGCTGGGAGTGATGTTGCTGTATGAGGAAGTGGTCTGGATAATGTTTAGGACGGTGGCAAATGTCAAAGTAACATTCATGTAAATTCCAGAGTGCAGGTTTTTATCAGCGGAACATTTCAGTGTAACAAGATGAGCAGTGTTACTCACTGTACCTTTCAGTGGTTTTAATGCCATGGCTGATTTGGTTTTGAGACTAAATGAAATGGCTTTGCTCACATACTATAAGTAACACAAGCTGATGAAGAAAAAGACAGATGAAGAAAAAAAAGTGGTCACTCTGTTGAGAGTTTCAAGTCGCTGTGACTAAACACAAGATCCTGAAACTGTCTCAACTCTCGAGCTAAAGGATCACAGTTGTAAAAGTCCATTCATCCGTATCTAGGTTTTACAGTGTATTTCTCATCCATGCAATTGTTAATACAGCCCAAATTACAAAAAGCTTGAAAAAGCCACTTAAAAAACTGTATTCCTCCATTCAGTTTGACTTTTATTTGTTTGTTTGTAGACAGTAACAAGCTCTGATCTTTTTTTTTTCTCTCATCAGTTTTATTTCATGTGTTAATATTTGTCCATTTTAGTATTTTGGACGCAACATATTCCAAAATCCTCTTGTAATGTTACCATTCCTTCTCACAACACCTAAAGGCCATTGTAGTATTGAGGGTGCCAAATGATGAGGCGCTCCAGTTAATCTTTTGTATCATTTTTCCTATAAATACATCTTAAGGTGTGCAGAAGTACTGGGAGATCCCTGTTGCATTTTTCATTTCAAAATTGTCTGAACATTCTGTACTGGGGACAGATCAGGACCAGTCCAGTCCCTGTACTGCTCACTGGAATTAGCTGTAACCCTCACTAACTAAATGATGTTTTCTGTTAAAGATCCATAAGAAACCATTAATTTAGGACATTTTATAAAACCTAAAGTTTAGAGATTACATTCCAGTCAAAGTAGATTACTGTAGCAGGTTGATGTAAAGGCATTCATGATCCTGGGAAAAGTTTGAGCTCAAGGATCCTGGTGTGATTTGTGTTTCGTGAGCTTTTGTTTGGGGGAGTTTTGCAGAAAATGCATGGCAGCTACGGGAAATTTGGTTTGTGGTGTAATATGGTGTAAGGTGAGCCCTTTGAACTGGTCTGTTTTCAAATTTGCTGGACCCTTTTATCACAGTGAGATTTCACCATTGAATGCAGTGTGATGATTTCAGGACAGTTAATGAACAAGCCAATCAATTAATTAAACTCCATGTTGGATGTGTTCCTCTTAATGTATAAGAAAAGAAAGCGTCGGGCTTTAGAGCTAAGTAGACTACATCTTCCACACACACCAAGTATTCCTACAAAAGGAAGTTGCTTCACACACAGTCCAAGAGCACAGTTGTAAATCTCCTGTGAATCCATTGAATCTGACGTAAGTTAAGGTCAAAGGTCTGTTTCTGTCACTGAATATTTACGTTATAGCTCAGGTGCTACAGCTGCACTCTGTGTTCAGGCACGGATGTGCTGACTGGGAGGAAGAGGAGGAGGAGGAGGAGGGGGGAGGACCTCAGCTACTGTAGCAGTGCATGAGCAGAGGTGAGACTACAGTCGCGACATCCCACAGACCGGCAACGGATGACAGAGCCACTGCTTGCTTCCCGCCTGTAAAAAGCATCATGTTTTGTTCTTCTTTTTTTTTTTTTCAGCTGTGTCCATATTTTCAGAGCCATCTGTACTGAAGTGGCACCAAATATCATGTGAGAGGGATGCGAAATGCTTCCAAATCAGTGCACACACACAGAGAGGAATCATCTTTCACAGATAAGCACTTTCCCCAAGCACTGACGGTTGAAGGGCAGCAGAGTCGGCCAGCCTTACCTCAGCTGAGACGAACAGATCCACAGTGGGCTACAGTATGTGTGTCATTAGTGCTGACCCAGATGCTCTGAAACACTGACTGTCCCGTGACTGCACTGCATTCCCAGAATAACTGCTTAAAGCTCACTACGGACAATAATAATATCTAATAACGTCAGTCGTGGGAATGCAACCCAAATGAGAAGAACAATGAGGAAGTGAAGTTGACCAGAGCTACAGTGTTGAGGCTCATGCAGCTTCTGAGGGGAAGCAGAGGCTTCCTGTGTGACCAATGAGACAAAGGAGGCGACGGGCTCCAGGCTCAGGTGGAAAGATTAGTGTGAGAGATGGTTACATCACAGGGGAGCAAATCTTGAGCAGTGCAGTATCAAGACAATCTCTGAAATATCATGTCACATCAGTGCAGTCAGTGAGAGACTTCCTCCTGTGTGGATGACAGCCTTCAGGACACATATTCTGTAGCAGCACTTATCTGAAAGCAATGCAGCAAACAGCTTTTAAGTGCATGGGTCACAGATGGTTGAAGAATTTAAGTTTTTATTTCTTAAATAAAAATTAGAAGAGGAAGGAAAAAAAAGATTTTGCAAGATATTCATCCAACCACAGCTTCGCCCGCACAGCCGGTCAATCTTGCACCTTGCAGACGATTACAAAACGCTGCCCGAGTAAAAAAAAAAAAAAAAAAAAAAAAAAAATATAATTTTTCCACCAATTTTCTCCTATTCAAACACGGCGAATGCAACACGCGCCGCAGCTTTGATTTGAAACAGATTAGCGCAACAAATCAGGATGCGTCTGAGCGCGCCGGAGCGCCAGGGCTCGGCGGCTCGCTTACCCTCTGCGGCCACGGCGCACCGGACGACAAGCAGAAGCAGAGCCACGGACGGCAGGCAGTTTGCGAGCATCCCCGCCGCTCCGGCTCGCGAGCCGGTCCTCAGACACCTCCCCTCCTCTCCTCCGGCATCCGTCCGGCGCGGCCGGCATCCACCGGGCTCCCCTCCGCAGGGTCCCGGCACCTCGGGGTGACCTGCCCGCCCATCACTCCTCAGACCGGGAGCCATATCCAGCGGATAAGTTGCTGAAGTTTCGCTCGTAAATAATACATTGGATCAATCCTCGTGCGTGAACGGGAGGTAGGGGGGGGGAACACGGGGCGTCCGGCGGTTTCGTCGTGCTGTCCAGGGTTGGATGGATAGATTTGAGAGGGTGGGTGGGGGGGTGGGGGGGTGGGAGAGGAGGGGGGTGCGCTGAATGAGAAACTAAGAAATGCGCCCTATCGCTCCTCTGCGCTCGGTCCACCCATCGCTGCTTTTGTGGCGCAGGGCGGCGCGCGCACTTTGCCAAAGGTTAGACACTTAGCTGCTGGCGGTAAACTGGCTCTTTCATCGCTGCCGCTGCTGATAGAGGGCGGTCATTTATCCGTGTACAGGTGACTTTCACCATTTGTTTGCATTCTGCCGCTGCAAGCACGCAGACCATTTAAATCGGCCACTAATGTGGCGTAAATGAGCAAATCAGCATCTGTGTTAATTGTCTGAGGAAAAGCTGAACGTTCCGCAGGGCGCCCTCTGCTGGCGGCGCGTGAGATGACACAATGCAATAAGAGGTTGTACGTTAATACTGACCTCGCTGTTGTGGATAAAAATTAAAAGGTGTTATCAAAGAAGGCTTTTTTTTCTCCTGTCAAACTGGCTTTAATTTATTTACCGCGTTTCGTTTGAATTTTGTATTAATTCTACTTTAATGTCCTGACTGTGCGGATGCAACAGTGATTGTTGTAGCTCTTCACCTCCACAGGATGTCAGCCCAGACCCGCACAAGAGACACCAGAGTTAATAAGCAGCACATAGATATCAACGCCCACAGTTTCAGATGAAAAGCGCATTTAAGTTATATTTGAAAGCTTTTTTTTATTATAAAGCACTTCATTTAAATAGAATGGTGCGTTTGAGTGCTTCGTTTTATTTCTCTATTGCTCTGTGTCTTCTGGGCATCACAGGATTCTCCTCAGTAAATGTGTCCAGTTTTCATGGGAGTGGTGGAAGATTAAATGCAGCTCATCACAGAAGATGGATCTTTAGCTTCTGTAATATACACACTGATCAAAGAACTCAATGACATTATGAACATTATTTCCTTTCCGAACACACAAATGCACTGGGAACGCTGCACATTGTATTCTGAAACCATCCAGAAAAACTTTTTTTTAATGTGTTACTGTTTATTTTAAGAAAAAGGGAATGTTAGGCTGTTCAAAAAAATAGCAGTTTCTGCAATTTTCTTTCCAAACTCAAATATTTACTTCATAAACTGAGAAATGCTTGTAGATTTTAGCTTTCCTGTGAATAACTGAACTAATATTTTGTTGTATAAAGTTGTATCTGAGAATTGCTTCACATCTGCGTTGCAGGTAGTCAACTAACCTCTGGCACCTGTGGACAGGTATTTCAGCTCAGGACAGTTGGCTTTTCTTGGTTTTTCCTTAGAAACAGCATTTTTGATGTTACCCCCACAGGTTTTCTGTTGGATCAACAGGTCCGGGAATTGAGTATAATCTCATTGTCCTGGAACCAACATGCTGCTGTTTACTGGGGTTTGGGATCATTGTCATATTGAAATATCCATTTCAGGAGCATTTCCCTTTTCTGCATGACCTTTTTCAAGTATGTTGATGGATTCAAACTGATTCATGATTCCTGGTATGCGATAAATAGTCCAGACATCATAGTATGAGAAAAATGCCCATATCATGATGCTTGCGCCACCATGCTTCACTGTCTTCAGTGTAGTCAGATGATCTCCAAACACTGAATTCAAGCCAAACTGTTGCCTCTAGACCCAAATGGAACAACTTGCTTTCATGAGTCCACAAAATGTTGCTTCTTTTCTCTTCAGGCCAGTCAGTGTGTTCTTTGGTAAATCGTAACCTCTTCAGCACACGTTAAATTTTCAACAACGGGACTTTGTGGAGGCTTCTCGCTGATAGCTTAGCTTCACAGATTGTTACAGTACTGAGAGGCAACTTTAGCTCTTCTTTGAACAGCCTGGAGCTGATCATTGGGTGAGTCTTTGCCATTTTTGTACATTTTTAAACCATTTGAATGATAGTTTTCCTTTTTTCCCCACTTCTTTCTTGTTTTGGTTGCCATTCTAAAGCAATTAAGATTGTTTTAGCTGAGCAGACGATCATTTTCTGCAAATCAACGTATTAATCAAAGCACGCTGTTCTTTTGAACAGTGTTCAATTTCACCCTTGACCAAAGACTCATTTTACTCAGACTTTCAGAGAAATGCATCCCAACCAGCATGTACAACATTTGCTGCTTTCATCCTTAAATAATGAACACCTGTTTGGCTCCTGTTTTTACAGAGAATGAATGACCTCACTAATTGAACTGTACACTGCTATTTTTTTGGACAGCCTAATACTCAATTTTCTTTTCTTTCTGTTAAATAAACAGTAAACGGTCACAAATTGGAAAACTTATTCTTCATGGTTTGATTTGTAATAGAATGTGCAACGTCCCAGTGCACTTGCACGGTTGGAAAGAAAAGCTATGACTAGGATTTTGAGCTTTACTCTCTATTTTTAAACATTATTATTTCGAACACAACTGCATATATACCACACAAAAAGTAAGGAAATTATTTTGTATTTCCCTCTTAAATGATGCCACGTTTTTAAGGAACATGCGTTTGTGGGGGGAGCAGCAGAAGCTGAACATGTGGGCTGCACCCATGAAAAAATTTGAATAGCACACAGTCGCTGGCATTTCTGCGTATAAATATTAAATATGAAATAAAATGGGGCAAAAAATAAGAATAAAAAACCCTACAAAATAGTACCATTAAAAAGAAAAGTTCCATGGTCACTCACCCACAGATTTATACTCACAATCAATGGCAGCAACTGTTAACAGAAGCAACTGCACTTGACCGTGATTGGTGAATGACATGACATGATGCTAAATATTGCACATGAAAATGTAAACATAAAGAATTATGCTGATGTATTGCACATTGAAATGACAAATATTGCACCTAAAAATGTGACATCTGAGGTATGTTGACCTATATTGCACATAGCTGTCACTCAGTATAACTGTCACACATCTAACAGTCTAACTACATGTGTTTTGGTTCAGAGTTCAGTACCCTTATGTGCAGAAGCTCCTGAATTAGTTTGGTGGTTCTGGTTTTGATTCTTCAGTATCATCTGCCTGAGAGCAAACGTTCAAACAGACGATGGCCTGGATGAGATGAGTCCTCCAGGACCTTCCTCACTTTTTGCGAGGCAGTGTGAGGTGACGATCTCATCCAGCACAGGCAGTGTTGTATTTATGATTTTCTGTGCAGCTTCGATGACTCTCTGCAGAGCCTTTTTGCCGTCTGCAGAGCTGCTGCTGAACCACACAAAAAATTGCACTGGTCAGGATACTTTCCACTGAGCAGTGGTAAAAGGACTGCAGCAGGCGTTGGGACAGATCTGGCTATTCTCAGGGTCCAGAGGGAGTGCAGAATCATATTTAACTATGATTCTACCAGAATCAGGCTGATGATTATCTCAGGAATCTAGTCAAGGTGCAATTTAACAGCCTATGCTGTCTTTATATTATTTTCACACTGCATGTGTATTCAAAATAACTCTGTATTTCAGGCACAGTAAATTATAACTTTTGCATCAGAGCCTTACTTTTTTCCATTACTGCATTGATTTTTAGGCTCCTATCCTGTCCAAGTAACAGAACACTTCACATCACTGCACGCACACACTATATAGCCAGGACATGCAAACCCACAATGAGTTTTTGATTTAACTTACACAGAAAATGCAAATATTGTTTTGATTTCTTTTTGAGGAGGACTATAAAATACACTAAAATTAATTGATTAACCAAAAATGTACAAGTTAACCCCATATGAGTTGTATATTTGACTCATTAAAACTGTTTTCTTCATGCCATAAAAAAAAAAAATCATCTTCATGGATGATGGAAAGAAACAATCATGAGTCAGGAAAAGCTGCATCAATATTTTTTTTAATTCAAAGAAGTGAATCTTAACAATAATACACCATAAAGTCTTATTTTGACACTCACCAAAAGAGTCACCTGGAAAACCCGCTTAATGTGACAAAGTAGAGAAGGCTTGGTCACACCTAAATTACTGAGAACTAGAGAGGAAACACTATCGCAAACTGTAAGAGACATCACATCCATAGAGTTAGTTTTCCCAGTCCTCATACTGTAAATATTGCACAGTGCAATTGCTACATGGCAAACTAGTGTAGCACAAAATAAAAAAAGCAAATGAAACGAAAACGTAAAAACAAAGCCACAAAAATCTACAGGTATTAATACAGTAACAGTTCAGATTCCATAATCAAGTCTAATTGATGAGCAATCTAAACAGATGATTCCATAACTTGCAGTGTGAATTAACTCTGAAATTGATAGAGATGACCAGAAGACTGAAAACAAGAGCTGAAGTCAAACAAAACCTTGTTCAACCAAATCAAAGTTACACAGTAGCACATTTAGATTAATACAGACCCTGAATGAAGATCTCTAAAGGATAATACCGCAGCAGTGGATTTTTGTTTTTGATATCAAAGTTATGACTTTAATAACCATAATTTTACAAATGCCTGTTTTATCTGTTAAATGTTACATGAATCTTCAAAAACAAGTTATTCATAAATCAAACCATCAATCATGTGAAAAGTTCAACAGTTAAAAGATTTCTTTCCTCTTGCATCCATTTTTTTAACACAGGCGCATTGCTGGTGAATACCTTTGAAAATAAAATAAAATAAAAGTCAAAGCACAGATCACGTTTTACATGCGTATAAATGGGCAACTGTTTCAAGCACTTATCAGCCAAGTACATGCCTCGTTTTTCAGAGCTTTCTTTGACAAAATGACATCTGAATGTGATCAATAAAGCATACAGCTAAATAAAACAATGGGGGGAGGGGCGTTTGTGTGTGTCCACAAAGCTATTAAAAACATACAACCGTATTTGTGCCACTGTTTGGGTATTGCACCTGTGACTGACAGAAAAAAAAATCTACTCAATGGAGCAGTTTCCACCCAGAGCACAGTTTCAGAATCTTGACAGACTAGTCCTGGACAGAAATCATGGTTATTCTAATTTTAAAAGGCCAGTGATGTCAACTGTGCTCTGGTTACTCCCGCGTAGCCTTAACTGGCACGGTAGAAAACAGGCTGAAGCAACGTTTGTGTACATGCAAGGTAACATAAAGCATGGTGATTATCTAAGAACACTTGGTGGTGCAATGACAGCACAATGTAGAGTATTGCATCTGCTGTTCAGCCAGAGTGACTATCCGAATATCGTAGTGTCATATCATTCAAAGTTCATGTGTGTGTGTGTGTGTGTTTTATTGGTGTGTTATCACAGAGAGGCTTTGACTGCAGCTCCACTGCAAGCTGATCAAGTCAAATTCTCTGGAATGATGTTGTGATGAGCTCCTATTTTTATTTACTTTTCTCTTTCGTTGAGGAGAAATTAAGAGACTTGTCTACAAGGTCAAGGACTGGACTCTGTCTTCCATCGTAGGTTAAGGGGTGAGGAGCCACCATCATGAATTCTCATTTTCTGAATCTCAAGGCACATGCACAGTGCTGCTTACACTGTCTCCATTTCATTACAGGACACAACGATGGCCACTGTTTTGTACTGACAAAAAAAAAAAATTCATTCTGATATGTGGCACTCATAAAGGGGAGAGCGATCTGAACTCAAGGCATTTCAGAATATCAATTGTGAAACTGATATTTTGACTAAATATAACATTGAACAGATAAAAAGGTTGCAGTAAATACTTCAAATTGTTTGACAGTAAAGTAAGTTGTAAAATATTGTTTTGGGACGAAAACACTGGGCTAAAACTATGTTGCACAGTCTAGTCACCCAAACCGTCCAAGCCTCACTATCTGCATAAGTGCTTAGTGGCAAGTGTGTTTGTGTGTGACCTGTGGAAACACAGAAGCTTTCTGAGGGACTGACTGGATTTCTTTCTTTCTTTTTTTCTTTTTTCCTGGCATCTCACAGTGCTCCTGTAACTCACAAAAGAGTACTGGTAGTACACAATACAATGAGAAAGTTAAATCAGTCCTGCAAGCTACAGCTTCAGATGTGTACAAAACATCAATATGAAAACATACAAAAATTAAGTTACATCGATACATTATTTATATGCAGTGACGAGCCTGAAAAGATTAATAAGGATAAAATACTGATGCAAAAACACGCACCCCGAGAAACAACAAATGCAACTAATGTTTATCATCAGCAATACAGTAGTTACAGTGACACTCCAAATATGAACGCAAAACACAAAAATCAAAACCACTTCTATTTCAGATAATTAGGGACCTATACAAAACGCTAGGTTTAAACTCAGAGAGAAATCACCTAATTTCACAGCTATTGAAGTGGCAATCATCATATAGCAGCTTATCTATGATACATTCAAGAAATAAATGATACGACTCATTAATTGCCCAATAAGCTAGACAAAACATTGGCTGTTTTTTTGTTTGTTTTTTTTCAATATAACTTTTGTTTTAATTCTAACCTCACTCTACAACTACAGTATAACTGAGGTCTACGCAAACAGAATAGCTACCTTGCTCAAAGAAATGAATTACAGTCTTTGGTGCTGCACAAGCAACTTCATTTGAAAATAAAAGACCAAAAAAAAAAAAAAAAAAAAAAAGAAATCACACATGACTAGTAAAATGAACAGAGAAAATACACACAGCATATATATATATATATATATATATATATATATATATATATATATATATATATATATATATATATATATATATATATATATATATATATATATATATATATATATATATATATACCTCCCTGACGGAATGTAAAAAAAGAAGCAGTTGACACTGATAAGCCTTAAGCCTTTAACAAATGGTATAATGTAAAGGGAAAAAGTTAACTTTGTCACACATGCATAAATGAGAATTGCACACAATTAACTCACACCTTTATCAAGCATCTGTACTTAATAGTCTAGCTCTATAATATATGTCCATATATGTGTGTATATCAAATACTGCATGGTTTGTTCAGGCTTAGAAGATTCCATACCATGAATTAATTTGCATTTTTTCCTTACCTAATCAAAGCCATGCCCACCACACTTCTAAACATCTAAAAAACAATGTGAAAACACTCAAAAATGAAAATACGAAGACAAAAACAGAAACATAATTGACGACTATTTAGATTGTATTGCAGTTTCAAACAGTACAAATACTGTTAGTAGTAAGAGTTTCACTAAATAGAAAGTGATTATCAAATATTAAGCAATACTCAGTACTTGCACTTTGTACACTAGTTCATTCGGGAACTTAAAGAAGGAAAAATAAAACAAAATAATAATAATAATAATAATAAGGAAACAGCAGGCATTCGCAACAGCAAAGCATGCTGTTCTTGAGAGAACAGAAGAGTAACTCACTACACACTGAAATATACACCGACTCCAAAACATAAGCACCGCTATCCGCGATATATCACATCCATGCAAGCTATGCATGGACATATACACATGTGCATATACATACTCACACATAGGATGCATCGACTGATTGGAATTTCAAGTGCTGCAGTCCAGTACATTAATATTCATGTATATAGTCATATATAAGTAGTAACATTAACAACCTCAAATATGTAAGGCACTATGGCTGGGGACAGTTATACAATGCAGCGAGTCTTGTGACACAAACAATAAGAGCAACGTCTATGCATCTTTCCGTTTACATTTTTGCTCATGCAAGACCACATGCAGCGTGAGGAACACCCCTATTTAAATCGGATAATTGACTTGACATTGCTAACACCTAAAGACACCGAAAAGGTACAAATACTTCAAACGCAGTACGACGTACACTGTGGACAACATGTGCATCTGTCAATCTAGAGCTAAAGACTGGGATGGCTTTACAAATATGTGTGTCTTGCACATGTAAGAAGGCATTATAGAAAAATAGCTGGGATCAGGGGTGCAAAGTCTAACTATTCAACAACACCCCAATTATTTACCTGTCTTGAGGAGTATTCGTAGAAGATCCAATGCAAAGATATATCAAATGTGCAAAAACACATTAAGTGTGAGTTTAACTATTCATTCATTCTTCCATTCAATCACTCATACATTATTTCCTTCTTAATTTTTGCCAAATCATCTCCACCATTGGAACTCTTTTTTTTTCTATTTTTAAAGCTTAAAGTTCAATTACACCCAGGTGTACATGATTCAAAAAATAGCTTGCTTTCTCTGTGGTTGTGCCATGGTTTTCGGAAATGAAAGCCATGTTTTATGTGGTTTAACATTTTGCCCTGTTTTGTTAGCCCTCAGGTGGTATGAAGGGTACCAGAGCAGCCACGCTCAGATGTAAGGGTACTGGTTTATTTTGGTAGGGCTGAGAGGGAAACTGCCATAAGCGGGCGAGGCAATGTAGGAGTGCGGGGGAAAGAGGGGTTTGAATTGGCCCTGGGGGTGCAAGGTGGGAGAGGGGAGCAGGCGAGGGTTGATGCCCACAGCCACTTGATGCACGATGCCTGCTGGGTGGGAGATACTGTAGGTGGGCTGGAGGACGGGGCGGGAGGCCCCAGGGGAGGCCAGGAGGTGGGCCACAGGGGCAGCTGTGACCAGAGGACCAGATGGAGGGTATGACAGTAAGGTGGGCTGAGAAGGCGGGTGCCCTCCAAGGTGGGGGTGGGGGCCCGTCGTGTGGTTTGGGCTGCCGTGGGAGAGTGCGAATGTGTGCCCGTGCATGGTGGGGGGGATATAGGCATGTGGTCGCCGGTGGGCAAAGTTGCTGTTCCATTCCTGGTGGCAGGAACCAAAATGCTGCACCTGGAGGAAAGTCAGTAATATTTGGTTCATCAGATTCACTGCTTTCATCGACACAGTCAGTCAGACCACTAGAGGCTGCTGCTTCCAAGTTCTGCATGTCAAAATGTACATGTCTCCTACATTATCTCTCAAACCATGACATCATCTGCTTGTGTTATTACAATGGTGTATTCTACCCCTAATCCTTTAATTGTACAAAAATTAAATGGTCCTGTTTATTTGTCTCTGGATAGTCATCTTGTATGTGACAGTGCTCACCTGCCCAAATCCAATAGGCTGCTGCTGTTGTGCCTGGAATGCAGGGGTGATTTTCTGTGGCCTGTTGAGGAGCGAAGTGGAGTGGTGATGCTGTCGCCCAGGAATGCCTCGCCGTTTGGACTGGCATGAAGAATCTAAGACTGAGGGAGGAGGTCACGTAACAAGGGACAGAAACACGCACAAAGATGGAGATGGCACATGTAAATGCACAAAACCTGGTTTTATTGATATCAATATGAGAAGCGAAATAACAGGCAGATGAGACTAGGCAGAATAGCATCCAACTACCACAAAAGGAAAGGAAAGAATTGTGGCAGGAGGCTCTGTATATTTATCAGTGATTTTAGGTGTGCTGAATTAGTTCCACAACTTAAAATTGCCCTCTGATCTAGATGGTTATAAATAGATATGTTTTTGGAGATCAGGAAGGTTTGTAACTAAGCTTGCTCACAGAGCTTATAGTGGGGCCAGGCCATCAGCTAAAAATACACCTGACACTACTAGAATAGAAGCTCAGTCCTTTTATGTTGGGCTTGAGTTGTAACAGTCTGAAGACTGGTGTCGGAGATGCCCTTAGCATGAAAGCCAATATGAGTCTGTATGATTTTCTTTTCTTCTGAGGGTTAGCAGTAACCATCTACTTTAAAAGACCTATGGAAAAGCAGTTCTTTAATGAATGTTGTCACTCAGCGTCCCACTGACCACAGCTTGTTATGAGGCCCATATACATTTTGGATAACCGCACTTAACGCCTGAAAAATAAAATGATCTTCAAACATTTTGTTTTGTTTGAAGGCAAAACACTTCCTGATTGACCTGTATGCTTTGAATATTTTATTCAGGACATTGATTATTTTATGGTAATTATATGTCTTTTGCAGCTTTAAGAATCACACTTCCACACAGATGCAACACATCTCAGAGTCACTCAGTAGCGTAAGAAGTGTTGACAGCAAGCAAGTATCCACTTCAGAGATCAGAGCAGATAAACCAGGGCAGGTAACCGATAATCACCTGTGAGAACCTCTGTGGCCTACTAACACAGCATAATCCCAGGCCATGTGACCTGTAGAGCAGACAGCAGTGGTGACTAGACCTCTGATCTAACATAACCTCCTTATTCACTTCCTGACCTGGTGAGTGGATAACACCGTCAGAGTGTTCATACACATAGCATCAGCATCAGGAAGGGAAGTGTTAACCCACTGATGATAATTTAGATGTACAAGTATGGAACCATGCTCTCATACTGTACTAGTTACTTCCAGGATCAACTCATAATAACACTAAAATCTGAAACATTTGAACACATTTGTGTTACCATGTCATCATATTTCTAGTTTTACCTGCATTTCCAGATGTTTCTCTGACAGAAGGGTTGTTGTTGTTGTTTTGCACCCGCATCGGAGGCACCACGACAGTGCGAACCGTTGGTCGGCTGGGCTCAGTCTCTGGGGCTACGCACGCAACGCGAGGCTCGCAGTTCTGGTTGCTGTTAGCGATGTAGCGCCGCTCTGTGAAGGGACTGCTGCTGTGGTCAGACGTGTGAGAGGCAGGCGAGCTGTCCACTGTGTCACACCCACTCTCCTGTTCCTCATACGACATGCTGGGAGAGGGTAGCAACCAAGAGAGAATAAAAACATTTCAGTTTGGTTACAATCCAGAAACTGTCCTCAAGTGAAGAAAACCTTACAGGGTTTAGCGTGGAAAGCTTTTTTTAAAACACCAAGAATGTAGCTCTAGACCATTTTCACATTAAAATGAACCTCTTAGTGTGTTGATCGCAAATTATTTCAGTGTTCAAATGATGAATACAATAAAAAGGTTAACAGCAGAAAAAGAAAATGTAAATGAGAAAGAAAGTGTAAATATTTAAAAGTTTAAAAGGCCTTCTTAATTGAAAACTGTGGATGCCCCGTGTGTTGGAGCGTTGTCTGAAGTGGCAGCTTAACTTTACCTGTTGGGGTGCTTGCAGGGTGAGTTGCTGGAGTGAGCTGAGGCTGAAGAGCTGGTGCTGAGCGTACTGTCTGGACTGCTGAGAGAACAGACTCTCTCCATACTCACGGTGCTTTGACATGCCTCGCAATCTGTGTTGCCCTTACACCTGAGAGCCAGGAAGAAAAATCAAATCAGACACACAATTTTTACAACCTCAAATATCAAAAATATAATTAAAAAAAATAATAAAGGAGCCTGATGGTCAACACTCACTCCCCCATTGTGTGTCTTTGCGCAGTCTCCTCATCACTGCTGATACTGATGACACTAACAGTCGGGCTGGCTGGGTCAGATATCACCATGGCCTGCCGCTGCCCCTGTGAAACTGAGAGCTCCTCGCAGTCTGGTTCCACTTTACAGCAGTTGTCTTCATCATCCTCCTCCACCTGCTCTGCTGTTTGCTCCTCTCCAACAGAGTGCCCTTCCTGTGGACATCTGGCTTCCTCCTCCACCACCTCTTCCACATTCTTTGCTGTATCGGCCATCTTTGGGGACTGACATGTTAAATTTTGGATGCTTGTGTTTTGGGAGAAGCTGCTGCCTCTGCACAGGAATGGAAAATGAATTCAGAATTAAAAAGGTGCGTGTTTGCACGTCTTTGTTTCTTAAGGATAAAGCATGTGTGCCGTACCTGTTCACACAAGGCTTTGCTCTCTTGTTGGCAGCTGGCTGTGGCCACACCACATGTGCAATGCCTATGTTGATTGGCTGGTGGGTGGACATGCTCATTTGGTTGGTTAAAAATGGCTGAGGATGTGTAATCATGGAACCATAATGGTTACCATGGGGACGCACATTCCTGCAAAAAAAAAAGAAAAAAGAAAAAAAAGTGAACATTGCAAATAGACACAACAACCTTTAGCACCATTTTTGACAAAATGGTTCTGGTCAAAGGACATGTATGACTCATAGATCATTAACATTCAGGGGAGCAGGCGTGCTCCATCAGCCATTCCTTCAGCATGGCAACTGAAGCTAAGAAAACACCAATGAACACTATAATGTATATTTAAACTATTAATACACATGAAAGGATACAAATGACATGTCAAGGGCCTCTTAAAATATAAAAGTTCTTACCCCCAGTCACCCAATCTCTGTGAGCCTGTCACAGTGTCAGACGCCAAAGTGGTTGGTGGTGGGGGCACAGATGTGACTTGCTGCCAAGTGGGCACCAAAATTTGCTGCGCACGACTTGACCAGGCCTGTTGAAAAATAGACAAGTTGAGTACTTGTGTCATTGAACTGATGCTTTCATCACTTTAAAGATTCTGACCTTCAATAACACATGACAGTCCATTTTTTTCCCCTCTGAGTTACATTTAATAATAAAAAAATAACATCAATTATCAAAGCATTTACTTGATCTGCCTGATACCTTTGAAGCTGTGCTCTCCCTAAGTTCTATTGTGGTTCTCTTTCTGCTATCATTCTTATCATTGTTGTTTCTACCTGTGTGATGACTCCAGGTCTGATTTGTATGGGTTGGATTGTGGGTGCTTGAGTGACCAGAGGCACAGAGGCCTCCATACGAACAGAGTAGCCAGCTGGTTTTGCTGAGTTGGTAGGGATACCTGTAAAATTCAGCATATCTGGTGTCAGCAGATAGTGTGAAAAACACCTGAAATCAGGATTTACAGTACATGTCCTACCTTGAATGGTAGGAGGACACAGAATAAGAGCTTGCTGAAATGACTCGTTGCATCCAAACTGACCACTTCCTGTCTGCATTGGTATCCCAGGGTGCATCACTGAGGGGGCTGATGGGGCTAACCCCTTAAAAAAAGGAGATTAATAGAGACATGTTTATACTTTGCTGATGCATTCAATTAATCAACAATAGCATAAGAGCAGATGGTGATATCTTTGTCAACACCAATTTCAAAAACAAAAAAAATCCAGACACAACCCAGGTACTTGTTTTGCACCGAGAGCAGTGATCAGCGGTGAATTAGTCAGTCATTAACTTTAGGCGAAATGCTGCCCGATCAATCAAAATACACTTGGATAACCCCCAACACAAAACTGATATCTATGACCTCGAGCTGAGCCAACACATATTCAAGGCTTACTCCCTTACGGAGGACAAATTAAATCATGAAGTAAACTTCTGTGGTTGAGCTGCTGAAACTGCATCTGGGTGAATTTCTATCTATGTGAACATGTTCATGTATTACTTCTAACTGGCAGGTTGACATTCTCCATTGTGGGACCAAGTCATCCAGGCTTACTGTCCGAGAGGGAAGTTGTTTTATAAAACTGGTTTTTTAACAGGTTATCAAACAATGCTGAACTTATTCTTTGAGACAGGCCAGAAGGTAAAAAGTGAAACATGTGCCTTTGCTTCCCTACTCGGACTGCTCTCGTGCCTGGGTATAATCACATTTAATGGATAACAAGAACTAGGGCTATATTGTTCTGCTACAGCTCTTGAATGTTGCCCAGCCCCCACACACATGATAGTTAAGACAAAGCAGCCTTTCAAATGGGTAATACTAAAACAGCCACAACATTTTCCTGTAAAAGTCTTTTGAAACAACATTAACTCTATTCCACGTTGCTCCACAACTGTAACAGAAAAGAAAGTTGATCAGTTTTCCGTGCAACGCCATACAACCAGATATTTACAAGTTTCCATTCTGATGTTTTTCCAGAATGGATGTTTTTCATCTGTTTTGATGAGCGCATACTGTACGCAGTCGTTGTTACTGCATTGTGCTCCTTGTATTGTTTATTTATTGGCCATTTTTCAGCTTTCCTCGCAACATGACAGCTTTAAAATAGACTTTGAGCTGCTTATCACTGCAAAAAATCAAACCTGTAAAAAGGGAGGTCACCTCCTCTTTTCTCCTTGGCAACAACACTGATTTGCACTGTTGCCATGACCTCAGATATGTGACGTGATTTTGTTGCCATGACAGCAGCGCGAGGACGCAATGAGATGGGTATGTTGACACACAAGAAATGAAATAAAACCAATGAAACATCGTCTACATATGAGCTGATAAAAAGAATGAAACAGTGGATGTCAAAAACATGCAACATCTAATATCACTCAGACGTTCAGATATTTTATTTTTCCCCCTTTCTGTCCAACTCAGGAAAGAGGGACAAATGTTGATTAATATGAAAATATATTCCTGTTAGTTTTCTGGTTCCTTTTTAAATGTTCATTTCTAAATCTAATGAGTATATACACCCTAAAATACTTACTTGAGCATGAACTGCAGGGATCTTGCTGAAGGGGTGGTTGGCTGAGGCAGCAGCGGTTGTAGTTACAGGTCTAACGAAAGGACCTTTATTTCGGTTTGCAGCCTCATATGCACTGGGACGAGTCCAACAAACATCCATGATGTGGAAACATGACTTCACACTACATACAGAGGAGTAATAGAGACAGTTATGGGGGGCAGTCACCATGACAGCATGGCTGAAATCTGAGGCAGAGCATACTCACTGGTTGCTGTGTGGAAAGTCAAGCATGTGCTGCATCGTCACAAAGGGGTGGATCAGAACATCAGCTGGGGCAATCCTCTCTTCTGCATCAATCAACAACATCTTCTTCAGCAGGCCCACAAACTCCCGGCGATCTGCCTTCTCGGCCAACAAGTCACTACCTTCCAGATTCATCATCAAGTTCACCTGGAATACAAACGGTTGTTAAAAACACATGTCAAAACAGCCCGTCATCAACAAAATAACTTAAACTGCAGCAAAGTAGGAAATGAAATATTAAAATGTGTTCTAAAAGATGAATCAAGAGATAAATTCACAAAAATCCCTTTAGTTGTAAGAGATTAATGTTGCTGCAAGTGTTTTCTTTTACAAAATTAATATGCGTATGATCCATGGCCTCTGAACACCTGAAAGTGTATCTCAGAAAACCTCTAAATATCTAGGGCCCTATCTTGCACCTCCCAATACCCAATACCCAATACCCATTACCTGCAAATCTCAGATTTAGGAGCCTCTGCCAACCGAAATGCAATCTTCCACCTCCCAAAACCTGTTACCCATTTTGCCGTCTCCCTTAAGCACATTGTGGGCGCGGCAATGGGCGTGTCTCCTGCGCTTTCCACGAATTCGGTATCTTGCGGTACCTGTATCTCGCAGATTTTGGGTATTGGGTAATGGGTGGTCTGACCACCCATTACCCAATACCCAAAATCTGCGAGACACCAGTACCGCAAGATACAGAGTTTGTGGAAAGCGCAACTGGCATGTCGGCGCGTAAAAGAGCGCGTCCAAATCCTGTCATTGCGCGTCCACCCAGTCACATGTGGACTGCACAACCGGCTCTACCTCTCGATTGTGCATCACTGTATTACTTTCATACGTTATTATTCTCTTAAGGGCAGATGATGTCTGTACAGCTGTGACATGATCTCATTCAGATGTTTGCTGTGGAGGAAACGAGGAGATCACAGAACTCTGTTGTGAAAAAAGCACCGCTTCCAGCGGCTATGCGTCTTGGCGCAGCTGTGCGTCTTTGCGCAGGGGATATGTTCAAGATAACTCAAAAAGTTATGGACGGATTTTGATGACATTTTCAGGAGTTGTCAGAAATGTGAAAAGGAAGAACTGATTTTATTTTGGGTGTGATCCGAAAGAAATCCTGGATTCTGGATCACTTTCAAATTTTCGATAATTGTTGTGCTTGGTGGAGGTCTGCACTCTCTGAGTGCTTTTCTAGTTAAGAAATGCTTTCCTGGAAGCTCACCGGCTTTATTTTTTTTCTGAGCAGTTTGTTGGAACTTCTTGGAGTACAAAAGAAATGATTAAATCATTTGCTCCACATTAGTTAGAGCTAGTTATGTATATATCAGTGCAGAGGAGGAGGAAAAAAGAGGAGGAAGCTCTACAGCAGAGTCCCAGATGAGCTGCCCATGAGAGCTGCTCTGATCTGGGTGAAAAGACGCTCCATATCAGTTTGCAGGTACTGCAACCTGCTCTTAAAGGCAATGGCTACTGACGCACTGATTGGTTAAACAGGTGGAACGCCCTAACCACTCCCATGCATAATGTGTGCATAATATAGTGGTTTTTGCAGGTAAGATCGTGGGTTTTGGGAGGTGGAAGATTGCGTTCTTTGTGGGGGAACGCCCCTCCCAATACCTAATATCCCTTAATAGCAGGTTTTGGAGGTTTGGCGCAAGATAGGGCCCCTAGTGTTTCACTTTCTGTCAGAGCTGTTAAATATATTGTGCTTTGAGCAGCTAAACATACGTGCGCTATGTCATCCAAACAGCTGAAGATGTACTTCCTTGCTTCCTTTGATTTCATTCCCGTCTCTGTCTCATGCTCATCTGTTGACTGTGGAATAAGAGAGAACGTAATGAGAAAACAAAATGGGAATTTTGGAGACCAACTACTGCACTCTGGTTTGGCATAACTCTACTAGTCAATGTTTTGATGAATCGGCTCAGTGACGCTCGGTGGATAACTGGAAAATACTGATAATTACAGCTTTAGATCCAGTAAAAATCTACTGTGTCTTCTGGTAAGTTTTAACAAAAGACTAGTGTCACTGTTGAGTCATAAAATGACAAATAGTATGAATTAGTGTGAGCCAGCTGGAAATATTTTTTTAAAAAAATCTGGAATGGACTAGTATCCAAATGCCATCACTGCCCCTTTATCAAGAACTGTAAGCACTGCTGGCCAATAATGGGAAGAGAAAGTTTTATTAGTCGAGTTCCTGTTAATCGATTATATTCACCTTTAGCTTTAAGCTTTTGAAAAAAACTGTGGTACTGAGAGGGTGTGGTGTGCATGTGATCACTCCTCACCTTTAGTCTCCATGCTGCATAAGGTGAATCAGATTCTTTGCAAAAGAAGCGTGCTGTCTTTGTCCCTGCATTTAACAAATGTTCTCCTGGTAAACCTTGTGTCTGAGAGATGTAGCGAATCTGTTGGGCAAAAGAAGGTGGGGGAGTCAAACAGAACATTAATAAAAGAAACATCTTTCAACTTAAGAAAAAATGTACTGTTTTCTGGTTTAAGGAGGAGTAAGAACTTCTGAATTAAAATGCTGAAGTAATTTAAATTCCAGATAGTCCCAACTGCTATATTTGTCACTGGTGTCAGTTATTCCTCCATCACTAAAACAACAGTGCAGCAAACACAAACGTCATTGCAGTCTTGTTGTGTAGTGATAATGTGCGAACTCATTCGGTGACATCACACTGTCAACTCTGAGTTACTGTGTGTCAATGTGTGTGTAGAGGGAATAACAAGAGATCTCAAAGATAGTTTACTCCTGTGAAAAACTGAGACCCAAACCAGAGCAATTGTGCAGAGTTTCGCTCGAGTTGAAGATATGTGAAACATGTCAGTTTCTGTTAATGCAAAGTCTGAAAACAAGGCTGCAGCCATTTCAATGCCAAACGATTTCCTGAGGAATGGTGCTTGTCAGTCAGATGCTGCGGGGCATGAAAGTCACACGCAGGTTTACGAGAGGAAGGCAGCAAGAAGCCACACTGACGTCAATCACACCCCAGTGTAAAGAAAAATGATCATTAGAGATTCAGTGCGGCTCAGAAGCAAAGAGACACTGGTGAAGATCACAAAGAAACTGATACACATATACAACATTTACCAGTTTAACTGAACATAAAATTTTGATGGATCCAATAAAAGTCTGTTTTTCATATAAGCTGTGACCCTCTACTCTGACAGCGCACAGCTTTAGCGGTAGCTTTTATAACTTTATAACTTTTGTAACTGCAGATACTGTAATGTGTCTGTGTGAGCAGTACATTTTGTTCATGTTTACTGGCTACATATGAAGTTAAAATCTAGCAGCCAATTCACTGGGACTGTTATAAAAGCCACAAGTAGAAATCTCTTTAGAGGAGGGATTTTTTTTTTTTTTAATTATAGGATAGTGGAAACTCCTTACACAACACATCATGTCAGCATCCATTTCATTAAGTCAGTTGTCACTTTCAGAACTGCACCTCCTTTCAGTAATTTCCCCCACATCCAAGCAGATTCTGATACCAGTTCTTGTTAATTCTTGCATTTGCTGTGCTGGATGTCATATATTGTTGTTAATAACATAACAGTGGGCAACAGAAACTGTACATTCAGACAGACATTACCCTGAAAGCCCCCTCTCTCCCAACTGAACACAACATATCTGTGCAACATCAAAAGCAACACGCACACAAATAAAAAGAAGAGAAAAATGCCACAAGTCAGTGGGAATATTTTTGAAAAGAAAACCCCTTGCTTTTCCTCTAACACCCATTTGCGCAGAGAATTCTCAGAAATGTAACAATAATGACGTAAAACGAAGGCTTCACAAAACAACCGTCTAGCAAGCCTGGGCCTGCCCCCGAGAAAACAGGAACCAACGGCAGCCTGTACTGTAGAGCAGCCCAGATAAGAGTACTGACACAGAAATGCATTTCAAAGCCTTTCTCTGACACCTTTTTTTTGTTTTGTTTTTAGTTTAGGTGTTTTCTTGGCTTCCTGTTGGACATAGTCCCAAAGGGAAAAAAAAAAGACTAAGATAAGTAATCAGACGTACTGACTGCCACAGTGCACTTCTTGAACTGTACCTGAGAGAGGTACAGTGCAAAGAATGTAAAGAGCATAAAGACATAAAAAGAAAAGTATCAAAAAGACCAAAAGAAAACCTCACAAATATCACCTGATGTTTTCCTGAATAAATAACAAAGTTTGTAACATCAAGTCCCTGTTTAAATACACCCTAGGAAATCCAATCACAAGGGAACAATGCCAATGAAAGATCACATTCCAGGATGGACTCGTGTCTCAGAACTCAGGATGTGTTCAAAGGTGGTCTGGGACACCTGTGTTCACATTCTCTTTCCCGTCTGAACACAAAAAAGCCATCCTGGGACAGGTTCAGATTCAGATCACCTACTAAACTAATGTCATCAGCTGAGGCAATGACTCATTTGCATTTGTGTGCAAATGATTGCAATAAAGCTCTTTGTCCTTCAATTTCTTCCTTGTGTTTGTGGCAGACTTTTCATTGTATTTTACACACCCTGATTTGAATTGTACATTCCCTGAATAAAGATCAGGAAAAAAGTTGGTGGCAGATCATTCATGCCATGTTATGTCTGTGTTCTTCCTTGCTTTTTTCAGCAAGTTATACCTAGTTATTTCCAGCTGCTGCCTCTGGTGTTTAAAAAAATAACACAATTGCTGCCTGCGAGTGGAAATTATGTGCTCATTTGCATATAGAGCAGGACGGTCAGATCTGATCACACAAGATGTATTTGGGTACAGATTTGCTGGCAGGTATGAATACACATGCTACATGTTGGCCACTTGTGACTGGATCTCTCAGGAGTCACATTAAACCAAAGTCTGAATGCAGCAAAGAGATCAGAAATCCTGTGTACTTGTGAAGTCAAAGATGGTGTCAGTCTGGGATGAGGTAAGAAGTGAGAAGGGAATGAGCGTGGGGGAGGAGCCAAAGTTATAAATACTATATGCTGTGTGGGATGGAACAAGACCCCATGCAGAAAGATAAGAAGTAAATGGGAAGACGGGGTAGCAGTGGCTCCTTGAGTTCCAGCCAAAACAACCTGCGACTACATCACATTCCTAAAAAGTTGGTGCCGGAGCAAATTAGTACTCGCAAGGAAGTGAATGGAAAAAGTACTCAGGTGTTTTTTGTTTTTGTTTTTTTGGTTGTTTTTTTTGTTTTTATTTTTTTCCAAACTGGTGATGTCAACGGGTTACTGTAATGATCATTTGGCACAAGTGCAGTAACCATGAATGGCTGAGTCTTTGGGGAGCAAAGATGGGCAGAAAATCCCCACTTCGTTAACAAACGCATGAGAAATTTTTCATGCATTACACTTTTTAAAAACAATGTTCCTCAAAGAAAGGTTGGAGGGATTTGCATACTTCTGCCATTACAATGTCAAATATCATCGCACAATTTAAGCAAATTGAAGGAACTTTCATCTGTAAAGGGCGAGGGCACAAGCTTAAACTGTATCAAGAATCTTTATTCCTCTGCAAAATGGATCCGCTATGTAATGACAGTTTGATGTTGCGATAATAATAGAACACCACTCGAGATGCTAACGAGTGTAAAAATAAAACAGATGGGGGGGGGGGGGGGGGTAGTACAGGTACTGGACTGGTCTGTAGTATAAATCTCCCCCCACTAGAAAGCGTGTGGACAATCATGAATGAATGAATGAATGAATGAACGAACATGACAGCTGTCATGATATTATCTGCTGTAACACTGACTGCTACCTTGAGACTGGCTTTCAGCGGGTTTTGTGCGTGGCATAAAATATACAGTATGTTAAAACATTCTGGTAATGGAACATCTGAGAGGCATCTCTTTCTCAGTAATACAAAAAAATCACTAATTATTCAGTATCAGAATCTCCATGATTTTCCTTGTGATGGATTTGGGTTTGCATATGTGATCATTTGTTTCCCACATAATCAGACTATGCTTTTGACACTGATTGTTATTCTATCCATTTTGTAACCGTGTAACCTGAGGAGCTTTCTTCTCGAGCATGCCCCCCCCCATCCTAATCAAGGGTTTTCTTTTGGCTCTAGTGGTCTTAAGTGCAAGTGGTATGAGAGAAAATGGAGACAGTGAGAGGGGGAAAACAGCAAAAGGCCACAAGACAGGAATCGAATCTGGGCCGCTGCACGAGGACTGTAGCCTCCGTGCATGGGACGGTAGCTACCCCCACTGCATGTGCTGCAAGGAGGGAAGGGGCTGATATAGATTCAAGACTTGTGTGTGGAGGTTGAAGAAAAGTATTGCATACAGCTTCACAGCAGTGATTTTCACTTTATTGGACATGCCCAAGTACAAAATAAAACTATAGTAGTGGGTTGCCAAATATGTTCAAGTAGCTGGTGACATACCGGGATAGCCCACCAAAGTATTAACCTTGTGTGGAAAACCCTGGTGACACCAGAGAAAGATAACACATGCTGTGATTGTGTGCTTTGTGAAGTTTATTTTTAGACCATTAGCACTTGCTTCGGCATCTTTAGCTGGGTGATGCTGTTTTAAATGTTAGATAAAGGTTGTTTTTCCCAAATGTTCTGGTTGTTCCTCCTCCATTGCTTACTTTTACCATATAGGTTATGGAAATTACTGTCTGTGGGCTCTCTGTTCTCATAGTGGAAACCTTTCACACTGAAGTAGTGTCCCACTCACCAAAATAAAAAAAAGTGACAAACTAAAAGGAGATTTTCTTATTTATTAGTGTCCGATTGGTTGGCCACAGATCAAGGCCTTTCTGAATATTAAAAAATCATTCCAATTCCAGTCACCAGTCAATAAATCAAGGCAATTATTAATCAGGTTTGCAAACGGGTGGGCTGTGTTAATATTTTCACAGCAAAATTCAGTACACAACAGCCCCTGTCAGAAAAAGAGAAAAAAAGTGAAGAAAAAAACGTTCTAATTATCTCTCCCAGACATACGGACTAAAGGTCATCAAAGAGATCATCCAGAGCTTATCTACAGCAGTTTTTCAAATTCTGTCACCTGTTTACTTACAGTGGGTTCCGAATCTCTGTCCAACACACTAAACATTCTTTTCCTCCAGTCATAATACTTTTCAATGTCATTGTCTTTCACATATCTGCCAACTTCTAACACTTGTGTGTCATACATTCATTAATGTGTGTGTGTGTGTGTGTGTGTGTGTGTGTGTGTGTGTGTGTGTGTGTGGTGTGTGTGTATATATATATATATATATATATATATATATATATATATATATATATATATATATATATATATATATATATATATATATATACACACACACATACACATATACATATTAGGGATGGGCATTTGGTCGAGATTTATTCGTCGATCGTCAGAAGAATTAATGATTAATAATCGATTAATCATTAACATTTTTATATTGAAAACTATCACAACTATTCTCATATCGGCGTGACGTTTGTTTTCCCCTTTGGCCTGGTTGCTATGGCCCACGCATGCCCAGATGTGTTCAGTGGCCCGGATGTTCGTGGTCGACAATAACTTGACATTTCCTGTTTCTTTTCTTTAAAAAAACAAAGATAATAAAACAAGAGATATCGAGGAGACTACTTAACAAGGACAATTTATATCAAGGCGCCAGTATTACAGGCTTTTTGTTTCTTAAAAAGATGCGCTTGTTGTGTGCTCGATGTGCGCTGCAGCTCCTTCTGGTCCGTGCTAACACCGAGTTGAGGCTAGGCTACGCTAGGCTGATGATGAACCGCCTCCACCGTCCTTTACAAGGCTTGGATGCGCGTTGTTCAAGTGATACATCATTGTCGTTATCGATTAATTGTATTTGTAATTTGCATTGCAGTGATTGCAGTACACTTGGTCATTTTCTAAACGAAAATGGTCCCATGCCACACTTCCCCGCGACCGCTTTATGATTAGATGAGGACCTACAGAAGCTCGCATGTAACAACTGCGGCAAGCCAGGGTAGGGTGATGGTGAAATGTTGCCCCCTGCTGCCAAATTTCTATCGGCGGAACAGTGAAATGCATCGCATTGTTTGAGGACGTGCACTGATAACCTACATTCGGATTGTTTAAAAAAAAAAAAAAACATTCGGTTCATCGATGAAAATGAATGTCTTCGACCAAATTCTTAATGATCAATCATCAATTAATCGATTAATTATGCCCCTCCCTAATATATATTTGCTTTGACTCGCCCTCGCCTCCAGACTGTTTACTTTGTGAATGTCGCATGTCGTTTCAATTCTGGCGCATTAGGTGGCGGTATGCATTGTGACGCCGCCTATAAATTTGTAAGTCGCAGAAGAAGAACTCGTGGCGGGCCTATTATTATGTCCGAGAATGACGAGACACGAAACCGTTTCACACAGCAACTTCATTTCACTTCCACAAGTGAGGGCAGCAACAACAACAACCAGAATGCACGAACAGAATGAATGCAAAGGCCTAACCAATCGAACTCCAAGTCACGCACGCATCACAACACAGGCAAGGCAGTAGAGTCGAGTGCTGCCCCCCACGGACCACATCACAACAAAACTGATCCTTGACCTGTGGGGAACATTGTATACACATATATGTACACACACAACACACACACACACACACCCACACATATATATATATATATATATATATATATACATATATATACATATATATATATATATATATATATACACACACACATGCACAGAGAGCGAGAGAGACTGGTGCCACTGTGCTCAAGTCAAATCTCCTTCGGAGGTGTTGAGTTATGACTGCTGTAGCAGCTCTGTTGAGGTTGAAAAATGATGCCTGGGCATAAAAATACATTGCTGTAAGAGCAGTATACAGCTGAGCTGAGTGCTGTAATGTAGGGTGCTGTATGGGACAGAAGAGGATCTGACTGAGATTCTTCTGGCAGGCTTTGAGTGGATGGGGATCTGTGACAGGGAAAAGCCGCTCAACATAAGCTCGGATCAGTCTAGTCCAGGGAAGCCACAGTCAGGGCTCCACTGGGAGGGGGAGGCATCCAACAGCTCTTAATAGACATCACATCAATCACAAGAACATGCCCTTCTGCTCACTGAAACAGACACCATCTGATACAACCCTCAGAGTAAGTACATCAATAAGAAATCACTTCATACTGTTCTATTTCCTTATTCTAAGTCACTTGGGGAAAACGGTCTCTGTCCTTGCTTAAAAAATACATCTGTAATTATGCACATAATGTTTACATTCCCTTAGACTTCTTCTCCCTCACATATACATATTTATACACACACACCTTTTTATGTGTATGTATATATATATATATATATACAGTCATGGAAAAAATTATTAGACCACCATTTTTTCTTCACTTTCTTGTTCATTTGAATACCTGGTACCACTAAACGTCATCATGTGACTAAAACAGACAGAAAAGAAAACACTGAATGCATAAAAGCAGTGTTTTTGGCAGTACAACGCCATAGCTATTGATGTAAAAACTTAAGTGATTTAGGTCATAATCAAGAAAACCATGGAAAATGATAAGATATCAGCTCTTAAATAAAAATTGCTTATGAGCAATCTTTGTGGTTATCGTTATGTCTTGTCCAAACAAATGTACCTTTAGTTGTACCAGGCATTAAAATGAACAAGAAACTGAAGAAAACAAGGGTGGTCTAATAATTTTTTCCATGACTGTATATATATAGATATATATATATATATATATATATATAGATATATATATATATATATATATATATATATATATATATCTATCTATATATATATATAATATATATAGATATATATATATATATATATATATAATATATATATATATAAAATAACTCTTAATAAATATTGCCATCTTTATTTCACTGTGAAAGTTTGTCCGTAACTTCAAATACAACAATAGAGGCTTTTCCAAGTTGTTAAATTGATAGGATTCAGGCATTCAGTCACTTTTGCGTAAATGTTCCTTGTGGCTCCAGTCACACATGCTTGTGCAAGTGACAGATCCACAGTGTACAAGTAACATTTTCCATTTCACAACAAAGGACAGTAAATCAGGTGAGGTATACCACTTAAGTCCTATTTAAAAGTCAGACATGTCTTATATATTAGAACAGAATGCTTCATTCTATACACAGACAGCAGAAACTGCAGCACAGTTTCACTTATTCATTTGGCTGAGAGGCTGCAAAAAAAAAAAAAAAAAAAAAACTAGATGCAGCAGCTAACCATCATAAGGAAAGAAATAGATGAAGAAAGCTTGAACAGTGGTGATATTTATTTATTTATTTAGATAATCAAGGGATCTGTTTTGTTCCTCTGAATAGCTGATTGAGGTCAACAATGAGTGCAGCAGTGCAGACTTGTTCTGTGTTGAGAGTGATACTTACATTTCTAAGTCCAAATAGTCAAACTGCCTGTCACAATATATTTCAAGAAAAGTAACAAGAAGTTCATTTTAGACAAACACCAACACATGCAGTTAGTGTCCAGTTACTAGAAAACAGTGTTTGTGGTTTTAAAAGGGGTTCAAGTCCAAAGTAGCAAAGTAACAGTAGATCACATATCCAAAATTCAACAGTGAAAAACCAAAAGGAGGGCCTAAATTACTGAATTACATGAAACCCAAAGGAAAACACATTAATACCCCTCCTCGGTGGGGTGATAATTTGGAAAGAATAACGGATAATCTAAAAGATGACAAGAAACCAAAAGACAGAGAAGATGGCTGCTTGAGCCATCAGAGGATGAGTAAGGTAGATACTTTGAGAGGAATGACCAATGGGAAAAGAGGCAGCAGAAATGTCACTTACATTAAGGGAAGGTGTATTTAAAAAAAAGATGGAACACAGTTTCCACATTGACATGGCACAAAGGAGAGACTGAATTCATGGAGGGTTAGTATAAAAGTATAAAAGACGCTGAGTATGTCACATTAAAACCTAAAACAAAAGTATAGTAGTAACACACTGCAGGGATGAAGAACTTTGATCCCACAAACAGATGAGACAAGAGCCAACAGCTGTTAAAAAGTGCATGATTAGAAATAAGGTCTTTACCTGGTCATACTCCAGGGCTCCAGGGTAAAGAGGCCAGCCAAGAAAAAGTTCAGCTATAACGCAGCCGAGGGACCACATGTCTATGGCTTCACAAAACGGCAATCCCAGAATAATCTCTGGAGCCCTGTGGAGCAGACAACACACACAACTGTTCATTTAGAGTCACAAATAGACTGTATTTGATACTTTTTTTTTAATGTGTTCATAGACCATAATAAATACAGTTTCATATAAAACAGTTTTGTGTTTTTCAACCTATTTAATACAAATACAAAACAGATAATATGAGTTCTTAACAAATGAAACTACTAAACCTGAGTAACAAACCAAACCAATCTAACAGAAAAAAACATTTTTAAAAAAATTACATCGTTGTGTTTTTGAAGCTAAAATTCTTGTATTTAAAAATAAGATAAAATAAACTATACCAGAGTTCTACCTGCATACATCACACAAACAAAAGCCTGGATTTTATTTGATGACATGAATTTCCCTTCTTGTGCTTGTATTTTCTGGCTCTGTAAATTTGTGTTCATGTCTTGAACATCTATTTTAGCAATGCCATGCAATTCCTGATTATGGACACCAAGATGGGGTTTTGTGGTTCGTGTGCAACAAAGCCAAGTGGCCTGCAAGCCAGCGTTGCGCATGTGCTTGTGTGCCAAGTATCAGCAGGCTGTGCCAGTGGGTTAGCAGATCAGTCGGGCTGGGATCAGAGCAGACTGGCTGTTATCTGCTCCAGCCTGACAGAAGAAACCTATTTGTTTGTGCAGGGTTAATTCATAATAGCAAATTAATTCAACATTACAAGAAGAGCTTGAAACACAAGACTGTCAATACCAGTAAGACATCCTGACTACCAAGAAGTCTGTATTTACCACGCACCACAAAACCTACAGAAATGACAGAGGACTGACTTTTTGTCAAGGAGCAGCCTTTAAGTAGACAATAAAAGACTAGATTTGTTTCCCTCCCATGATTATATTATAAAAATGTGGGTCATCCTATATTTGTGGTCTAGACTTTTAAACACCAAGACCAGTGCATTAACAATAACTGGTGGTGCAGTGTCAGCAACCTAAATGTGCCCATTCCAAACTGAGCTTTACACATGGCATAATAAGAATGTCCCAAACAAAGCAGCTCAAAAGTAGAGTGAGTGACAAAACTCTAAGATGATGGGGATAAACTCTACATACTTGCCAAATAACTGCCATGTAGCATCAAAATATGATTTTACACAATATGATAGGGCTGTAGTGATACACTAATCTCGTGATGCGATACGATACATGATATTCGGCTTACAATACGATATATATCGATATTCATCTAACAATACATTTACATCATTTTCCGAAAGCTTTTAAAGGGACAAAGTGATTTTGGTGACATCTTGTGAGTGTTCAATGACTTTGTTTGAATTAATTGAACTGAAAGCATCAATGACACTTTATATGGCTGACAGGCAGCTTGCAAATGCTGGACAAAATAAATAAAAGATTTGTTGAGAAAAATAGTTTCATTTATTTAAACAGTACAAATTGTTGCTTGCAAGCTTTAAAAGGTGGGACACGGGGGTTTTGAAAGAAGCTCAGAATATCGATACCCGCGGCTGAAAAATCGATATATATCGCAGAATCGATAAAATCATTCAGCTCTACAATATGAGTGACAATATATAGCGATGTTGAGCCCAAACAGACCGCTGAAAGGGCCAAAATGAAATAAATTCCATTGGTTTGAGACTAAGGGCAGGGTGTATGAGTATGTGACTGGAAAAAAAAAAAAAAAAAAAGAAATCGAGTGTGCATCACTTGAATCATCACTCAGTAAAGAGGGCTGGGATGTGTTGAACACACCCAACACCAAGTTTAAAACCCAACTCAGCTGGTGCAGATGTGTGTTGTGGGATAACAGACTGTGTTTGTGAAGCAGGGAGAGTCTCGCCAGTGGTGAACCCAGGATTGCTCTCAGCAAGAGGCCATCAAGAGGCCACACTTCTCCACCCAAAGTCCATGCACATAAATGAAATTTAAATTGTTTCAATACACTTCATGTAATTATTGAAAAAAAGAAGGAAGAAATTAGCTTAGGCTGTAAAAGTCCTTATCAATTTCACATTTATTTTTGCTGTCCTTCCTGAGACGTCCATTAAATTTTATGAAATATTAACAAGGGATTTTATCAAATGTAATTCTGCTGTGATATCTATTTCAAAGTAAAGCTATTCTTGTTATCTACACAGATGTCACTAGTACTCAGAATAATCAAGCCCTACAAGTACACCAGTGAGCAATAAATATATATCTCACTTCCGCTCAGCATATACACATGACATACCCCCAAGAAACTATTTACCAGCATGAAACAATCCAGATGATTCAAATACTCCAGAGAGTGACAGAAGATCTTATGTCACTGCAATCAGCACACATGGCATCCTACGCTTGCTGTTGCACAAAGCCATACCCACCTAAACAATCCTTCACTCTCATATTGAAGTATTTAAAGACATCCGGCAGATATCTTCTCCTTGGACTCTTATGGGGCAAAAGCATGTGGGAGCATATAGACGAGAACAGCAAACCTAAGAACTGCTAAATACATTTATGACAATTTTATCACAGTGGAGAATGCAAGAGACAGTTGGTGCAGTAGCCGAACTTGGCATCAGAAAAGCAATGCTAATTATTTAGGCCTCACAAGCATGCCCTATTTATAAAGAAAATTATTTTCCTTGAAGCAGTGAGGAATGAGAGGCCGCATATCTTTGGACTACTGGAAAAATATGTCAGCTATCAGTAACCAGTCAACAGGATATGCTGGGAGACTTGTCTTTATTTCAAGTTAACACCCAAAATAGTTAAGGTTTTCTTTTTTCAACTTATTTTTTATTTATTATTAAAATACATTCGTTTTTGCTTTTCATGTCTGCAACCTATTCTTTACAAAACTGGGACAGTAAAATGTTATCACTTTGTAATGATGCTATTCCTTGAACTCTTAAAAGACAGCTGGAATAGTTTTTTTTTTTTTTTTTTTTTAAAGGAGGAGCAGTGTTGTTCTGCTTTTTTTGGCACAGTAAAGTTTTGAGTATTATTCAGAAATGAGAAATGCAACTCCACACTAAAATTCCTCCAGTTCTTTCCAATTTTTTAGTTTTTAAACACACACGCACACTTAAAGATCTTCTCCCCATCATTATTTCTTTAAATTCAGCCCAACATGGGTGCTGCTTTTGAACCAAATCATGACTACAATGATCAGTTCACATGACAGTTTTGAAATAAACTAATTTTTTAACCTCATTATTAGCCTGTATGATCAGGAAAGGATATGCATAAAACTAAATAACAAGCCAAAGTAGTATCTGCTGTTCATATGTTCTACAACGAAATAACAGTGAATTTAAATGTTAAACCAGTTTTATTTTCCCCAATTTGCATTCTCCATGTTACTCTGAAAAGAACAAAAAAATGTTCATAATGTTCAGCTCTTGTCTGTTTACTCCAAATTCTGGCACATTTAAGTGACCCTGAGCACACAAAAACACATTATTTCTTTTTCCTATGCTTTTGTTCCAACTTTTCCATCATTACTGCACACTAGCAGAACAATAAATAAAGAGAACAAAATAGAAATCAGCAAGTCTCTCTCCTTTGGTTTTAGCAGATAAGTGGAGGTTGCCATGGTTGCACACCTCAGTCCTGATCAACACAAGTAAAGCCTCGCTGCCCTCCGAAGAAACCAAAGCTGTTTTCCATGCTGAGGATATGATATACAAGCTGAAGGACCAGAGAGTGCTGCGGGAGAGGAAGCCCCGTGACTGGTTATCGCCACGTGCGAGAAGCACAGACGAGGCAGACAGGTACTAACAAAAAGTGCATGACGCACTCGGGCATCATGTAACACCAGAAGAAAGAAATGGACACAGAATAAAAACTGCGTTGGTCAAGTTTACCAGCAAGTCAAAACTGCAATTGTCCTATGAACTCGAAAAATATTAAAATCCAATCAACTCCATTAAATATTATTACATTAACTTGTTACTTGCTTTAATTAGTTGTAACATTTGAATTGGTGTTAATTTGATTATGATTTTGAAAAAAAGGGTAGCAAACAAAAAAGAAAAGGGCAAAAAGTTTTCCTCAGTTTAAAGATGAGTATGCATACCAGGTCTGATGCCTGATGTTATTGCACAGGTTGGAAAGGAAGCTAACACAGTATCATTTTTTCCTCATAACCTCAAAGGATTCCACAGAAACAAGTTATGTGATGGGCAAGGCCCGATCTCACAACAAACTCTGCCTCGGCTGCACGCTCGTCTTTAAAAGACCGTAGCACTAACAAATCCTGATGCACAGTGCTGAGCAATGAACACAGCAGATGCAGCACAAAAGCCCCACTGTGCCAAGTATCACCTGCCCACACTGCAGGTACGGCAATCAACAACAATCACAAAATAAAGATACTAAAAAGCAAATGCAGCACATTTTATTTTTCATGTCTAAAAAAAAAAATAGCTGAAAAATAAAATGGGAACATCATGTCTCTTCATGGAAGTCCTTTATATCAAGGTAAGTGCTTCCTTTGACCATCTCCAATTTTCTTGCTCATAGCTAGTTTCTCATTCAAAAGAGTATAAAGTGTAGAAAAATGTCATGTTCTCTTTTCCATTTTCCCTCCAATCATAATTGTGTATATCAACACTAAAGTTCTTACATTCTGACATCCTGCCAGGACACGGACACATGCCGGTCTAAATTTATCCTCATTATTAATAAATTGGGTACCGCTGAGTTCCAATAAATTTCAGGTTCCTTCGAAGAAACAGAAAAGAGCTTTTCCACTAGCTACATTTGTTTTACTGTAAAGATCATCATGCCAGATAATCCTCCATCCCACAAAGAAAGACAAGCGGATTTACTGACAGCATTTACGGCAGCAACCAAACTGCTTTGCGAAAATGTTAATGTTTCTTTTAGTATGGAGACCTTTTCTTCTAGGAATACTTTAAAAAATACATATAATACATCCACAAGTCATAGTGTTTACAATATTTACAATAAAGACTGAAAGGAAATCAACTCCATTTTTACTTATTCATGGACATTATCTCAAACTGCATAGAAAGCTCATCTAAGCTGCGCTACAATTAGTGTAAAGTCAGCCCTGATAACAAGGTTCTCCATGATGAGAGAATGAGCTGCAACTCAACTCACTGCAAGGACATCCTGCATTATTAAGTTGAACACAGAAGCACTGAACCACAGTGGCAGAGGCACATGCACATGCTCTGTTCAGACCTTTGATTAAGGATACAAGCTTTAAGACATGTTTTACACATGTAAGCCATTTCATGTGTTGACATGGAGCCAGTGCTGCCGTTTTTGAATGTTGAATGCATATCTTGAGTAGTTTAAAGGAAGAAAATGAAAATCAAATGTGAAAATTCCACCTGGGATTCTTATGACAAAAAAAAAAAAAACTTTGCCTCAGAGTATTTCAAATATCCAAGGACACGTTTGAAAATAATAATAATTTTTTTTCTTGGACATGTGAGAACATTTTCAGCAATGATAAACTGCTTAAAAACAATAACCTTCATGATAACGCTTATTTAATCAGCTAAGTCAACTGAGAACCAATTCTCACTGACAAAGAGGCAGCCAGGTTCACAAGTCTAGTTGGAGCGATTTTTGAACTTTAAGCTTAATTTAGTCATATAATGACAAATTCATTGTACTAATATCATAGATTCAAAGCAGCACGCCGACATGTTTACTTTTAGTAAACAGCCTGTACTTTATTTAATGAGTAATATTTCAATTCCACACATGCTACACATTTGACAATGCAGGCTTATCAGCAATTTATATCCTTGCAAGAAAAAAAAAGAGAAAGAAAAAAAATGTAAATGCCAAAGCGCGGCCTTCGTTACGAAAGACATCATTTCAAGGGGAAAAACAAATCACACAAAAACACTCACACACCAAATCATTTATAGCTCAAGAAAAACAAGATATCTAAAGAAAAACACGAAGTCATATAGTTTCATCATGCATAAGCACACGCTGTAACTCTTCTGGTAAACCCAGCATGTAAAAAAAAGCAGTCATAGTAGCAACAATACAATACTGCATGAAGACAATTCCAGCATTTTCCACAGAACCAGCAGAATCATCTGTTGCTGGAATTACCAAGCAGCACAGAAGGCTCTCAGACATGTGACACCAGCTGGCATTACAGAGAACCGGACGAAAATGATCACCATTTATCTTTATTGCTAACACGTGCATGCACAAGTTATGTTATAAAAGGGAATTGTTCTATTTAATATCCAGCATCAGGTCATGGAGTATGTGCACAGTCCAAAAGTGATCTGTAACATCCAAGTCAGCTGGAAAAAAAAAAAAAAAAAAAAGAAATCTGCTTTTGTTTATGAAATACAAGATGCTACAAAAAAAAAAAAACTTTCCATAAGAACAAGCTTTGATAAAAACCTAGGTGTTGAGATAATGAACTGCAAGCCAGTGTAAGTGGGTTTAGTCATACCTTGAATATAATCATTACCTCATACACAGTTAATAAAGAGGAGATGTTTGTCTCACACAAAAACTCTCCTGAACACTAAATAAGCCTCTAAGAGTGCCTGAGTTTATTACTTGCTCACAGATCTACTTCTCAGAGAAATGTTAATCCAGTCATATTATTCCCAATATTCCATGTGTCAATAATCGAGTGACCCACAGCTTACATTTTCATAAACCAAAGACAATCTAGATCACACTCAAATTGAATTCAGCCTGTATCAATCCTGTTTTTTTTTTTTGAAAGAATCTTCCTAACAGAGAAATATATTTGTGTCTGGGATGTCTTGTGATTAAGAGCATGATGAATTTAATCTAAATAACTTCCACTGATCATATTGAAGAATTTATAATGCGAGTTTCACTGTAGCTTTGAGATCTCAAGTTTAATTGCTTGTACAAACTTTTGTGACAAATTACAAGTGGCCATTTGCCAAATGCTTGTAAATTGTGGAAGGTGCTGGTGTATCTATTAAATGTATAGCTCCAAGTTATCACTAACTTTGAGATATCTAATTATTTTAGAATGTACACAAAAAAAACCACACTTGCTTATGAAAATGAAAACAGCTGATGCTGTTGATCTGGTTGACCTTGAATGCGTAGGTCAGAGCTCTCTGGTGTTTCAAGCTGTCCTTATTTCATTCTGGCTGTCTATGTGTTTCACCATCTATAGAAGTCAAAGCACACTGGCCAGCGTCCCATGAGCTATTTTAAGCAACCTTCCACTCTCAGCCTCAGCAACGCTGCTCCTTCACAGTATGCCCCGTCTCTGACTGGGGGTACAAGCAACAGAGCAGCACTGGGACTTGTTTCATTATCACAACTTCATCCTGTACATGTGAACCTAATCAACATTTAATTAAAAAAAGGCAAAAACTCAGTCAGTTTGATTTAATAATAATCAAAGCAATCTGACAAGAGGTGCTCAAGCGCAAATAGTAAAAATGCAGCATGGCTGATAATCAGATGCAGCTGATTTAGAAACAACACATTGCTCGTTTCTTATTAAAATCTAAATAGGCTCTTGGTGTTAAGGTGAACCTCCCCTACTAGTCCTAAGACTCGGGCCAGGGACAGTATACACAAGTGAGAATATCATTTGTCAATCTCACCTTGAACAGGTAGCATGAAAATGGATACTGATTCAAGATGTAAGGAGCAATTTCTTCTTCTTCATTTACAATGTGGTTGATTTAAAAAAAAAAACAACACTGCAGTTACATTTCCACCAATGGTTGATGTGGAAAAAAAAAGATGAGAACAGTTATTTTTGGTCAGTAGATCAAAGGATGTGCTACGACTGGGTATTATGTCTTAAAAATAAACTCGTTTGTTTTTTGTTTGTCTTTTTTTTTTTTTGGGGGGGGGGGGGGGGGGGTGTTTTGTTTTTAATTCAGCATGTGGACAAACATAGGCACATGCTTGTTCTTGGCATACAGCTTGATGTCATCCACACAGAGGAGGTGGTTGGTGGTCGCCCCTTTTCAGAGTCTGTACTCGTAGCCACTCTTGGTGATGATCTGACTGAGGGCGTCCAGGTCTGTACAGAACAGCAGGGGGGAAAGGGCACCTCCTTTGTATATACCACATTTGAGGCTCACCGGTGCCACTGGTTTTGATTTGACCTCCAGAGTTGCCTTCCACAGCCATCCATGTGTGCTGCATTGGGTCATGGGCTGTCTTGTAGTCAATCCAGGCAGTGCGCCCTTTTGGCCAGGTAGTTGAATGGTATTGTTCCCTGCTGGGAGTCCTTAATGATGAAAACTGTCCAGTCTTCGTCAGCCACTCTGGGTGGGTTCTGACCTTAGCAGTTGGTTCATTTGTGCTGCTAGGTGTTCATGGAGTGCCGTTAACAGTGTCTAAAAATGACTCTCTTCATTTTTGAGATTGGGCGGGCCCTAGGTGGGTCTGTGCCATCTTTGCCTCTGAGCCTTATTCTCTATCTGGCTACTAATGCTGCTCATCTTGTAGCTAGTGAGGTCTGTTGCCGCTGCATCCATCAGCCAACTGTTCTCAGCGATGGTCTTGGTAACGAAAGTTTACCACTTCCAGTAGAGATTCTAATGGTTCCTTGTTACTTGGCAAATAGGAGGTTGTCCAGTTCTCTCAGGTCAGTTACCCATATTGCAAAGGGCTTGTGTGTGGCATCCCTTACCATAGGCAGCTTTGTACTTTGGATAAGGTACATTATACCTCATCAATCTCTAACTGTGATAGCAACTTCCTACTGCAAACATTTGAACACTGAGATGTAGTTGTTTCTTTATCAATGTGTATGTTTTCTGTAACTAATTCATTGAAATGAATGCATGAAAGTCCCAGCCATAAATACAGACACACACACACACACGTATATATATTAGGGATGGAACAGTTACTGGTATTACAGTAAAGCACGGTGAAAATTTACACGATAACGATTACCGTTTATGTTTGACTTTATCTCATTATCACGGTTGATCACCAGGATATGTAATATCAGCCTCATTCAAGTCTTGCGAGCGACTCGGGACTGTGTCTTGCGTGAATATGTAGCTTGTAACATTGACATCATAACGTAAACATGGCAGAAACTGGTGATAGCATGCAGAACATTTACTAAAAGGACGAAATCCAAGGTCTGGGCATATTTATTTTTTTATTTTTATTTTTTTTAAGAATGCAGCGGGGCAACTGGTGGAGAACAATTATCCTGTCTGCAGGATAATTGTCTGCAGGATGTCCATTTTATTGTAATTTTTACAAGTAACTGTTTCTTTATTTGCACATTTATACTTATTTAAGGTTCAGCTTTACATCCAAAGTTTATTTCATTTGAAGTTGCACTACAATTTTTGTTCCTGATAATTGTTTGCATATTTTGACCTACGATGGGTGTTAAAGTGTTCATTTAAACTTGCACCAGACAAATAGGCTTTGTTGCTGTTATTTATTGTGTTCATTTTAAATAAAATCTCTTTTTGTACCAGTTGTTTGCCCTTTTAATGTGAAAGGTCATGGAGTATTTTCCAAATTGTTACATCCCTAATATACAGACAGATACATACATATATATACTGTATAAGCAGTGATAGCACTCATGGAAATATAGCCCCTTGCAAAACTTGAGTCTGCAAGTCACCAAAGCTCGAGCGTGACAGAGCTGACACACTCCAGCAGCTGCAATGTTCACTTCCCCCCACAAAAGCACAGCAAAGTATGACAGTTCTATTCTGAGCAACTTCTTGAAATAAAGCACATTTACAACATAATATCTCTAACAAAAAGTCTTGATGGATGTGAGATGAAAAGAGATCGAAATACTTAAGTGTAGTATTTTTTGCATTTGTATTTTTCCCTACTGTTCAGATAGCAGCTCACACACCTCAAACAATTTGAATAAGTACTGTTCACTTTATACATTGACAAAATGTACAGCTAATCAAATGTAGACAGACATCAAGTGGTCTATTTGCATCTATTTTCAATGATTGTAAAATTCCCAGTAACATATGACACCTTCACTACCTCAGTGTTCAGGGAATGAAGATTATTCAAATGCTATGGAAATGCTGTACACTATAACAACACGCGCTGAATATGGCCTATTAATCCCAGTCCATTTTCCCTAGGATCAGAAGTACAAAGAATCTGGAAGCCCAACATTAATTATCTTATTTTTCCATTTCTCAAGCTCTCCACTTGGCCATAAATTGTTAGAATATAGGTTTTTAAAAAAAAAGGGTTTTTTCTTGTTTTATTTTGTTTTGGGACACAGCTATTGATAGAATTCCAGGCCTGTTTTTATTAATCAACCCTAATATTAAATTTTGTTTGACTTACCATTTTTTTTTACCACATGTCCTTGACCATTAAAAACATAGGTTTTTATATATATATATATATATATATATATATATATATATATATATATATATATATGTATATATATATATATAAAAGGTACTGCTTCTATTATCATATCATACCTCAAACCTTGCAAATGCATAACTGTGCTTGCCATGACCTTGATTTAATCCAACAGTGCACATTAATATCAGTTTTCAAATATTTGCTTATGCATTTTTCAATCGCAACGTAATCCCTGTAAATCCTGTCTCCTCTTCATGTGACAGCAGCTCTGCTTTGCAAAAAAATACAATACATTTTCAAAAAGTCAACCAAACCCTTACAGTTTAGTATTTTAAGGGAAATGCAAAGTACACTGTGATTTTCAGGGACATCAGGAGTCAGGCTGTACTGCAAGGTCACTTGACAGGTGGCTCCTAAATATGCAGGATGTTGTGTAATAAGGAAGACATTTCCTTGTTCTGTTAGGGGAAGGACATTTTCAAACTAAAAATGACAGTGTGGACACCAAAAGCCTGAAATGTGTCTTGAATGCACCCAGCACAAACCTATTTATTCAGAAATTTTCTTTAACCTTTGTTGTACTCACCTATAGTACCGAGACTGGAGGTACGTTGAACATACTGCTTTGGACACGTGACTGGCTGAACCGAAGTCTATCACCTTCACCCTGTAGGGCTGCCTCACTGGGTCCACCAGCATTATGTTTTCTGGCTTGAGGTCTGCATGAATCAGACCCATGCTCTTCAACTTTTTCAGAGCTGTAGCAACCTGCTGTAGCACAGGTCTTATCACCTTCAGGGGGAGTGGGCTGAACTTATTTTGCTTCAGGAAATCATAGAGGTTCTGTTCAAGCATCTCGAATACTAGGCAGGTGTGGCTGCGGTGCTGAAAGCATTCAAAAGCTCTCACCAGGTTGTGCTCGTCTGCATTCTCCCCACTCAGACGAGCAAGGATGCCAACTTCTATTTGACCCTGCCGTGCATATGATGGGTGGTTCTTCAGGATCTTCACAGCCACCACCTCACCCGTGCCCCTCTTCCAGCATTTCACTACCTGGCCGAAAGTGCCACGTCCCAAGAAATCCAGCACTTCATAGGTATTCTTCATTGAACACAAGACTTCATGCTGTACTACCTGATAGTCTCCATCCACTCCTCCTGCCCCCCCTGCAGCACCTACAGCCCCATGCCCTACACCCTGTTTGGAAGGACCCCCTCCAGCGGCCCCAACAGCCGCCGGCGCCGTCACAGCTGCGTTCCCCACATTTGTCGTTTGCAACATGGCAGGCAATATTGACAGTTCCTCCACAATCTGCATGGTGCTCCCTCGGTTTTCCAGCTCCTCACTTTTACGTTTCAGCCCACATCGCTGAGAGCTGTCAGCCGAGTTCAAACCTCCACAGTTCTCTTCTCCGTCGCCCTCCTCCTCCTCCTCTCCTCCTCCCTCAACTCCTCCACTGCAGCCCTCTCCCCTTCCCCCTCCTCCTGCCCTTGTTGCTCCACTGCTGCTCCCACTTGCTTTGTCTGTCTGATGCTGTTGACCCTTGTCCTGTGTGTGGACAACCCCTGCCTCCTGTTGCTTCTGGGCCACAAGCGGGCCTGGTCCACCTCCCCTTTTACTGGGCTGTTGTCTTTGTACACCACGGACCACCACTGTCTGCACCGGGTGCTCCTGTCTGCCACGCGTTTTCAGACCCACTGCTAAGTCTCGGTTCACAAACGAGTGGGCTTGTTTAGTTGGATGCACGATACCAAGGGTTCTGCTGTTCAGATAGGTCCGCGGGTGTGCCCTCTCATGGTACACACAGCTGCTGGGCTCAACTTTGAGTTTCTTCACACTGCTAAAGGCACTTGTCTGGGTTTGATAAATGTGTGGTGGGTAGACCAAGACTTGTGAGGCCATACCTGCAAAGACAGAATAAAGCAAAAGATCATTAGAGTTAAAAGAAAACAAATTATAGCAAATGCCATATTACATAAAATGATGAAATTAAAACAAAAATAGGCAAGCAGGAGTTAAGTACATGTAAGATTGACATTTTAAGTGATTTTCTTCAAAAAAAAATGTTTGTTATATCATCAGTTAAAAACAAAGACATGATCTCTCACAGGATCTTTTCCTGTCTGTTAAATTAAAAAGGTGATTTTATGTTACCAGGAGTCATAACAACAGACCTAATCTCCTTTCACTGTTTTAACTACTCCTACATCATCACAATGACATTTTGTTGACAATTTTTATTTTAAAAGAAATGAAAAAAGAGATTGCCGAAAAACGAGCATTACCAATGAACCAATAAGGTTAATGTTAAAAGTGTCATACTGATTTGTACTGTGTATGCCATTTGCAGTGATAGCGACAGCGGCACTCTTTCTTGGAAAGTTATCATCTACCGTCTTCTGGCTGTGGTTACATGTTATTGAAGTTACGTAGTTACATGCAGGTTCATTATGACATTTTGTCGTGTCACCAGCTAACATCCTTTGTCACATGAGCAGACCAAAGGAGCAGAGCATGATGTGTTTGGAAACAGATTTACCATTCTGTCCTACCCACAGCCTCCCCACCAACACCTCCACAGAAGAGATGACTAACTTCTCAAAGGTTTGTCTGACCCATTATCACTATTTTCATGCATCCTACTGCACGTCTCTAGGCAACCAAACAAGAGAGGATGACAAACAGACAAGCAAAACATATTCACAATGCGTTACCAAGTCCATGTGTCCAATCACTTACAACATGGTTTATTCTTCTCTCTTTCCCTATAGTGCATGTAGAGAGAGGATAAAGCACTTCAGGCTCACAGACTCAAGTCAAGTCTCTCTCAAATATTCCAAAATGGATTTAAAGGCAAACAAGATGAGCAGTTAAGTAATGTATCAAGTTTTATGATCATGGTAATCTTTGAAAATCATTTTCAAATTCAGCAGTGACCTAACAGACTTTCACTGACAGGCATCTTCACTGATATACAAGCTGCAAGGCTCCAGAATTTTCCATACTTAAAACACTGTATTTACAGAACCATGTTTACATAAAAACAATATTATCAATATTAGAGAAATCTTGATCAGATTCACAGCGTTGTGTTTAACATAACAGGTCTCAGCAGGACCATTACTATCTTAATGTCTTATTCTTAGACTCATTCAAAACAAGTTGTTTTTCAAACACATATGGATGCATAAGCGAGTTAGGTTGAGCTGTTACTCCCCGAGTATCCCAAAATAAATATACCCAATAGAAAGCCCACTTGTGTTGTGGTCGGACCAGCTGCCGTGAACTATCCATCAAACTATTCTGAGCAGTAAGATAAGGTCAATGCATTGTCTTGACATCTCTTTACTCAAATGCACACCTCTCACTGTTAAAAACACTTATCACGTTATCTCTAGCAAGGCTCAGAAGGCAAGATTTCCTGGGTATCCAGTCTGAGCTCAATAGCACAAATATCTGTGCCTGCATACGAAACCGCCCCCTAGTCACTGTATAGTCCACTACCTTCCCTGGTCACCATTTTGTAGAGCTGCTCAAATATGTAGTAAAAAAAAAAAAAAAAATTCCATACAGTCATTAAACATATCCCACAATGCATCATGAAAAGTACATGGACAGCCCAAAACAGAGCTAATGGTCACTACTTAAGCATCCATACTGTCAATCATTACGCTCAATTTTGAAAAAATTCCTTTATGAGCTGCAGCACGAAAATGCAGTGCACTGAAAAGAGCACGTGCCAAGACATACAGAACATTAGTTTTATTTTTATTTTTTGAGAAAATACTGAGATAGGTTATACATTAATAATACATATACTACAGATTATGTTTTTTTTTCAGTGTTTCAGCAGTGCAACAGCAATGATGTAAAGAACACAATCTACAGTCGTCGTGTCCCAAAGTTCAGTCACGCTAATGAACTCACTATGCAGTTCTCGCCATACGAGTACCTACATAGTGACAATGGACCAGTTGGACCAGTGGATTACATAGTGCCTAGGGAGTGGTTTCGGACACAGCCTGTGCTCACTGGACTCCCAGTTAGCAAGTTCTAATTGCAGGTGTATGCATTTCTCCAACGGCAAAACCACAGTTTAATCCCTCGCCTCCAACAGATGCATTCCACATCCCAAACAGTCGCCATTGACGGCGCTCACTGTAGGCAATGCTTGTGTTTCAACATGCCACAACACGTTTCAACAGCGTCCCAGAAGTGGCTTTGCCCTACACTGTTAAAAAAATATGTGGCTATTCTATATCATACTAAAGCCATGCCAACCAGCACAAACTACAAGTTCTATAGGAAACCAACCATAGAATCGTCATAGAGGAGATGACCAGGAGCCAACACGGACGTGAAGCCAAAACACCATCTGAGGTTTGAGGTGGTGTGGGATACATAGTCATTGTTAGCAAATACCGCTATTATAAGATGTTGGAAAATGGTGAATTAGGTAAAGCTTGTGGTATATAGAGTGGTATGTCAAGGACAGCACATCAATATTCCTCCCCGCTTTCTCCTTACTCTCATGCGAAATGAGCATTTATGTTTAGTTTACGTATCACACGAAAGCCCCAAATGCAGCGACAACAACTGGTTTTCACAGGTGCTGCCAACTAGAGGATATCATTTTTGCAGTACTCAGGTTTCCTATATTCTGATGCTTGCTCATTTTCTCATCATTGCAGACATCCTTTTCTGTGTATGCAGGAGGGAAGCGTGAGGTTGCAACATTTTTCGCTAGGTGCATTCTTGCAAAAATGCTGTTCAAACGGTCTGAAGAACGATGTTATAGCAAGCGCACTCAACAGTATAACCCATCATTTTACGCACAATTGTATATTAATTTGGTGTGTCTGTGCATGCAACACAAGTGCTGCACACAGCTCTACAGGAGGAGGCAAAAATAAAAGTATTACTGATTCAGCATGAGAAGAAGAAAAACAAAAAATGTTGACATGCTGAACCTCTCAAAAAATTCCAGGCTTTTCCAGTGCTGCCTCCTTTCGTGTCATGTTTCTCAGTACTTAGGTAGCTTCTGTTGGTGAGTTTAGCCAAAACAAATCCTTCTAGAGGTCAACATTCAATAAGTTTTTTTAATGGCTCAAGCTGATTATTTAGAGAAAGGATGGCAGTTATGTAGTGCTGATATTTTATAATCTGTTATAACATTATATAACATCTTAACATTTAATAAATGATATTGAAAACTACAGACCTTAAATCCACACTTAGTAATGCACCTGCACTGCCACTTTGCTTGAATAGTCCATTATGACTGTAGTGTAGCAACTCCATAAAATTCCTAAAGTAATAAAACACATGAAAGAAAGAAAAGTGTCGTTTCACAGCTGTCACTTGGCGAAGATTGCACATGCGTCTTTACTAATTTACTGTTTACCAACCTCATTCAATAATCGGCTGATAAGGACCATGAAGAAAGAATTCCACTTTCTATAGTTATAGGTCTGGTGGAAGGTGTTCATGACCATGCTGCTTCACTTCATGACTCAAGAGTGAAACTGTTGCTATTATCAGTGCACCTCCCTCCTAAAGCATGTCAAAAAACACAAATTAAGTATCAACATTTTTTTTAAAGGACTGATATTCATTAACAGCATGGATGATGCTTTTTTGTTGTGTTCAAGAAATGTGCATTCTGTTAGACAGCATACAAAGATGAAACATATAATACCTTGAGGCATTTATGGATCCTGCTCAGTTCAGATGATAAAGGTAAACATTAACTGTGATAGTGAAAACAAAGATCCATTCAGACCAAACAGTTCGAATGGCTCTCTGAGAGTTACGGGAAGTCCTTTTAAGGTCAGCATACTTCCATGAATTTTGTCTCTGGTTGAATTCACAACATGTATGGAAATGTGGAAGTGGCGTAATGGTCAGAAAGTGGATGACAGATGTGCATCCTGTTATGTATCTTCAACCAATCACAGTACACTTACATTGTCGGGTCCAGTCACCATACAGTTACACCACTTTGACCAGTTGCAGCTGTGATAAGAAAGCTCCTACTCTGAAGCACAATTTAAAAAAAAAAAAAGACCCAATAAAAGCAGTTCTATGAATTACATGGTTCCTACAGTGCAGGCACAAAAAAGAAAGGCGCCTTCCTCTATAGAAATGCATAGTTATAAGACCTATAAAAGGATTCTTGCAGTCTGACAAGGCCCTCAAAACACCTACTTTATTCTCACTTCTCTTTAATAATGGTCACATCCCTTCGGCATTACACGAGGGTTTCTTTCTTAGATCACAATCCAACAACTTTGCTACACACTAGTGTTTTCCGTGTCTTGTGAACCTGATCTTTTATGCTCATTAGATAAAGTGCCCTCTATTTTCTAAAGCATGTGATTTCATGTTGTTTCAGCCAACTTTCCAACTGTCACTTTTCAGTTTTCCCCTGGTAAAGGTAGCCTCTGTATAAAAGTAATATGAAGTGGCCTATTAAATTTTGAATGTTTATATTTATAAAGGCAATTTTCTTTGCAGCCAGCAGTACACACAAACATCAGTTAACAAATGGAAACAAATAAATACATCAACAAACTATCAAATTAAATACAGTAACTGTTAAAGGGCATTGTTCACCAGGCTGATGGCAACAGGAAGGAATAATGATTTGAACCTTTTTGTTCTACATTTAAGCAAACCATATCGGGAAACAGAAGGCACGACATTAAAATCACTCCGTAAAGGATGGCTCAATATTGCTTGGGCTTTTTTTCTATGATCTTGCCTTGTACAGTGCAAAAGTTTAAGTAAATTGATGATGTAACAAATTATTAACATTTTAAGTCTGACAGGTAGTTCAATTCTGCCTTTTCTTTTCATAAATGCTACATTCACTCAATGGGCCATGTGGCATGCCAAATACACAAACCTTTACAACACCATAATAAGAGCTCTACAAGACTATAAAAGGTACCTGCATGTTTGCCTCATAAAAGTTACATGTGGCACATGAGCAAAAATATTTCCACTCCATCCTGTATCACAAATGAAACTCTGAACTCAAAATGAATGAACTCATGTCACCGTTTCTTTCTGGAAGTAAAATATAAAGCTTCTAGATGTAGGCCACAGGTCTAGTGGAAAGATTTCAGAAAGCTTTTACTTATTTAGCCTCAGAGCTTATAACTCTGAGCAATTTAACACACACTACATTACAAAATACGAGTTTTAATCTGTCACAGGAAATATGATATCGCTCTAAAATAACAGCAATGCAATCTGAATCACAGCGAAGTCTTAACAACTTTCAAATGTGTAACAACGTCTGCCGATAAGTCACACACACTGAAACACTACCCCCCACAAACAAGCTGTTCAATCGATCAGCAAGCACTGATCACAGCATCACACAGACTCTTAGACTCCATGAACACAAAAGGAGAGTCAGTTGTTTTACAACATCAATTTTCTATGAAAAGAAAAAAAAAAAACAACTTACATGATTTGAAATCCTATGGTCTAATCAGATCACTGGAAGCTTAGAGGTAATTATGCTCTGTGAGCCACACTGGCACTTATGTCTTAAGATAACAGACTCAGAGCAATTGCTTTTCGTGATCAAAGCCAACGACTCTAACACTGCTCTGTCATGGTAGTCTCCCCATGAACTCATTCTGTTTTGTTTACTGCCTCATGCCTGCGAACATACCTCAAGATGACATCACTTGGATACCAGTCTTTAGGTCTGCCACAATGCTAAACAGATGACCAGCAAGTGTTCCAAGCACTAAAAAACACACACACACACGCACAGGCTGAGAATTCCTCTACCATATCCATCCCTTTAAAAATATATATATTTCCTACTATCTATCCAAATAGGATTTTACCTTTAACACAAAACCACTACATTAACTGTAATAAAAGCCCCAATAGATAATTAAAGACGGGTTTTATATGATTAACTTTGCATTAGCTCCAAATTTAGGTTTAGGTTGTTTTCTTTTTCCTGCTAGACTGGAAAGTAGAAAAAAAAAACAGCCCTTTATTCAGTGATTTTGGTTTAAGAAATAAAAGTTGTGCAGCGCAACTTCACTATGCACGGAAACATACCCACTGAGGCAAAGCTGTCTAACAATATCAGCAAGGCCCTGTGATACTGGAGGGAATTATTCTTCTCCAACCTGACAAACATCCCAGCTAGCCTCCAAATATCATGTTAGTTACTTTGGTTGGACACACTTTCTTAACATTAGAACAATATTAGACCATTTGCACACATTTAAACTAATTAAAACTCAGCAAATCTAGATTAAAACGCCAATCAAGCCTTTGTCAGATATTAAAATGGGTGACCAGGAACAATATATGCTGCTGTGTTTTGCGCACTTAGTTCAATTGCATCAACAGCGTTTGTGCTCACGCAGCAAGACTGAAACATGAGAAGATTTTTTTTTTAAATAATTATGCAATAAAATGAAGTAAAACATAAAGAAGACATTCGACAATATATTTAATATTTGAGTACAATTTGAGCAGCCGTGAGCCCGTTGTGTCTAAGACTTGAACCAGTTTAATCCACTAATTTACGGAGTCAGGTGTTGGTATAAATATAGCAATTAAATATATAGGTCCATATGATTCATTTTCGGTCGGTAAAATAGATAATAGTCAAAAACTAATACCAATGATGATCATAAAGAGCAAGCCATCCAAATACCGTGGGTCGCCGTGACAACGACTGTGTTCACGTTAATAATTACCACCAGCGTCAACAGCAATTCTGTTTAGCACGTCAGCAAAAAAAATATTCACTTCTGGTAAAATGATAAACCCAAAATGCTGACTGAAGCGGCCACAATGAAGTCATTGCTGAAATGGAACAAACAACTTAACATTCGCTAGTTAAGTTTATACCTAAGTTGTGACTTAGTAATACGTCACATCTAAGCTATCGTTTCCGAGGTTTCTTCAACAAACACCACCACTGACAGCCTTCCGTCCACAACTTACCTTCACATAGAGTCACTATAAGTATAATCCGAGGCTTCTCTGAACATGTTATGGACTTACAGATCCATACCATGCACAGTTCGCCTGCATTGCTGCCATCTTGTTCCAGACGACAGGAAGGAAGAGCTCGCCCTCGGTAACGCCACCAACTCCCACATTTCAAACATTAAATTATTCTTGCATATGAGTGTCCGGGAACACCACACTGAACCAGAGCTGTAGCTACGCGAGTCAAATCGGTCTGGTTCCTCTTCGGGCGACGTTGCCCATCTCTGAACGGGCTGCCGTTACCCCTGTCTAGACGTGTGGCTCCGCGGCCCTGCCAGCCTCTAACATGTCCCTTTTCTCCAGCAACTGGAAGCAAATGTTTGTGAACTGACGGCATCGCTCAGACCGGAGCAATCGAGTGGAGAGCAGGTCCGATCGCGTCCGGTGAAGTTCCGTTGATATTCGAATTACAGCACAACGCGGTACCATGTATTAGACCAATGTTGAGAGAACAAATATCAAAAAGGCACACACTGTGTATTTTCAATGTTTAATTACTAAATATCCTAAATGTATTCCAAATATATTTAGGATCATGACCACATATTTTATAATCTAGTGTATTACATTAGTAATAACAAATATTAACCCTCCAAGTCAGCCATTCCCAAACTTCCGAATACCGAAGGCCCAATTTGAAATGTGAAAAATCTCTGCGGCCCACGCAAACCTTTAATCACAACTGTTATCAACATACAGGACTAGAAGCTATGTTCTGATATTAATGTAAGGGGTCAACAAATAAGGTGACACTTGTCATATTAGGTTAAGATGACAGTAGAATAACACTTAACTGGTTTGTTTTATTACTTCTTAATGTTTTTTTTAATCGTGTCATGAATATTTTACAATAATTAAAAACATATTTTAAAAAGATCGAGGATTTAAAAGACATTTGTTTAATTTTAATGACCTCTCACGGCCCACCTTCAGTCCCACGACGGCCCACCAGGGGGCCACGGCCCACACTTTGGGATTCACTGCTCCAAGTAATTTGCAATTAAATAATTATTACATTTTAAAGTCGTCTAAATTAGCCCTACAAGAGTTAAAAAATTAAGTTAAGTGTATTTAAAAGAATATGGGGGATGGGAAATATAGGCCTACAAAAGAAAAAAAGTTGTAGTTGTAAAGAATGAATTTTCTTCAGAAGGTCCACTAGCTCAGCAGTAAAAAAAAAAAAAATACTTTGACAAATATTTTGTACTAATTCTATAAGAACAATTCTTAATTATTGAACTTGTTTTATTTTTTATTATGTATCAAAGGTGTACAAAATTAATAATGTAATTGTGGTGTACGTACTTTTGAATCTAGCCTCAGCAATTTTATTTTGAATTGCTCTCTCCTCTAGCAAAGTAATAGCAGCAGAGACTTCATAAAGACGTTTGCGGGGGTGCACAAGCTGAAAATCTACTGCTCACACAGCAAGGAGGTACCCAGCTGACAAAAAAGCTTCTCATAAACTCCTGTTGTCTGAGAGATCAGTTGTAATCTAATCCAGCAAAAGGCACTTATCTTGTCAGCCTTTGTTTGTCCCCACCCGAAACAACAAGCCAACAGGCCTGGTCAGCTGAAAGCAGGTGTGAAACACCTCTCCTCTCACCTGATTTGTCATAAGTAAACACAGCTGGTGAGATAACAAGGGGAAAAAAAACGCGTGTAGAGTTGTGTAAAAGGCTCCTCATGAAAGAAACATAAAGGAGAGGGAAAATATGTAGTTCATGTGTTGTACCTGTTCGCAGAACACGCCATCAATGAGGAGGCAACAACAAAGTCCAACAATATAACAATTTAAATTCCACTCGATTAAGCTAAATTGTTCAAATATAACACAAAGTTTTTTTCAGAGGTTGAATCAACTATGACTCAATCACACTCATAATTAGATAAAAACAAAAATATTTACTTTATGAAAAATGATAACCTTAAAGTTGTACGGCAGGTAAACACACATATATATAATAAGAGTGACTCAAGAGACTTGTTTACTTGCAATCATAAAAGCTCTGTGATCGTTTGCTCTGGTCTTTGGAGACGCTGGAGGGACACATAGAAACGCGCGCGCTTGATGGCTGGCATCTGCCACCCCCTGTTGGCCAATAACAAGCAGCATGAGCAACGTTGTTCAGTGGAAAAAAGACCCCTTATTGTTGTGCTCGATAGATTTGTTAATGTTTTACTTCACGATAACAGCATCGTGCATAGTTAAGAAAAGGGAGCTTCATGAAATAGACCTAAACTGGACGGTTAGGAAATGTCTGTGTTTTCATAATCACCAGTAAGGAAGCCGCCTATCGGCCAAAAATAGAAAACTGGTTTGCAGTTGCATATATCACATGAAAGCACGTGACTGACATGTGTTGGCATACACAGACTTCAGGAAAACATACACACTGCATTTGATTTTTGAGACTAGGCGTGAAATAAATGTAAACCAGAGAAGTAGAAGTATCGTTTGCAATATTTTTATTTGTAGACTGTGGATATTCTGTAGCTTATTATAGTCTCTAAAATTGTAAACCATCAACTATATAATAATAATCAATTTATACTTATTATTATTCCCATGTTTATTATTATTATTATAGACTGTCTTGTCTTATTTTTATATTTAATTTATATAAAATTATGGTAATTTTGCATTTACATCAAGGATCGGCTCTGAGCTCCTTCTTGTTTGCTATGGTGATGGACAGGGTGACAGATGAGGTGAAACAGATGTTTTCATGGACTATGATGTCTGCAGATCACATTGTGATCTGGAGTGAGAGCAGGGAGCAGGTGGAGGAAAAGCGAGATAAAGGAAAGGAGAGGAATGAAGGTTAGCCACAGCAAGACAGAATACATGTGTGTGAATGAAAGGAACCCAAGTGGAACGGTGAGGCTACAGGGAGCAGAGATGAAGACGGTCGACGATTTTAAGTACTTAGGGTCAAAAGTCCAGAACAACGGAAAGTGTGGAAAATAGAAAACAAGAAGCTTGTGCAAGGGAACAGGTGGAGAAAAGTGTTAGGTGTGATGTGTGATAAAGGAGTTTCAGCATGAAGGAAAGGAAAGGTGCATAATATGATGGTGAGACCTGCAGTGTTGTATGGTTTAGAGGACTGAGGGAAAGACAAGAAGCAGAGTCGGAGGCAGTGGAAATTAAGATTTTATGGTTCTCTTTGGGAGTAGGGAGGATGGATAGGATCAGGAAGGAGTACATCAGAAGGGCAGCGCATGTTCAGTGTTTTACAGAGAAAGTCAGAGAGGCCAGACTGAGATAGTTTGGGCATGTACAGAGGAGGGATAGTGAATATATTGGTAAAAGGATAATGAGGTCGTAACTGCCAGGCAGGAAGCCAAGAGGAAGACCAAAGAGGAGATTTATGGATGTAGTGAAAGAGGACATAAGGTAAGTTGGTGTGAGAGAAAAGGAATACAGAAGATAGGGTTCGATGGAGGTGGGTGACTCACTGTGGTGACCCCTGAAGGGAAGAGCTGTAGGGAAAAGAAGAAGATAGTGATTCTGTGGTAATTTTACTGGTCTTTTACCAGACCAATTAATCTCACATTTTTACCTTATTTTAACTTGATCTCAGGTCAATTTGGCTGTCATTTTGGCTTTCATTTTATGTTAATTTGGGACTCATTGTATCATTTTGTGGCGATTTTATATCTCAATTTCCATATATGGGATGTTTTTTTTTAATTATTATAATTTAATATTATATTTTATCTCTATAAAAACTATATTCAGTTTGTATATCCTTGTCGGCATCTGACTCCACTCCCCTTTTTTTCTTAGATTATGACTTTATTTTGAATGACTCGTGCCGACCGGAAGTGTCATTGTTGTTCCTGCGGCTGTAGCGAAACGCCGCTTTATCGCCATTTTATACATCGGCGAGGCGAACGGTTGAAGTGTCGGGTGCTCGAGGGCAACGCGGTTGACTTCTGTTGAGCTATGCCGACAGTTGTTTTATGAAAATCTGCCATCGCGGTATTATTCGGGCATCGAATTAACGAGCAGGTCGTTATTAACGTTGATATTCTTCCAGCCATGTCGACGGAGGGAGCAGCCGACCAGGTAGCTACATGCTGTTATTTAAGAAGGCGGTACAGCGAGATAGCTTCATTTAACTTATTTATATATAGACCTACATAGACGCCGTAGCATGTGGATTACGTATTGATTGTTTTCAGATCCGTGTCGACTAACATCGCTCGGTTACACGCACTGCATATGATATGAATGCGTTTGATGTCGTCGCACGCCATGTTGACCGAGCTTTAGCACCGTCGCAGCACAAAGCGAGCTGTTGCAGACGCCTGAAGCTAACTTTAGACCACATGCACATCAGCAAGATGCCAACGTGAACTTGCTGCGAGTTAGTCTGTGCTATTAATGTTAGTAATTATCTGCTGGTCGCTACTTAACGGTGCCAGCTAGAAGGACCTAGCTAGTTGGTAGCTAAAATGAGCGTTTTGCTTGTTCGTTGATTTTCTGTATTGTTGCCATTTGCGAGTCTCCTGAGGGTCCTTAGGAGGTGAAACCGTAGGGTTCTTAACTGAATACGGTATGCGAGTGTGCAGACTCATTCACAATACTTCCCACCCTTTCTGTTTCTTTACCATTTTGCCTCTGCCTTTGTGTTGTCTTGCAGGCGGCAGCAGAGTATATTCCTGAGAAGGTGAAAAAGGCAGAGAAGAAGTTGGAAGAAAATCCCTATGACCTTGACGCTTGGAGCATTCTGATTCGAGAAGCACAGGTTTAGTGACACAGAGTTGTATTCCTGGGGTTAAGGAAACTGGGAATGAGGGTGGGGGTATGGTTTATATACACTGGTAGAATGCCAAACTCTAAAGTTTTTTTCTTTTTTAAATCAAGACGTGATTGACAAGTATGCCTCTTTATATGTGATGTAGTGTGGAATGTAAATGCATTCTCCTCCTTTAGAACCAACCCATAGATAAAGCGAGGAAGACCTATGAGCGACTTGTGTCGCAGTTCCCGAGTTCTGGCAGATTCTGGAAGCTATTCATTGAAGCTGAGGTTAATTTATGAATATATATTTTCTTCCTTTAGTGTGCATGACTGGGACTTATTCTAACATGATCAACAATGTGATTTTCACACAACCAAAATGTGTCTTAGTTAAATGAAGTTTAAAGTCACAATTCTTGAGTTGAGCTGTTGAGCCTGGCCACCCTTGTTGGAGGCTTCAGCCCTACCCTGTACAGCATTTTCTGCCAACATATCAGTCACAGGAAATCGTGAATAATTTGCAAAATGAAAGACCTAAATTGAACTTTGAAGAATGATGCAAATGAAATTCTTTGAAGGCTCCATCAGGAGAGAATTGTGCCTTTTAACACAAAGGGGAAATCATCTCTTAACCATTTTTTTCCACATCGTTTCTTATGTTCCCAGGATTTAAACATATAAATATATTTCTGCGCCATATTTAAATGGGGTAAATGCATTTGTTGCATGTTTGGTCTGCAACAGTATTAAAACTATTTTAATAGTATTGGAGTGCATTAGCCTTTTATTCACTTGTTGTGTCAATTTATTGCCTCCTGTGTCATTTCTTTTTGGGTTATTTCTATAAAGAAAAATCTTGATTGTGTGGCCCGTTCTTTCCTTGAGACATGTCTCCACACTCCTCCTGAATACGTACATGACCCGTGAGCCCCGTTTCCTTTGATGCCATCAACAGGCTTTGCTCTCATGCAGCCAGCTTTTGACTGGATGGTTCCATTTCCCTTCAAGTTTATCAATAATGCTAAACTGAAGTGCCTTTTCTGACGCCCTGCAACCCTGCAGATGACTTCTGCATTGCTATTAAACACTTTTTTTTTTTGCCAGTGTTATTATAGGGATATCAGAGCATTTAGGTAAAGCTCATATGTGCTTTTAGGGCATTTGTAGGTGTAAGTTTATTTCAGCAGTGAAGCCCCCTGGCCCCCTCTTTTTTTTCCCCCTCTCATTTTTTGTATGCTTCTCCCACTGAAGTAGTTGCACCCATCTTTGCTTTCTCTAAGTTACAGTTGTGCTCAAAATAATAGCAGTGTGTTTAAAAAAAAAAAAAAAAAAAAAAAAAAATGACACAAAAAAACCAACAAAAATTGGAATAGCTCAAAATCCTTTATAAAAGCATTTCCAAAAAAGCAATGCATCGCGACCACTGCACGTTCTATTCCAAATCAAAAGGTAAAGAAAAATATAACAAATTGAATTTTTACAGAAAGTGAAGATTAAAGGAACATTGGGCTGTTCAAAAACTTAGCATCGTCTGTCATTTACTGTATGAACTGAGAAATACTTGAAGGTTTAACTTTCCTGTAAAACACTGAACTAATATTTAGTTGTATAACCGCTGTTTTCTGAGAACTGATCCCCATCTGTGCTGCATGGAGTCGACCAACTTCTGGCACCTGTGAGCAGGTATTCCAGCCGAGGATGATTGGACCACATTCCATAGTTCCTCTGCATTTCTTGGTTTTTCCTCAGAAAGAGCATTTTTGGTGTCACCCCGTAAGTTTTTCTGTTGGATCAAGGTCCGGGCATTGGGCTGGCCACTCCATAACTTTTTAATCTTGTTGGTCTGGAACCAATATGCTGCTGCTCGCTGGTGTGTTTGAGGTCGTCGCCTTGTTGAAACACCCATTTCAAGAGCATTTCCTCTTCGGTATGGAGCAGCATGACCTCAAGTGCTTTGATGTATTCAAACTGATCCATGATCCCTGCTTTGTCATACGTCGGCCTGGCACCATAGTATGCTACGATGCTTGCATCACCAAGCTTCACTGTTTTCACAATGAAGGGAGTGGTCATTGACAAATTCTGTGGCCCCTATACCCCCCCCCCCCCACTCCCCCCACCGCCAAATAAAAAGGGCAAACAAGAGACAGTTGCTCTCATCAGTTCACCAAATGTTTCTCTCAAGGCAACTTTTTTTTTTTTTTTTTTTTTTGTGTGGGCAAATTATAACCTTCAGCGCACTATCTTTTCATCAATGGGACTTTGCAGGGACTTCTTGTCGATAGCTTGGCCTCACATAGGTGTTTCTAATTGTTGCGGTACTCACAGGTAACTAGATTCTTTGATCATCCTGGAGCCTGATCATTGGCTGAGTCTTAGCCTTTTTGGCCATTTTCCGATCCATCTTAATGGTGGTTTTCTTTTCTCTTCCACGTCATTCTGGTTTTGGTTGCCACTTTCAAACATTTGAGATGAATCTCACAGAGGACCATATCATTTTTTTGCACTCTTCGCTTTGCTAGTCATGTAAGAAACGACCAATTTTCTTCAGATTTTCAAAGAGAAATGCACCGTAACCAGCATGTGTGACTTTTCCAGCTTAGAACAGCCCCATATTCCTTTAATGTTCACTTTCTGGAAAGTAATAACAAATTTAATACACTTTTCTTGGCATTTTGATTTGGAATAGACTGCAGTGTTTCCAAAGCATGTGTGTTTGGAACTAAAAGCTATTTTAAAGATTTTGAGCTTGACTCCCTTTTTAAACACATTGCTATTATTAACACTGTTGTAGGTCTTTCAAGAGCAGTCCTCGTTTTTTTTTTTTTTTTTTTTTTTCTCTTAGTTGCTTTAGCAAAAATAAACTCACTAACATTACCTCTAATAATCTTTACAGCAGCCTGGATGATTAAACAGTAGACTTATTGCTGTCTGTTTGTAGTGCTTATTTGGACATCATGAAGATGTGCAAAGCAAAAACATCTGAACAGACATAGAAATGTTTATGGTAATGTTTGTACTAGGATTGGTCTAAAACCAGTCTAGTGTTATAGATTTACTTAGTTTCATTAACATATTCATATAAAAAAAATACTGAACACTGTTTTGTGTGTGCTAAATCTGACGTACTACAGCATTTTTAGCAAACTGGGACTCCAGCAGTACCAAACATAAATGCCATAAACAGGTTTTTACCTTTGTTTTACATGGTAGTAGATTAAACATTAAACAAGATTGACAGAAACACTGAGTACTAGGGTGGTGGTGGGTGGGTGTGTGTGGGGGGGGTGATTAAACTCGCTGTGGCTCCTAGTTTATACTGCAGATAATCAGGTACCCTTAAATTTACGTGTAAGTTAGTTACAACTAACCACGTTTTTTTTTTTTTTTTTTTCGTTTTCAAATCTTCCACTCAGTTAGCCTCATTAATCCCACCCGAGACTCCAAAGATCCATCATCAGATATTAGCTGTAGATTTTGATGTTGAGTTTTTTTGCTTGCTGAAATGACACTCCTGATATTAACTAGCTGCAAGTAATATTTTTTTTGGAGCTTTAACAAAATCCAAAGCCAGTCTCATAGTCCATGGTGTGCATGGATAAAACATTGTAATAACTCTTTATTCATAGTAGAGACACTACCTGGTAAGTATGTATGTGGGCCTTCATTTCTCCTGGATAAGAACAGGTGGACCTTTTTTTCTTCTTCTAAAGAGAAATGCCTAAAATATTAAAGAACCCAACCTGTTGTGAAGTTTCTCTTAAAGAACCTGTTGTGTCCTTTTGTGAGACTCCTGTGAAGATTTGGCTTAAGCTCCATTTGCAGAGATTTTGTCTGCAGACAAATCAAAATCAGGCTGTTACGATCCTACAACACTTTCCAGACCCGTTTGCAGAGCGTTTTTCTCAGACGGCTCTTTCACCCAGTGCAGTCACTTAAATAGGGAACTGAGAATGTGGCCTGTACTGAGGATTACAGACAGACTGGACTGAAGGAGTTTGTAGTTGGCTTTGTATGATGGGAACATGAGGTCGAGTTTCGGACATGCTGGAGGTGAAAATTGACTTTGCTTCTGTAAAAAAAAATAAATAAAAGACTGACATTTAAGACCATAACCCACATATTCCCTTCCCCCATTAGAGAACACTTGTATGGTTTGTCCTCAGTTACATGTCTGTAAATAGTCAAATTCTGTCGGGTTTGTGTGCTCCTTGATGAATTAAAGGCTTACTGGTGCGTCTTCTGTTTTTTAATCAAAGAAGGGTGTAGGCATTGTTGAATGGTGGGTCTAGGGAAGTTGATTGACACTAATGTAAAGAAGATTGATTTGATTTTTTTTTTTTTTTTTTTGGGCCACTATAGCAATTGTCCATCTTCACAAATACAGAAATAAGTTTTTTTTTTTTTGTTTGTTTTTTTTTTTTTTTTTTTTTTTTTTGGGGGGGGGGGGGGGGGGGGGGATTTGGCAGTTTGGCAGTTTATAAATTTCTTTCTTTTATGTTATTTTACTGTGTGGTTGTCAAAATGACTCCATAGTGTTGTTAGGAGCGGATATTTAACTGAAGTAAATAGCAATTATAGTGTGGTGCAACTATTTTGGAATGCTTTAAAGTGTGTCCATTTATTGTACTTTACATTTTAAAAACTTAATTGAATAACTCAGAATCCAGTGGTTTTTTTTTCTCAATTCATTGCAAAATATTTGAAAGTGAATTTAAAGAGTTTGTAGTTTTTGGTTTTTAAATTACAAACAGCTTGTCCCAAAAAAATCTACAGCTGCAGACACTTCTAAGAGTGGAATAACTTTTTTACAAACATTTTTTTCCCCCCATGTTTATTACCCATGAAGATTAATGAGGAGTTGGAAGGCAGGGGTTTTCATCTTGATAACTAAGACACTCTTAATTCCTGAGCAGTATTTAAGTAGATAATGCACCCTTACGCACCAGTTTAGATTAAGATGAAGTCTTTTATAGAACTAATGGGACTAAAGCACAGTTGAAGTTGGGCCAGAGGGGAAAAAGTTTGAAGAATAATCTAAACAATGGCTGCATTCACAGAGTCTAAATTGCGTTTTAGTCATCAGGCCAGGGGAGGCAGTTTTGTGTTATGAGACTTGTGACTCTGGTCAGGGTGTTTAACTGCTGTAAACACCCACCCCCCCACACACACAAAAGAAAAAAAAAAACCTCACAAACACTTGGTATTCTACAGACATAATGGCTTCATCTGTCCACTGGAGGAGCTGTGAGGTTCATCATTAGTTCGTATGACACTGCTGCATCAGTATTATCAAGAACCTGCTCATTTCAAGGGCTATTTCAGTTTAAGAATGTGTCTTCAGTATCTTTCTTGAAATTCAGCACTCTGTGGCGCAAGTGTTAAAGAAAATAAACCCCTTTCTAAAAGTAATTTGTCATTCTTGTGTGAATTTCACTCTGTTGATCTTTGAGGTCCTGTGCGTGGTTGTGTGGTTGAATGTGCACAAATGCATGTTTCCTTAAAGTCTTAAAAGCATCGGAAGTATTTGAATTAACGTTGCATTTACACTCTTATTTGCAGATCAAGGCAAAAAACTATGACAAGGTAGAAAAGGTAAGTGTTGATCACGCTCATGACTGCTGACTGATTTATTTCGATATATGGTTGTTTGACTGTAGTTACTTTAGCTGTAAAGTGTTAAATGATTTCTGTAAATGAAGCAACAGTGAACGAAAGTTGTTGTGTTGACTCTGAGTGATCTATTTTTTTTTTACTTGTTGCGGTTTGCACCACCATTGCTCTAATTTGTTTGAAAAATAAATATATTTTGTTCCCTGATTTTCTGATTTCCTCTCTTTTTTTCGTCTGTAATTTCTCTTTTTTAAGCTACATGGGATACATAAAAGTATTGGTACTGTTTAAACACTGGACTTTTTTTTTTTTTTTTGTATCTCCTTGCTTCAATAATACATTTTTAAATAAAATTTGATGTTAAAATGACTATTTTTTGTCAGATTTTCCCCAAATCTTAATTCATAGCATCAAAATATTTGTCCTTCAAACTCAGTTTTTTGTTTTTCCATTGCTCAGTGAAGTAAACTGCTTCAGAAGCCTTTCTGATGGAGCAAAATAAAATACAGAGACGTTCAATCTAGATGCAATTCATTCAAGTCTAAGTGGCTGCAGTAAATAACACATTTTCTATTTTTTTTAATTTGTTCAGTTAGTAATCCAGTCACACAGGTTACACAATTAGTGACATATCTATATATACACACACACACAGTGGGCAGTTACTAATCAGTGTTGTCCTGTATGAAGCTTAGCAGTTCTGTCTCTACACTATTTCTAACATTCTCTTTGGCCATTTAGTTGTTTCAGAGATGCTTAATGAAAGTGTTGCACATCGACCTGTGGAAATGCTACCTCTCATATGTTCGAGAAACCAAAGGAAAGCTGCCCAGTTATAAGTAAGACATGCTAAATTGTAGGGCTCAGTATGTTGCCAGAATGTCCGGCTGTAAAACATATTTTCACACGTGTCATCTTCCTTATCCTCAGAGAGAAAATGGCCCAGGCGTATGATTTTGCCCTTGATAAGATTGGAATGGAGATTATGTCCTATCAGGTACATACATCTGAACTTTAAATGGTCCTAATGTATGTGAATGTATGTTAAATACTATCACCTAACTTGCCCTTTATTCTTCTCTCAGATTTGGGTTGACTACATCAATTTCCTCAAAGGAGTGTAAGTCTCTTTTCTGTAATTGTACCAGACTCTCAAATACTTTGCCAACTTCCAAGCACTGACCATTTTTGTGCGTGTTTATATAGGGAGGCCGTGGGCTCGTACGCAGAGAACCAGCGAATCACTGCTGTTCGTAGAGTTTACCAGAGAGGTTGTGTGAACCCCATGATCAACATTGAACAGCTATGGAGAGATTATAACAAATATGAAGAGGCAAGTGCACGTACCCAGCTCTCTGGCTCAGTTTGTACTGTACATGCATACAATGGCTCTTAAAGGTTTACGAACCATTGACAATTCTTTACATGTTCAGACCGATATAATCCTAAAACATCAAATTTCACACAAGTCTCAAAAGGCTGATGAAGAGACTCCAGCTGCAAAGAAGGAAGCCAGTGCCCTTTAAAAAGCACATTACTGCATTTCTGTGGTTTACTGCGGATTACAATGAAAAGTTCAGAAGGCTTGAGGGAAAATGTTCTATCAATGGATGGACCCTCATGTTTGTAAAAGAGTAAACCGCGTTCCAGCATAAGCACCATGTCCTGGTGGTAGGATCATGGTTTGGGCCTGGTTCTCTGCATCTGAGCTAGAACAAGATGCTCTGGTGGGAGGAGCCATTAATGAGACACTAAGTCCTGAGTTATAACCTGTACATTCCAGAGGAAAATGTTGGAGCAGTTGAGTTGATTCTCAGCAGAAAGTGGATTATGCAAAAGACAGTGACCTAAAGTACACGCCATTTAAAAAAGAAAAAGTTAAAGGAGCAATTGTAATTAGGGGTGTGAAAAAAATCGATTTGGCGATATATCGCGATATTCGGCCGCCCGATATAATATCGATTTTTTAGCTCCTAATACCGATTTTTTTTTTTAAAGGAAAATTCATTCATTTATTTAAATGTGCAAAAACACTAATAATAAACAATAAATAGGTTGTTTTTTAAGCAAATAGTTTTGACTCAATTCCTCCCCTGAATGATCAATATCATCTTATAAACATATACAGCAACTTGATGTTTCTTTTCTACCTTTAATTTTGATATTAACTGGGTAGAATATCGCAATATATCACGATAATATCGTATCATGACCCAAGTATCATGATACATATCGTATTGCTAGGTCCTTGCCAATACTCACCCTTAATTGTAATGGACTGGGACGGTCCTGACCTTCGTTCACTCGAATGTGGAAGCGTGCAGTTCATGTGATCAAATCCAACACTATCCCAGAATCAAGGCTGTTCTTGAAGAATTAACTTAAGTTCCTCTACTTATACTACATATATTCCCCTTATACATATGCAGTATTACATTTAAGGAGTAATTTTTTTTTAAGTCAGTAAAAGACAAGCTGCCTTTACTTGTGTGAAAACCCTACATGGTTTCAGAAGCAAACAATGCGGACATTTCAAACACAGAACAGTGCTGGAGTGACTTATCTGTTTTCTCAACAGGGAATAAATGTGCACCTGGCTAAAAAGATGATTGAGGATCGAAGTAGAGACTACATGAACGCCAGGAGAGTGGCTAAAGTGAGACATTAAAAACATGCACAGTGTTGTTTGAATTCTTGTGGTAAATACTGTCTCTAACTAACAAAGGCTGGTGTGTGATTTGCACAATGCAGGAGTACGAGACAGTGATGAAGGGGCTAGACAGAAACGCACCCTCGGTACCACCTCAGAACTCCCCTCAGGAGGCTCAGCAGGTGGAAATGTGGAAGAAGTACATCCAGTGGGAAAAAAGCAACCCACTGCGAACAGAAGACCAGACTCTCATCACAAAGAGGGGTAACTGAGGACCAAGCTGTACTGCATTTGAATTTTTGAATAAATTTCATCTTATGTTCCGTGATTGCTATAGTTATATTTTATCATTAGACAGTAGATATAAATATATTAATCTCCCTTAGAAATGCAGCCACCAGAGGGCGTACAGAGAGGCTGTTTTTTTTTTTGTTTTTTTTTGAAATAAAAATACTCCTTTGTGTTCTACTTGATATTGCTTGAAAATGAGATTATGCCCTCATTGATTTGGTTGCAGTGATGTTTGCGTATGAGCAGTGCCTGTTGGTGCTGGGCCACCATCCTGACATCTGGTATGAGGCAGCGCAGTACCTGGAACAGTCCAGTAAACTACTGGCAGAGAAAGGGGTAGGAGATTAATCCTTTTAAAATATTTGTCTCTGAAGCGTGGGTCTAACTGTCCCTTAACTCTTGGATTTTTTTTTTTTTTTTTTCATCTTAGGACATGAATAATTCAAAGCTGTTCAGTGATGAAGCAGCTAACATCTACGAACGTGCCATCGGGACTCTTCTAAAAAAGAACATGCTCCTTTACTTTGCGTTCGCTGACTATGAGGAGGTGAGCGTGAAGTTACGAATCTGATGCAAACTGACCGAGGCAGTTGGACACATTAAGACTTATCAACACACATCTGTTGTTGCCCTCACAGAGTCGCATGAAGTATGAGAAAGTCCACAGCATCTATAACAAACTGCTGGCCATCGAAGACATCGACCCCACTTTGGTCTACATCCAGTACATGAAGTTTGCCAGGAGGGCAGAGGGCATCAAATCAGGTCGTACCATCTTCAAAAAGGCTCGAGAGGACGCTCGTACACGTCACCATGTGTACGTGTCCGCAGCGCTAATGGAATATTACTGCAGCAAAGTAAGAGCACACAGTCGCATGTTTAGTGTGTCGACTGTGAAGTAGCTGAAATGGATCACATCATACACACGAACATACAAATTCTTTCAAGCTTGCTTGTGTTATACTTTCTTTTTTTTTTTTTTACCTCAACAGGATAAATCCGTGGCCTTCAAGATTTTTGAGCTTGGGTTGAAGAAATATGGTGACATTCCAGAGTATATACTCGCGTACATTGATTACCTTTCACACCTTAATGGTATGTAACACTGGTATTGCACATGTGCGAAAACTTTTATTTATAGCTTTTGATCTCAGGGAAGCAGCAAGTTATTTTTTTTCCTTTATATTTGCTTTTAAGAAGTGATTATGTATAATATAACCCCGTTTTTGTTGTGTTTGTTCTCCGATTGTTTCTCTCATCAGAGGATAACAACACGAGGGTTTTGTTTGAACGCGTCCTCACCTCAGGAAGCTTATCACCAGAAAAGTCAGGGTAATGTCAAGCATCGGTTGACTTTTGTGTAAAAGTGTGTCTTAACGCTGAACTGTACGATAAGGCTTGTTAACTTTGACGTATCTTTTGTCCCTCAGTGAGATCTGGGCTCGCTTCCTGGCCTTTGAGAGTAACATCGGAGACCTGGCCAGTATTCTGAAAGTCGAGCGCAGGCGTTTCACCGCCTTTAAAGATGAATATGAAGGCAAAGAAACGGCTTTGCTTGTAGATAGATACAAGTTCATGGACCTGTATCCCTGCTCTAGCAGTGAACTCAAGGCCCTTGGATACAAGGTTTTTGTTCCTTCTGTTTTGTTCTTTCTTGCCGCTAAAGCAATTAAGCTAACAAAGATGCTTCCATTAATGTAAGCTTATATTTGACCTGCGTCTGCTGTCTGTTTTCAGGATGTGTCTCGTGCCAAACTTGCAGCACTGCTTCCAGAGACTGTTGTCGCACCCTCCGTGCCTGCACTAAAGGACGAAGCAGATCGTAAGCCTGAGTACCCCAAGCCTGACACCAATCAGATGATCCCCTTTCAGCCACGTCATCTTGCCCGTACGTAAACCTCAGCTGCCAAAAAAATCTCTACTTCAGTCCAGTGAATCTGTGAAACCCTTCGTGCATGTTCTACATATGTCCACAGTTCTCTCTGTCTTTGTGTATAAAGTGAATTATCTTTGGGGTCGCCTCTCATGTCTCAAACTACAGCTCCAGGTTTGCATCCTGTCCCCGGTGGAGTTTTCCCAGTCCCTCCAGCTGCTGTTGTCCTAATGAAGCTGCTCCCTCCGCCTACGTGCTTTACTGTGAGTGGCACCGGCAGCTATCAAGCTTGTTATACACCGGCATTGAATTAAAAACATAAGCAGCAGGGTTTTCTTCCCTTTTTATCCCCCTCTTGTTTATTTGGATTGAAAAGGTCTGTGATTGTTTCTTGCTGCAGGGTCCCTTTGTTCAAGTGGATGAGCTCATGGAAAATTTCAGGAGATGCATGCTTCCTGAAAGTAAGTTAATTTTGAGAACACTTTAGATGGATCTGTGCCATTTCTTCTTTTTTTTTCTCTCATGGTAACAGTGCAACTGACATTTCACGTAATTCAGTGATCAGCTGGATGCTTTGGACCAGGATGAAGCTACAACTCTTCTCACAAAATGTGTTACATTGCTTAAAGACACTTGAGCGCTGTCATTCTATTCCATTTGTGTTGTTACTGACTTCAGTGTGTGTTCTCTGTAGCTGTTGATGCTGCTATAGAGCTCATCACTGGCAGACAGCCTGACGCAGGCGGAGAGGGCAATGGATCCATGGAGAACCACGCTGTTGCCAAGTCACTAAAGAGGCCTAATGCTGACTCAGATGAGGAGGACGACAAGGGAGCCGTGGCTCCGCCCATTCATGACATCTACCGTGCGCGACAACAGAAAAGGATTCGATAAACTAGAACACGTTGTACCCTTGAAGAATGTAATCTTAACAGGCGGTTGTCAGATAAATGTACACACATCCAAATGACAGATGCTACATCTGCTGATCCCTGTACAGACATACAGACGTGCGTCCAGTACGCACATCACAGTGTTTCTGTGGTTTTTTTGTTTCGTCAGCAGTTTTTATTTTTAAAGATTGACCATTATACTGTATAAAATTTTTAATTCAGCCATACATTTTGTCACACTGCTAAGTTTTGGCCTTGTTATGTTCCAAGGATGGCAAAGTGGAAGCAAGTTTTTTTTTTGTTTGTTTTTTTAGATAAATGGAGGAAACACAGTTCCTTTCAATAAAAGTGCAAACGAATTTCTATGAAAATGGTCTTTTTTCTTTCTTTTTTAACTTTCAATCACATTTAACATCGTCTCTTCTTAATAGGACATTTTTCTGGAAGTAACTCAGTGCTTGAACTAAACTCTTTAAAGTCACCAGCAGTGGGCGCCATCTGACATGCAGTGGTTGATTTGAAAGGCTGTCACCTGTTTTTACTGCAACAATCATTTTAACTTATGAACTATTGACATAGCAACAACAGCTGTCATGTTTAGACAGTTACCCTGTGCAGATGAACTCAACAGATTAGAAACTGACAGTTTCGAAGTTTGTGCAAAACACAACTTTAATGCTCCAGAATTGTGTCTGAGTAAAAAAGAGCGTAAAAGGGCACCTGAAAAATGTCTTTCAATGTGGAGTGTGTTTTATACGTTGTGTGTGTGTGTGTGGTCTCTCCTTAGCTTCTTCTGTGTCAGTTGTAGTTTTGAGTATCTGATAGGAGCCGGAGCAAAATCAAAGTAAATAAAAGAGTTCTGTAGTTTTGTTTTCTAGCTTATTGTAGTGTCCGTCACAGACCCAAAAAAAAAACGGCAGAAAGCTCTTCAAAAAAAGTACCAGCACTGGCTTTCCAAACTACTCTTTTATTTAACAGAAATGCTCTGTTTTATTGAAACATCAAAAGCATTTAAAAAAAAAAAAAAGCAAAGTTCATAATTATGACATGTTTAAAAGCAGGTTGACTCTGAATCTGTTTTTAATTGAAACACATGTCATTTAAGCTTGGACACAAAATTATTTGACATACCAGATGTCATTTGACTTAGTCATGAAAAAAAAAAAAAAAAAAAAAAACAGTTTGTTCTTCCCACTGAAAAAGTTAAGATGTTTTTTTTTTTTTTTTTTAACTTTAATCATAAATCTGCCAAAATACAAAGAAGATGTTTGTGGTTTTTAACCTGGAGGGGATCTGGGAGCGTTTATCTCATCCATTAGGATTACCGGTACATGAATGTAATTTAAAAACCAACCTTTACAGATGCCACTAAAACGCAGCTAAAAGTTTTCTTTCTCAGCATGCACCCCCCCCCAAACAAACATCTGTTTTGTTAATCTGCTACAACAAACACCAAAACCCAGAGGGGGTGAGCCTTATGGATGTCTCTTACTGTTTACGTCTTAACTTTCAAATTTCATAACTAAAATTTCTGTTTCAGGGTTCCTCCTCACTCGGAGCCTCGCTACGCATCACAGTGTACATGACAAGTCCCGTGGCACACTTTAACTTCAACACTGTTGCTGCTGCACATGCACGAGAGAAAAACATCCACGAACAACCAACATGCAGCTTTGTCTTTGCGTCTGTGCCACCAGAAAGCATGAAAAAAAAAAAAAACAGAAATGCCATTTTGAGGTCATATTATCCATATACAAAACTGACTTTACATTTCATAATAGTGTCCGGCACCAACAAATAAGTAAATATGTTCTTAAATATAGCATCTTATTAACAGCCTTGCAGTTAGGTCGAGCTCAGTAGTCCAAGCTTTTACCAAATAATTTAAGAGAAAGCAGTTCACTCCCCCGCACATCCTTTTGTTCTCGTGTCTTCCTCAGTTTACATGCTATTATATGACATTTTTTTATGGAAATAATATTACCGTAGCAACATGTTAGTACTAGATAATCTATTTCCAAAGTACTGAACAAAAATCTCTGGGTGAGCTTTGTAAAACTGCCCCAGCAGTCGTCTCTTCTCTTTTGTGGACAGTTTAGGGTTCTCGTGGACCGTCCGCAGTAAGGACACAAGTTCCTCTTTAGTGGTTTTCTGTGCATTTTCGGAATAAGCCTTAGGGCTTAAAGGTCGTCGTGTATGTTGACCCTGCAGAAAAGAAAATATTAAAGAAATTAAAAAATATTTACAAAGGCAAGATGCAGGGCAAGAGATTTCCTAAGACACAGAAATGGCTCTTTTTACTATTGAATGAGTGATGAGAAGACATAAACAATCTGCAAACCTGTCATAACATCTGGATCCTTTCCATTTACAATATTCTTTACTCTGTCACTAACCATCTTGTGCAGAGAAACAGGAATCTAGTGGAGAAAAGAAAGAAAGAAGTGATTAAAATCACAGTAATTTTCACTGTTTAACTCACACGGACACAATTGAACGCACATTTGGCAAAAGACAAGCTGGGAGCACTCACTTTGAACAGATCGCAGTGGTTGTCCATCATGAACAGAACCATCAAGTCCACTTTTCCTTTGGAGAGCTTTCTGCTGTAGACAAGGGCACTTGAGAAAGACCTTTTTATCCGCCATTCTGTTCTCAATCTGAGAGAAGCGTTTAGGGTTAGTAAAGCTCAAACACAAAGTAAACTGACTGGCACAAGGAGCAGATTTGGAACTGACCTCTTTGTGCAGTTTCACCTCTTGTGGTTTGGCTGCGATGGCCATGAACCTCAGGAGTCTGCGCAGCTCCTCTCTGCTGCGAGCGTCCTGCAGCTTCAGACTCAGCTGCAGCGCCTCTAAAGCTTGCTCCAGCTTCCCGTTCACTGACAGTGAGGCAAATTTGAAGAAAGAAAAGAAATGCAGTCATGAATAAAATACATAGTTTATGTTCAAAGTGGTCAAATTATTCTAATTTCCATCCATCTTATTTTAATTCCTTTTATCTCCAGAGTAGCTTTGCAGCAACGACTTAATGGTCTACAAGACTTATCAAACCTCTGCTATACCATACATGCACCTTATCTTTTGAGTCAAGTGTAAGATGATGATAAGACAACACAGAAGAGCAAAATATGGTCCCTTCAAGAAAAAAGCTGTAAAATGTCATTTCATATAACTTTACTGCATAATTAACAAAGCATGCATGGAGATCCAATCCCCATTCTTCTTACCCAGTAGTTCCGAGATCCCAGAGTGGATATCAAAGATATGATTGTTGAACAGAGGTGGCTGCTGTGTGCGTCCGTAATGCTTAGCCAAGACCTGATGAAGCTGCCTCTTACACTGGAGCAGGTCGTCTGCACAAGCAGCCAGACCTCGACTGACCTCCACCACCAGCTCATCCGGCAAAAACTCAAGACAGTCCACCGCCCCAGACATCCACTCATCAGCCCTGAGGGACAGAGAAGTGAAACGATTATTGTTGGTGTTTTTGGTTCTTTTTAACATATGCAAAGATAATGAGGGAGGCCCAGACAGCTGGGAGTTAAACAATGGACTTTTTTTTTTTGTTGTGATGATTACACCCTTAATCTACTTAACTGGTGTAATCATTTTAAATACAGTCAATAAACGTTAGTGATTTAAACACAGTTAAGAGTATTCATGAGGATAGATTTGTAATCTGTGGAAAATCAAGGATATTATATGTATTGACTGAAGTAGAAAGCTTCCCAGGAAAAAGTCCTGCTTAAAAAATATCAGTCCAGCAGTCCAGGCAAAATAGTAGCAACGAAATGCGCTTCAAGTTGAGAAACCTGGGATATAGTAAATATTTCTTTTGAATTAAGTAAACTGTATCATTGAAAATATTAAGAATCATATTTATAAAAAGTAACTTCGAGGGGAGGAACACTCTCGTGGGCAACATGGAGTTGGTATCTGGCCCAAATATAATGCTACATAAGGATTGATCTGGCTGAAGGAAGAAGGTAGAAACCATCAGATGTGCTTAAGTCAGATCATTAGTTTTCCTGAACAACTGGAAATGACAGAAATCATGTAATCAGTAAGACAGAGGTTAAAGCAGCATAAAAAGAACTTTTGTCATTCTCAGCTCGTCAGTCCCCCTGCAGGCACGGAGGCCAAGTCGCTTTTACGCCCATGAAGCAACAGACGGCTGTCAAAAGGGGACCACTGGGTCGGAAGTGCAACGTTAGCTCGTGGCTGGTTTTTGCCTTTAACAGGAACACCACAAGAGCCAAATGTTCCCAAAGTAACTCTGTATTCCCATTTTAGAGCTAAAGGGTACAGTCTTTAATTGCATTCAAATGGATGCTATATATCCACAATTTTACTGGAATTCAGGAAGAATCTTCTTCCGTAATGCTCAGTGTGTCTTTGAGGTTGAAACACTTTGCTGTTGACTTCCAAGCAAGGGTATACGAATACTTTTTTAGTAATCCTAAAAAAGAAAGATTAATAGCACAATATCTTAATGCCTTTTGTTGCTCTGTTGTGTGATGTTCAGATCAAAAAAAACTATTAACTGAATAAAAACGAACTATATTTCAGTATTTTGTATGGGTATGAGTGGTTTTCAGTATTTTACGTCAGTAAAAACCTAAATGAAAGCACGTCAGAAACTCAGGTTTACACAGATTTATGAAAGGAGGTGGGAAAACTCACTGGGCTTCACCGAAAGCCTTCAGAACCTCTCTGTCCAGGTAACTAGACGTATACAACAGGTCCGGGTCACTGTCCATGCCATGCAGGGCTGGCCGTGACGCCTCCTCACCTTCCAGCAACCTTTCCAACAGGGGGAGCTCTATGAGCTGCAGCAGCCTGGACACTGCCTGCTGGTGCCACACCTCATACAAAACTGGGAAAATGCAAGTGAAGAAAACAGAGGAGTTGTGAGCAAACATTCATTGCATGAAAACGTGCAGTCTGCTTTACGTCACGTGCATCACGTCAACTTACGGTCTTGTGAGAGGCCGAGGCTGATCATCTGCGGGGTGATTGTGGAGCTGAGGTTGAGGTTTCCCAGTACGTCTTCCAGTAATCTGTGATTTTTTACAGGGGAGTGGGGGGTGTAGCTCGGAAGGTCGGGCCTGAAAAGTTACATAACGAGAGCTATCAGTGGAACTCTTATGGGAGCAGATCGGGGCATCGCCAGGGAATCACAGGTTTTCTACTGCCTCTGATTCAATCACACTTTGGTTCTGTTTTCACGATGGGATTGTTTTCCAACAAAGTACAAAACTAAGTTTTAAAAAAAAAATGATGCCGGAAATAAGATAAACATTCTGTGATGATTGGATTTACTTTGACTGTTATTTCTTCGTAGATATGACAAACCAAAGATTTTTTTTTTCCCCCTTCATCACTCCATTTAACTTAATACACATCCATTTTGAATTTCAGGCAAGTAATATGTTCCGTTTTTTTGTCTTTTTTCCCCCTCAAGTCTTTTTGAGGAGTTTTTACGTGTTAGTAAGGAGATCATGTTTAGGTTGAGTCTCTGTGCTCTCTGATTGGCACCTGCATCAACAACCAGTCATTCATCAATAGTTGCTACAGCCACATCCACAACAGATAACTTTGGAAAACCTTTGTCAAAGACTTCAGTGTGAAGCTTCTTTCACAAAATTCCACTTACAGCTTTACAGCGCAAAACAGAAGCATGATGGTCCACAGCTGGAACGTGCTGTTGTCAGATCCTTTTCAATACAAATATGTCAAAACCAGCAGTAAGTCAAGAGGCCAGGCGCTGTAGTGGCATGAGGTTGTATCAGCATCCTTCACACTTCTGTGACGGCAGTGTTAAATTCAGAAAAATACATAAGACTTTCGAGAAACAAATGCTGCCTTCAAGACAACATCTTCTCTTGGGACATCCAGACTTTCAGATCTGGTTCTGGCTCAAACATGCACGGCTGGATTTCTGGACTCGTCATTGTTGAAAACTTAAGTCCTTTCTCCATGTTTTGTTTATCATAGCTTGGTTATCTAACTCACAGCAAGAATGCAAATTGTTTTGCTTTCTGCTGGTTTCTCAATGGTGCAAGAGCATTTTAACACAGTACAGATGTCAGCACAAACAACTGTTTTTTATAAATAAGTAGGGAGATCATCCCCTGATCTCATTATGGTATAAACAGACACTAAGAATTCCACAGTGTTCTTTTTATGTAATGTTCAGTCCAGAGTTTTTTCAGTTATGAAAAACTAAGGTGTGCTGACTGTGGGAAGAGGCTGTTCCACATCTGTTCCCTGGACGTTCTACTGTATCTATGAAACAACCAGATGCTTGTCACTCCAACTGTCTCTGATCTATACAGTTATATAAATTAATACACGGGTCACTTTTCTTTTTTGTTGTTTTGATTGGTTGTTTTTCCTTTTAAATGTCAAATTGAGAACATTTTTTTGTCCTCATTTTGGAGCTCTGTCATCTCTTTGTTCATGGCCTTTTTTCCCCCCCTAACTCACTACAGTTATTGTGTTTTACATGTTGGTTGTATTGTGTCTTTGAAAACTTTACATCTGATTTACATCTCTTTTGGATTTAATTTTATTTGTTGATGTCTGTCTCTCTGACATTGGACCAGGAACTCCCTGAGGCCCCGGGCCCCATGGCCTGTTACCTGTAGGCCCTCTCTGTCCATCGCCGATGTACCTTTATACCTGTAAAAGAGGTGTAGCTGAAAAAGATCAGTTAAAAAGTAGATGGTCATGACTGAATCTGAAAAGGTTGAATTCATGCCTCGCTAGAGCACAAAATCTAAAGCCATATTGGGATTTAGGATTAGTTCCAGTTATCAGGAAAAGAGAGAACAAAGTACATCAGAAGTGAGATCATGGGTCATTTACCTTTCACAGGATACAGCGTAGCTGCTCTTGTTCCGGTTCATGCTCGGTGAGTCGTAGCCGCTCTCAATAGTACTGGTGGAGTACGAGTTGGCGTTGGTCATTGCTGGTGACGTGCTGGTTGCCGGACTCAAGAACCTGTACAAACTGCAGCTACTGTCCTCAAACGTGACTCTCTTCTTTTCCTTCCTAAATACTTTGACTCCCACCGGCTCAAAAACCTTGGAGTCCATGAGAGCCTGACACAGGCGGACAGCCTTGTAGCGGGGCACCGCCTCATCGCCGAAGAAACGGTTAAGAGTGATATGTGCCAACACCACATCCACTGCGTCCGATCCCAAGAAACAGTCATCGTAGGATTTCAGGTTGTGGCGCCGGCGCTTCACCTCTACGTGGGCGTGCAGATAGGAAATGATGCTGGTCCAGATATAGGTGGCCCGGAAAGGTTTTCCAGCCATGTCTTGCTCTGGTGGAAGCAAAGGAGAGAGTCAGAGAATTTGAAGGGGATGAACTCTGTTTTTACTCAAATAAGAAAGGGATCATTTAGGGGAAAAAAAAATTAATCTTTTCAAAATGCTCACTATTCTGTAATCCATCTGTTATCCCACTGCTGACATTCTCACTTCTGTCTATTGTTTGAACAGTTTCTCGGAAACATCAAGGAACTGGACTCTCTTTTGTCTTTACCCGGCACACACTCCCTGTCTTCTGTGTACGGCCATATAATCAAACTTTTTGTTGGACTTTCAATGTGTGGGTGTTCAGAATTAATGCAGGTTAAGTAACTGAACCTCGAATCCTCTGTTGAGGCAGCGGTGTGAGAAAATGGCAACACTCACACATCATTAACGCTAAAGAAAGAATGAAATTCATAAAGTCAGACTAAAAACATTAAAAACCAAAGAATGTGTAGAATTTTCCACATCAGCCCACGACACTCAATCAGAAATGCAGGAAATGAAGACAATCACTACATTGTGAGCGTTTCTCTCACAAGAGACACTGGAAGATCCCTTTTGCCGCAGTGCTGTTGACATATGTTCACGAATCTGTGATCCAACCCCGACTTGTTCAATATTCAGTCATGCAATTTGTCCCCGTGTGTTTGATGGGTCTTCCGGTGATGCAAAAACCCATGTGTTGTCCACCACAAGTCAGAGCCGAGCCTCAGAGAGATGCTCTTAAGGCTTTCATCTCCCAGCAGGAAGCATTTAAAGCCTGCTGAGCAAATACTGCGAGAGGATCTGAGAGCCTTGTTGAGGCCAGAGGCCATAAATCAGCATCTGACAAAAAGCAGCCAGACTCCATGTTATCGTAAACAAGACCTGACAAATGCAATTACTGGCCCATCTGTAACACCTGAAGACAAAGGCACCCCAAAATAGTGCAGTCCACAGGCAGACACCCTCCCCGTTCAGTTCAAACGGTTCGCTGGGAGCAGAGGGAGGTGATCAGGGTGATCTGTTGATTAATGACATAAATCTACGTCAAACTGCGTGTGCCTCCAGGCAAGAAGAATCTGTCCTGTGATGTAGGATTTGCAAATTAGGAAAGAAAGAACCGCGGCTGTTCAAGGGAAGAACGCTTTGCAACAGTTTGCATACATGACAGGAATCATGGGAAATACAATAGGCCGATTACACAATGAATAAATGGCACTTGGGTTGGAAAAAAATAATTTAAAATAAGTGAGAGAAGTCCACATGGACACATCAGACATGTTATTAAAAAAAAAGAGTATTAAAGGCCGTGGTTGGGATAATCAGAAGAGAAAAAAAAATGAAATCCTTAAATTAGAACAAGACCATCTGGAAAGTCCCACCAGGGGTCTGGATTACCAGACACATTATAAATCCGGATCTGATCAATAGCCATTAATACCTGTGAAGGATAGGGGGAGCGGGGTGGGGGGGTGGGGGGGGTCAGGTGTGGGTCAAACCAATCCTGGGAACTCAGCTTTGCTCTGTCACCTCGTGTTGCTCGCGCCAGACTGAGGCTGAGCTCCGTCTGCATAGCTCAGGCCAGTTTCTCCCCTGCCGCGACTCCGGTCCTCTTTAGTTTAAGAAAAAAAAAAGCTGAAGAGGAAAAATGCCAATAAATGGCATGTGGGGACGCCGCAAGAGGTGAGTGGCCTGACTATCAGCCAAGGACAACAGCGCGCCGGGTGTTTGCGCTCATCAGCGGAGGTAAATATCCGCACGGGGAGCGACCGGCTCGAGCCATGGGAACCTTCCCCTCGTGAGCACCGATTTCCTTGCACGCAGCTCTCAGATTGAGAGATTCAGCTACTGACACTGATTTAATACGAGGAAATAGCAAGAAGATTTTCTATTGGCGTTGGTATGTGACAAGACCAGGAATCCAAGTAATGAAAGCGCAGCGGTGGCACCATTACCAGAGCAGTCACAGCGGGTTGCGCTGATCCTCATTCCTCCAACAAGCTGGGGCTGGTGTAATTAACCGATCTGGCTACAGGGCAAAAACACTAATCTCGGTGGGCTATTGGCCCATTTGAATTTGAATCTTCATAACCTGTAGGGTATAGACCTGTGTGCGCAAACACAACCAGCCCTCTGCGCCTCTGTTTTGACACAAACACTACGGACTGCTGAGTCTGCGCTGAGCAAATGTCACACAGCTTCTGAAAAAGAAACAGTGTTTTCTCTCTCTTTCTCCAGTTAAATGTCTATAACTGATCTATAAATGACTCACTAAGCACAAGTAAATCTTGTAATCATTATGATCCATTTTTAAAAGAACGTTTTCCCTCTCTTGGGCACATGGAGGAAGTGATATTGACCATGTTGACCAGTTTATTCTTCTTTGACACAAAGTAGCTTCAATCTCTAGTCACTGACATTATATAATGGTATATAATGAGAATAATGAACTAACAGTAACTATGTAACGTCTTAAAACGCACCCCCCCACACACAAAACAGCAAGTGACTCCAAAAAAATAGACCCCTAACTTTTTTCAAAATACCAGAAATTATCAACTTAATTTAGCATGTTTTAAAAAAAAAAGTAGGAGAAAATACATATAGGCATTTCTTTTTACCTCGTGTTTGATGCATGAAAGCCTCCTGGAGTGGCTGTGGGAACAGCCATCCACACCATGTCCTCGCTTCAATTCAAGACGTGACGCACGCACCTAACAGGAGTCGAGCCCGAAACTGACCCCTCCCACCACATTCATTATTCATGTCCCAATCACCGCCCCGACGACGTGAGAATGACTCTCATACTGGTTCCCTCAAGTTTAACAAAAGGCACACTAACTCACCCTTTTTTTTTTTTCTCCTTCATTTCTGGCGCCTCTTTCTGAGCTGAAACTCTGAGTGAGGTCAGATACAGTAATGGGAGCCTATGTTGCAATATTTGTCAGAATTGGTACTAATTTACCAATGTTACTGTAGCTGGTCTTAAATATTAAATGAAGGGGGAAAAAGCTTGAGTCAACCAAAGGGAAAAGTAATTTTAATATAACCTTTCACTCACAGTCACACCCTTCCTGGATGTAAATCTGGTCTGATTAGATCCACAGCAAGCTATTTAACATCAGATATGGATGTATAAGAGAAGAGGAGGCAGTTTGACAAACTGTGATTAAACTGACAACACAAAACAAGAGAATGAGGATGTTTTGGCCTTCAGTCAAAACAAAAAAAGACGTCACGGGATGGATTTGAAACACGTGAATGCAGGTGCCTCAGGTGTCAAGAGCGACCCATCGTGCTCTTCGATCCTTGTTTTGCAAAGTCTGGATGGGAAAGACTTTACTGACCAACTTTAACATCCTGCAAACACACACCCAGAGTCAAACAGGGACAGATTTCATCAGCTGTGGATCTAACCTGGTTCGTGTAACAGCAGTATAATGACACTGCAAAATCAGTATCAGCCACTTGCTGAAAGGGTAGACTGAACAGGTGACACCTACTTATGTTGGACACAAGTTTTGAGAGAAGGGTGAGGCATTTACCTGGGGCAGACCTATTTTAGTGTAACAGAGGCCTGCTGGAGCCTGTCCCATCTATCTTTGGTTGAAAAAAGGGATAGACGGTAGACAGGTCACCAGACCATCACAGGGCCACATAAAAACAAACAGCCACTCACGCTCACTCTAGTGGGAAACATAACCTGATAGACATGTTTTTGGATTGTGGGAGGAGAACTGGGAGAAAACCATGGAGAGAATATACAGTATATTTGGGTGTTTGAAACGTCTGCCAGCTGAAAAACAGTAGACTTAACGCAACCCTTTCACTTTGTTTGGTATGTTGACTGAAGCATGATGTAGATATTTAATAGAAACGCTGGAAAATTGTGCCATCTTGTGAAAAGAAAAAGTCAAAATATCTTTGGTTTCTCGTGTATGTTTATTCGGGAAACTGTACATGCACATGAAACTGTAATGCTTTGAGGTTTGAACAACAGTTTTGGAACTAAAAGTGCATGTCAGAGCTGTTTAGTTCGCTGCAGCTTGTAAATTCATTTACATCAATAGCAATGCTTTGTATCTGCATTCTGTAAGAACATAAATCAGGGATACTGGGGCTTATCAGTTAAGCTGCTGGCCTCAAAGCACAAAATCTGTACTTCAGATAGTTCAAGAACACAAAGTCCTTAATTAATTAGCATTAACTAGAAGATTTTAAATGGAGATGAGAATGAAGACATAAAAATAATGAAAACTGCAGATGTTTCAAGTGTTTAATCAGTCAAAAGCTTTTCGGGGAAAGTTGTTAAATTTAAATTATTTTAATAGCAAAAACTGATATTTTTACTCAGATTAAGAATGTTTAAGAGTAAATGGGAAATTAGTTTTATGGGTCAATATTCACCATTTCAGCTTTGGCACAAGAAGAGGGACGTTGCTTTTCTGTAGACGTATAAACAATTTGCTTCCTGCTTGTAGGAAAGGAAATGTAATCCCATCAAGACAAGAAACCATTGGCTGAGGGTAAAACTGGTTTTACGACTCTTCAAAAGAATGTGCCGCAGTCTGATGCACTGGTATTTTGTAAACTTGTCTCAAAAGCATCCTCAGCATTTAAGAGTGAAACTCGTTTTAAGCCAACACACAAAACAACAGAGTCGTTGATGAGATCAGAGCAATACTTCTATGATCGGAGACTTGTCTTTCTTTCTCCTTCCTAGTTATTGGTCAGGGCACTGTTACGCAAATCATGTTTTGTTTGCAGTCAAGATGATGACAAATATTCTTAGGAATTTTCACCAGGAGGTGGCATTCAAAAGGATAAACATAAAAGAAATAGTTAACTGAAGAGTTTAACCTTCTGTGAACAAGTAAGACATGGTCACAGACAGTGGTTTGATATTTATCAGAGTGCTGTACAACAGACCATCTATCCACTCAGCCTGCAGGTGCGTCTCCACAGGACTGATGTGACATCAAAATACTTCATCACTCAGCACAAAAACCACCAGGGGACATTTAGAATAAAAAAACCAACAGTCAATGATCCGCAGTCTTATGCAACACAGTTTTGGCCCTTCTTACATTCATGCAGCCTTGAGGGTCCTCTCAGCCCGTCTCCCACATATGGAACAATGCAGCGCATTAAAATTCATATGCTTTTCATCTGCAGAGCGGACGCTCAGTATCTGTCCCTACCAGTCGTAACCCCTGCTGGAATCCCAGACGCCTGGCAGACTGAACTGTCCTCCACCCCCGAGCCTCTCGAGCTCTAAAGGACAGAGGACAGTGGCGTCCCTCAGACTGCTGTAGCTGCACCACAGAGACACTTTTGTTTTTTGGGTGCTTGGCATTTTTTTTTTTCCTTTTACATTGTGGATGGTTAATCATATTTTATTCATCAGTTGCAAGATGCTTTCAGACAGCACAAAGTCAGTCTCCCAGTCCCAGTGAATAGTTGGGTGATGAGAGGATGGTGGGCTAGCATCACCATGGCCTTTTCTCTTTGTCCTCCTGAAGGATGTGAGCAAATATTAACTGCACACCCCTGGCAAGCACTAGCAGTTTAACTTTAAGTAAATATCTGGGCTACAAGGATTAAAAAAAAGAAAAGATCTTTTGGGACTGCTTTATAGACCAGGAAAAGTAGTGGTACTATCCTGTTAAAATATTTTAGTTTAAACTTTAAGACTGTCCTCAGAGTCCAAGAGTTCTCACTTTGAAAATAAAAGCTGTGTTGGTTTCTGGTTTATTCATGGTGTTAATAGTGCAGTGGCAATTTTGTTGCCATGAGATTTAAAATAACTTAACTGTGAGCTTATCAATTAGAGATTTAAAAGACATAAATGCTCTGTAACTTTAGAAACGCTATGGCATGACTCCTCCTAAAAAGCAAATATCAATTTAATAAGCACTCACCCATTCAGTAAAAATCATAACAGACATATCTAATACATGTTCCATTTTATTTACAAACAGTGTTTTTATAGAACAAGAACATTTTTTGATATCATAAAACTTGTAACTAACTCACCAAGAGTCGACTGCAGGGGACCGTGAAAAGACATAGAAAAAAAATGTCTTTGCAATCATTAAGAACAAAATACAATATTTACTTCTGAGGAAAATATATATTTGTCATAAAATGTAGACTATGTAGATAAAGCAATATAAAGTCAGCTTTTATTTCAGTTTACCTTAAGACAATTCAAGGTCATGATTTCTGTTCGACAAGAGTGAGAATCGGTACCAGAATCGAGTCCATCAAAATGCATTTTATGAGCAGAAGGAGTGTTTGATGCACCAAATTAAAACCACAAGATAACTAGTTTGCAGTCACTCAGTTCCACGAAAGAAACTCCTGCAGTTCCCACCTTCCTTTTGTTTTGTACAAAATGTACATATATATATAAAACTTGGCACTCCATTATAAAATGGATGTTTTACAAACAGTATGCAGCTAGTTATAATATATAGACTCTCTTTATACAGTAAATCAGCTCTGTATATAAGCCACTTAAATGATTCGTGAAGACTTGTTTATAACAGTAAGGTTTCTGTGTTTTCATTTGCTGTGCTGCTTCCTATGCAGATTGCTCTCTATCTAGTGCATACTCTAGTGTTATAATGTGATAATTAAAAGAAAAAAAAGAATAAAAAAGCCAATATAAATTGATGAAAAGGCCCATAAAAAGTGGGCTTTTAAAACTATAAAACCTACATGAATAGGAGATGCACCATTTGAAAAAGTCTTCCAAAAATGCTCAGCAAAACCAAGTCTATGTCCTTTGTTGTCCACGTTTCTGCTGTCCACTAGGATGCAGTGCCTCTTTTACGCCTGAAATCTTCTGGCTGGAGAGATCCACTCCATCTCTGCTACTAATTTGACCTGGAGGCATCCTCTTGTTATTAAGCATCCACTTTTTCTCCATTCTTTTATCATTATCATTTTTTTGAACAAAGTGTGCCAAAAAGAAATCATCTGCAGACCTGCTGCACCTGACTGATTAACTCTCCAAAGCGATCAAAGAGCCCCTCCACCCATGCGCCATTCTGCAGACACTTCTGTACAGTCTCCACTTGCCCCAGGTCTCCTGCCTGCACCCGCAGAGATGCAATCTGAAGGCCACAACCACAAAAAACACAAGAAGATCATTAAATCCACAGAGAAATGTTTCAACAGAGTCACTTGTATCTCAAATTAAACCAGCAAAATACTGTTTATCAAGTAAAATCTCAATTCTGCACCAGCAGATTCAACAGAAACTACTACCAATATCCTACCTCGTCCTTACACATGAGGTACGTGTGGTATTTATAATGTTGCAAAGAGTGGTACAGAGAGAACCACTGAGTTTTCTGCTGGTCCACTGTATACTCCTAGAAGAGGGAAAAAGTAAAGTCAATTACAATGCTCCCACGATATTGTGCAGATATTTTTTTTTTTTAGGAAAGAGCAAGAAAAGAGCAGGGAGAATGACGGCTTAACAGTGTAGGGAACAGAAGAAGAAGAGGGGACACTGCGCCCTCTGCTGGACAGATGGTCCAAGCACAGTGAATTTTACTGACCTGGGGCACTTTGCTGGGCATCTTGTAGGGTTTCATAGTCTTCTTGTTGTAGGCCTTTCCACTGAGACGTACCTTAAAGGCTGGGGTTTCCCCATCCTTCTTAAGCTCAGTCACCACTGAGATCTCTGGGAAGCTGTCTAGAGCTGTCTGAAAAACAAATTGAGTTCACAAAGTTGAATGAAGACCTTATATTTCTTTATTTCATTTAAAAACATTTTCTCTCTGCCATAATAATAGACCCAGGGTCAAACTTTATATTAGCTTTCTTTAGACCCAACTTGCAATTAAATTTGCAGTTTCATACTCAAACTGACCTTCAGGACATTCCCTATGTGCAGTTTGTGAAGCAAACGTTTTCTGTTGTCAGTGATCATTCCATCTACTCTTTTCATATGTGGCAGGAGCAACTCATCTGAAACAAGACAAACATGTTCCCAAACTGTTAAGCCAACCCCGAGTCAAACATTAGCTCATATGTAAATAGATGATCCCTGACCATTTGCTCTCTCAAGTGCAGTCATCACATCTTCGTCTAAGGCAATGCTGATGAGCAGCTCCACAAAACTCTTGAATGTCTCCTTCATGGTTCGTGTGTATTGAGGAACCGTGAAGCAAATGTTGGGTTCAACTCTGAGAGAGCATGTCAAAAAGACAAAACATCCATACGGCATCAGAGCGGAAAAGTAAGAGGTTTAGATTTAGGTAAGGAAAAATGTTTACAACAATCTTTTGATGGAAAAAAAAGCAAAAAGGCTTCCTCACCATCATCTTCACCACCTTCATCTGGAGATGATCCTGAGGCGATTTGTGAAAACTCCTCTTTCCATTTCCTCCTCTTCTTGGGCGGCGGCTCAGCTCTTGGCTTTACTTGTTTGGGTCGGGGCTTTTGGCTCTGGAGAACTGAAGAAGGTGGAGCTGTCAATCCCAGCAAAGTTTTCACTTGAACACTCCTGTGAGGCAGAACAAGAGCAATTACACTCCAGAGGACCCACTTTTACTAAACCGCTACATCGGTTGGTGCTCCGCATGTACCTTAGCGAGTTCATAGGTTTGCAGCGTGGCTTCCGACTGCAAACACGCACATACTCCCTTTTGTTAACCGTGTCCAAGAATTTCACATACACTCTCTGGTACATGGTCTTGGCATCACCAAAGTATCCAAGGTACTACCGACAAAAAAAAAAAAAGAGTTACATATCGAAAGAAAAAAAAAAGAAAGAAAAACAAAGCAAATAACAAAGTACTTTGCATTATCAAAAATATATATATATATTAAACTTACACTGTTTGTAGCAGAAAATACTCTCTTTCCATCTCTCAGCTCAGGCACAAATTTCTGCAGCAGAGCCTTCTGGACCTTCCAGATTGCTGGAGGCTCACTACCTGCCTTCATTGTCACCTGGACACATGCAAGGAACAGTGCAAAGGAGTATGTGGTATTTATGTTACATGTTCATTCAACATTTCAGTCATTTGTTCTACTTTCTCTACTTTGACCACTAAAGCTCAATTCTTCTTGTCACCAGTATTAAGCGTAAAAACGCTAAATGTGTACACACCAGTAAATGAATGTGAGGGCATTTTGGAGAGTGAAAAAGGGTGAAAAAAAAAAAACTGAAGACCTTAGACAACTAGGGTTGGGAATCGAGAACCGGTTCCTGTAGCGAACCGGTTCCGTGTGTTTCAATTCCATGGAATTGTTTGGCAGTTTATCTACCAATTCTCTTATCGATTCCAACCAGCACGAATCGCATGTAATTTACGCAAGTTACGCACAGTCAATTCCAGAAAGCACTTGCTTGATTAAGTTACGTCGGTTTAGCACACACATTGGAGTTGTAAACAACAATGGCGTCCACCAGGTTCAAACGCTCCAAAGTTTGGCTTCACTTCGCAAAGAAAAATGGCAACAAGGTAACTTGCAGTCATTGTAAAGTGGAGATAACAGCATCGGGAGGGAACGCGACTAACATGCAGTAACATTTGCGCACACAACATGCGATAATGTTAAATGAGTGTCGTGTTTTTGACGTGCTTTGGACTGATGGATCCCAACCCAGCGGCAGTAGCCAAGCTAAGATCACCTCTGCGGTTACTACGGAAGGCAACTCTGGTAGGTAGCTATCCCGCTGCCAATGTGCTTCTTTGTAAAACACGCTATAACATTAATGCTGTGCTATTAAACGAATGCCTTCTGCATTACATTTAGAATATGACCGTGATGAGAGAGAGAGTCTGGCTGGCTCAGAGGCTGGAAGACATGCTTATTTTTCTGCAAAAGAATTGTTAATTATTCATAGTATTTGCAGATTTGCAGTATGCACTGTTCCGTTGTATTTGATAGTATTTATCTTTCTTTATTATCATTTTTTAGTGCTTAGTGAGCTCATATATCCTTTTAAAAGTGAGATTTTTTAAATTTATAGGAGGAAAAATCTGTTAGTAAATTATTACACATTCTTGTGTATTTGCAGTTATATATTACAACAGTTAACATAATATCTTTGGGCCTCTTTTGACCTCGCTGTTAAGTTTGTAAGGTCGTGACTTCTAGGTAAAAAAAAAACTGATGCTAATAAAACATGTTTGTTCTCCTTCTTCCCCAAATTAAAATCGATAAGAGAATCGATAAAGAATCAAATCGTTAAACAGTATCGATAATGGAATCGGAATCGGAAAAATTTTATCAATTCCCATCCCTATAGACAGCAGATGAAAAGTTCATATGTGAGATGCATTACATTTGGAACTCATCTGTTTTGTCTCATTCTATAATGCACTTTTAAGGAGCAGATAATATAATTCTGCCCCCCCCCAATAATCTGTATTTGATTCTACTGTGATAAACAGTAATCACTGATTTTGTGAGAAGTAGCATAGATTGACCAGCAGCAGGCTGATTAGAAGAGTTTGAGCTTATTAAAAAAAAGAAGAATGAATTACCTCTTTTAATCTTAGTGAACTAGATAAGGCTAACTCTTGTAAAATGTGAACTTGCTCATCAATAAGTTTTTGTTTTTTTTTTAAGTTTCAGGTACCTTCAGGGATTCGATATCCTCTTTCCTGACAACGAACTCATCTCTCTCTCGATACATTCCCTCTCCCCCACTGTCAGAGAGCTCCTCATCGGTCAGTCCCTCCATGGCCACACTCATCAACTGTGAAGCCAACTGGCCTGAAGGGGTCTCTTTATGCTCTTCTTTGGTCACACATGCCGTCGCTCCTGAGACTGTGGGTGTTGCCAGTCCAGGAGTGACTACCTGCAGTAAGCAAGCCTGTGTAACAGTGTGTGACACTGTGGGAACTTGCTCTGGTTTTATTATCAAGCCATGGATTTGGTTATCTGAAGGGTTGAAAGCATATGAAAATGTTGAAGACAATCTGTAAAAAAAACAAAACAACACAAAATAGGAAACTAACAACATTTCTCACTTTCAAACTAAATTCAATAATTTCAGTCAGCAATACATTTATCATAGAGATGCAAAACTGCATTTTCTTTTAAGGTTTCTCATGTTCAACTTTGAACATTTCTTTAAGATTTGCCAATCCAGGCTTTGGCTAGTTCTGATTTTCTTTCCTAGAACTGTAATCAACTGCATACATTAGTCTGATCAACAAGATAGCAGAGGCCATATACACTTCATAACCCTGAGCATGTTAATCAGGCTAAAGCAGTTTTAAGTCTGGGGTTAAGTTTGTTGTCCCAAAATGCTTTGGTTATTGTTCCTCCGCAAGTTATTTCTATTTTACAGGTTGTCCATATTGCTTTCGTTCCTATTTTGTACACACAGAGAAAAATTTCCACAATGTGACTCCCAAAATGTATGATGTCATAATGACGTGCTTACTGATGGGGGAAATAATGTGTTTTCTCAGTATTCTAAACTGACACATGCATTATTACAGGTACTTCCGTTTGACAAGGTATTTATAATTTCTTATGGCATTCTGCACATTTTTTCTATTAACTCGATTAATGTGCATCTGGTGCCCATGGACAGAACAGCGTATTGAATCCCAGCAATGCATCTGTAATGCGACATCAAGACTACATAAAATTGTGGCAACACCAGTGAAACATCCAGCCACTTCCACTTACTTACTGTTGGATCAGACAGTTTGCATTTGAATCAGTGTAATTCAAACAAATACATATAAAGTTCTTGTAAAGCTATTTATCCTACAACAGCTTTTGAAAGGCAGAATGTTATTACCTGTTCTTGTTTTCCGATCTGTAGATTCATCCAGAGCTGACAGCGCTGAGCTGATGCTGTTCCTCAAAGCCTGGTTCTTTCCAGTGCTCTCCTCTTCATCTGAGCTGAATGATGGCAATGTTTCCAGGTTCTTTTGCAGATCTTCATCCAGACGTTTCTGCTGAGAGCTCACCGCTGGGGTCTCTTGGGGAAGAAAGGGCCTGGGTAGACTTTGCACTTTAAGAGGCAAAGCAGGCAGAGCACACAGTTTGGATGAGGTGGAAGGTTTTCTCTGGCGACTAATTGTTCGTGTTGGACTTTGGGAGTATTGCTGTTTGGGGCCAGATTTGATAAAGTCTAAGAAGGAGCCAATGAAGCCAGTTTTGACCTCTGGCTGTTTCTCTTCCACTTCACGAATCTTCTGCCTGATCCTCTCTTGCTGCGGACAACTATCAAATATACTAAGTGAAACAGAAGGCGAGCCAAACTCACCTCCTTTGGAGGTTTGCCGCTTTGTTTGCCCGCTGCGTTTGGCTGATTTTGCAAGTCCCCCATCGTCCTCAGGACCTCCTAGTTTGGTTATGGACTTAGAGCGAGCCTTCTTTTTGGGAGAATCTCCACCACCTGTATCATCTGTTTCAGCAGATTTTGCATTCTCTTTGACAGCGTTCTGGACACCCGATGAGTCAAATACCTGTCCAGCTGAGTGGTAGCCACTCTCGGAGCCCCTCCCATCTCCATTTGTGACTAGCTCAGTAGTATTGTTGTGGTGAACAGTCTGACCCTGACAGCCTGTAGCCTTCTGAGCTCCATTTAGTGGCATGTTGATGGTATGACATTTGGTGTTGGTCAAGGCTGGATGTTGCGCTGAGGAGAAGTCAGGCGATGCTTGTCTCATATCCACAGTCTGAAGGTGACATCTGGAGTCAACTGGACTTGCCATGCCCCCCATTTCAGCCTCAGCTGAGGATGTAGCTTTAACAAAGTCTTGTGGCGTGACGCCACAGGCTGCCACAGTGGCAGCCAGAATGTCATCTACATTTGATAATATATTTCTGTCATCTGCCATTAACATAGAGTCCGAGAAACAAAGGGAGTTAAGAGCAAAGTGGTTCTTGGCATCAATTGGCTGCTGGTTTGCTGTGTGGCTGTAGTGATGTTTAGAGGAACTTTCTCTATTTGCTTCAGACACTGCTGTGCCCTGTGGACTCTGGGTTTCAGGGACAGTGGGGCCCAGGCGATCTCGATTGGCCTGAAGGTACTGGACATGAACCGGGCCAACACTCTGAGGCGGTTGGATACCTTGCACCGATACTAACTTTGAGGTATTCTGACCGTTGTGTACAAGAGGCTGCTGGACCAGAATCATTTGGCTGGGCTCGAGTAGAACCTGACTACTGGGCACTGTGATAAATTGGGTGTGCGCAACTGGACTCTGGCTCTGGGACTGACTATGGGTCTGGTGATTTTGTTGATGTGGCTCAGGAGAGCGAAGTTGAAGAGGGTGCTGTTTGGGCTGCTCTGGACAAGGGGCTACATGTGACGGTACAATAATGGAGTTTGTAGTTTTTGTATTGGCAGTTTTATGGAAATTGGTGCTGCTTAAATTTATCTGCTGCTGGCAAACAGAAACCATCTGTTCATCCTTTACTTGTGCTGAAGCTGTTGGACCGAAGTCCCATGGGTTGTTCATCAGCATGTGAATTGCTTCGAATAACACTTTGTGGTTTGTGGTCATCCATTTTTGAAACAACATAAATGGCATTGTCCTGACAGGCCACACTGTTATCAGCTAAAGAGACCATGGATGCCTGCTGAAGAGCATTTATGTCCTGGAGAGGAAGCTCTTCGAGTTTTTCTTTGTCATACATTGGTTTTATGTCCTGTATTGAGGATGTGATGTTATTTTGTAAGGCTTGAGGAGCTGAAGAGTATGTGGACATTGGTAAGGACAAAACATTATGGGACTCTGTCTGCTGATGGGATAAAGTGTTGTGTGTTTTACCCCCTACTGAGTCCCGAATGTGGGTGTATTCCACTGTAGAATTTGATGTGGGTAGATTCTGAACACATGTGGGTGGGTACGAAGAGTTAAGAGATTGTCCTGTGGCATAGCTTTGAGACTGAGTTGACAAAGCTTGTTCCTGTGATTGAGACGTAAAACTCAAATTTGGGGCACCCTGAGAATGGGGCGTAGGGTAACTCTCAGAGGGATTTCCAGGGCAAAAGCTCTGAACCTGGGTTCCATACTGAATCTCATGCCCTTGACTCAGCCCAGGGTTAGATGAGTAAACAAGAGTTTGGCTAACGGATGGCACACTGTCAGAGTGGCTTGAGAGGGAAGGCAAAGTTGTGTAAAGAGAAGAGATTTTGTCTGACGTGGAATGGGAGGTCTGTGTCTGTGTGAGTGATGCGATATAGCTTTGAGAGAAGCTGTTGGACATTAGGCCAGATAGCTGGACTGGCTGCTGATTTGCAATCACAGAGTGCTCCTTCTGTACAGGAGAGGGGTAACGCTCAGGAGACCCTGTTGTCAGGTCCTGAGAGTGGATCTTTTCATCCCTGGCAGAGTGTGGAGTTAGCTTGGAAGAGCAGTCTTCATCTTTCAGCAATGAAGTGGATGAGTAACCTTGTGCTATGCAATCTGTTTTGGGTAGTGGAGAACCATTGATACCTTGGGTGGAGTCTGCCGTTGTGGAGGGGCTGGAGGACACTGGAGTATGACGGGATGAGTCCTGCTGGTAGGTCGCATCTGCTTCACTGCCAGAGCCAAAGTATCCCTGTAACGAGTGCTCGGAGTCTGGCAACTGCTCTGAGGCAATGTGGCTTCCTGAAGGCCTTTGATGGTGTTTGATCACACTACATTCACGCTGAAGAGCTCTTTCAATAGAGCCAGAGAAAATTGTCGCCCCATAAGGCTGTGGGGCGCCATGAGGTGCAGGCAGAGCAGAGGGAAGTAGGCTGAACTGGGGTTGTAAAAGGTGGGGGGCCGACTCTTGGGCAGAGCGGTAAGTGGAGGACTGCACAGGCAGAGCTGAGCCCAGAGACGGGGCAGAAAGATGATTGAAGGCCAGGGCAGTGGGAAGCACAGTTTGGTTTGATTTGAGATGTAGCAGAGAATCGTGGTGAGAAAACAGGCCACTGGTGGAAGTGCTGAAGGCAGGATCCTGGAGAGCCAGGGAAGAGTTGGTAGCGTAACTCCTTGAAGGGTAGGCACCTGTGTGCTGATAGGATGACAGAACAGCAGGAGGGGGGAAAGTGGCTGTGGAAGGTAGGGCACCAGTCAAATACAGCTCTGTTGTCGAGGTGTTGGTACCTGAAAGGATTATGAAAAAGGGTAAAAAATACAGAATATGCTAAATTTATACATAATATTTGGATAAAATTTTGCATTGAAACATACAAAGAAAGATCCAACCCTAAATATGAAAGTTGGGAGAGTGTAGGAAATGTAATTAAAAGTCTGTAGGGACAGTAAAGCTTTTACCACTCTGCAGTGTTGCCATTCCTTCTTACATTACCTTAAATATTTGTTATTTTATCCCTGCAAGCACATCTTAAGGAGTATGGAGTTAAATCATATATTTTTATTTCAAGATGAGATTCTCTGTTGGTGGCAGGTCAAGACTTCCTCAGCATCATCTTTGTAATGCGTGCAGAATTTGGTTTTGCATTGTTTTGTTGCAAAATGCATGGCTACTGCAGGAAAAGATGTGTCCTTGAGGGCAGCATAGCTACTCTAAAATCTCAATGAACATTTCTGCATTAATGCTGCCATCACAGAAGTCTAAGTTATGAGTGAGAGTCTACACTGGCATCTTTGCCAAGGGTTCTGATACAACTCCATACCATCACTAAGGATGGCGTTGGAGCTTCTTACAGAATAGACGGTCCCTTTTCATCTTTAGTCTGAAGCATACAGGAGCCATTTATCTAAGGAATTTCTGGATTACTGATTTGTCTGACCACAATACATGTTTCCACTCTGTGATGGTCCATCTCAGATGCATCCAAGCCTAAAGAAGTCAATATAGCTTCTGGGCAAGGTTAACATTAAGTTTTATTGTTTGCACAATAAAGTTTGAGAGGCCTTCGTGAATGTAGCTCCATATTGAAGTGTTGGTCAAAGGTTTCCCACAGTAATCCTTTGCTCATGTGACTGTGTCAGTTATTGATGAATGACTGTTCTTGATGCAGTTCACAGGTATTCAGTATGCAGGTTTGTGCCATTGCCTTTAATCTACTGAAATTGCTACATATTTATTGAATGTTTAATGATATTAACACACCGTAGAAGATATATGCAAATACCTTTGAAAACTTTACACTCTTCTTTGAGGAACCTTGTTATGAAACAGTTCATTGATTTTCTTATGCATCAAAGTCTCAACGTTTCAAGGATACTTTATTCATGTAACGTATTTAAGTTCATATGTTCTCACCAGTAGGCCAAGATGAGGGTCTAAAAGGAGGAAGCAATGAGGCACTAACAGGACCAGCCTGAAGACTTCTCGACTCCATGGCTGACAGGAAGCTCATGATTGAGGTCACGGGAGTAGTACTGCGTGATTCAAGTGTTCCTGAATGTTAAAATAAGGAAGGAAATATGATAACAGAGAGCATCAGAACTAAAAGCCAAACATATCTACTAAGATCTGTTATTAAGCTAAAGTGATATCTTAAAAAATAAAAGTCATAGCATCTATAACTCACCTGCTGCAGCAGGAATGTGTGTCGTAGTGTAGGTGGGAAGCTGGTGCGTGGAAGTGTAGCTTTGCTGCTGGAGGAGCTCTCCATCAAGCAGTCCTGCACCATAACTGGGACTGTTTCCACAAAAAAAGAAAAAGAAAACATGCAGTTTTCATAAACACTCAGGTTAGCATCCAGGTTATATCCACTGGCTCTTTCAGTTATGTGAAAGAAAAAAATATCAGGACAAGCTCCTAAAGAAAACAAAAAAAAAAAACCAAACATATCTAACCCTCCCCTGGTCTTAAAATCAGATAAATATGTAATTTAAGGTGTGTAAATGACATACAACCTCATATCAAGTGTGCACAACCTCTGTAGATCCATTTCCTGTTGGCAGGAAAAAGCAACAATATCTTCCTAAGACATGAGCTGAACACATTATCCATGCCTGCATTAGCTTTCATACTTCAATTGATGTGCGACAAATTTAGACTATTTCTTAAATGACTTTGCTAATATTGCAAGGATTCATCCTAGGGCTGGATGATATGACCTAAAATCAATATCAAAATTAACCAAACATATTACCTCAAATAATGTGAATGAGTGATTTTTTTTCAGTTTTTGCCCTGATAGATCACTGACTAGGCTTTTGCTGCAAATATGCTCAATTATTAAAATTGAGATATTTTTCCAAATTAAAGAATACATATCTTTGTTTTGTTTTTTTTGTTTTTTTAAGTAAAGTTAAAGATACAGATGAAATATATTTTTTAGTTATTTTTTGATTCTAGTGGCCTTTATTGACAGTGTTGATAGACAGGAAACCCAGGCAGAGAGAGTGGGGAAGACATGCAACAAATGGTTGGAGGCCAGGAATTGAACCTGCAACCACTGCAGAGGGGCTGTAGCCTCTGTCTATAGGTCCACCAGCTCTAACCACTGAGCTATCCAGCGGCTATTGACAGTCATTTATTGAATATTTCAACATCAGTACACCAGTTCTAGATTCTGAATGTTGGTGTTGATTATTTTTAGATTAATTGCCCAGGTTGAGTTCATCCCATTATTAGTGTCACAGCAATACAGAAATTCCACAACAAATAATAATAATGATGTAACGAAGCAGGAATTATTTTTTCCTCAGTCATGTAAAAAAATTAAATTGACTCAACCTCCACATGCTTCCTCAAGGTAAAATAATACATGACAACATGTTGCTTGCCACACCTATGCAGGCAACGGTCAAATTTACTTGGCTCTTTCATCAAATGACTCTTGTCCATTTGACCCACTATGCAATCACACTTCCTTCTACTAAATAAAACACTGTGGCTGGCAACAAAAACGAAAGTATAAAGATTGCTGCCCAGTCTGACTTAAGAGGTATCCAGACAAAAACTCAGGTTAGAAATCTTGAGTTTTAAATGACTCAGGCCTGAGCTTCAGCAGCCACAAGGTTTTAATTAAATCACCTTTTTATCATCTCAAACAAATATCCAAAGTCATAGATCTCATAGGATTAGATTGGGAGAAACTAATCCATCCTTTCGTCTCCAGCAGAGTTGAATACGTTAAAAGTCTTGTGTCAGGTCTTTCTAAAAAGACTTTTAGGACGGTTTCAGCTCATTCAGCTGTTTGCAGTCACAATCTAAATGAGAACCAGGAAAACTGAGCATCTCGCTCCTGTTTTCAAATCTATAAACTGGCAACTAGTTACCCCTCAAATCACAAAACAGAGGGTGGCAAAATAATATGATTGTCAATGTAATCAACTGTTGTGCACCAGCATGCAAATTCCAAATAAAATAGAAACAAACTTAAATTACACAAAAAGCAGCCGCTCAAACTGAACATGAACAAAATTCTGTTTATATGTCATACTTGAGCAACACATTTAAAGCAAACAAAATGGCTCAAAAATGGCTTTCGTTTTCCAAGAACCGTTTTCCATGGTTTGTCAATATCTGGACCGATATCCAGTCCTATCAGATCCGTACGTCCATGCTTTGAATTTACTCTATTTCTGAATTGTGCCTTGTCTTGTCAAGGTCATCCTGCTGCGTGTTGTTTCAATAATGCTGTGTATATGCTTCTTTGAAACTGCTACAGAGTCGTGCCCTGTCCAAGGTGTCCCCTGCCTTTCATCTGAAGAGATCTGGGATAAGCTCCAGCAGTGTGTATAGAAAATGGACGACTGGATGCATGTTTATTTCCCAAATAATGATTCACCTGGTTGATGCTTTTAAGCACATTATAAACCAGGTTCTACATTATTATTACTATTACAGGAATACTGTAGTTTCTATAAATGTTGAAACATTCATTTTCTACAATAACCATCTTCTATCCTGACAAGTAACCTTGGAGAGATATTCATATTTCTTAGTTGCAAAATTTAAATGCAAGTAGCACGGGATAGTTAATGATGTTCATTTTTAATATCTAACAAAGGCTTTATACTTCCTCCTTGGTGAAAA